>JAEAOA010000257.1:2152500-2742500 GCA_016746295.1 Potamilus streckersoni
GGATGCAGAATATAATAGCATCATATATTATGGTCACACTTCTTCGAACCTCGCTAGGAAATCAAGTTATTTTGAGAGATGGAGGTAACAAAAGGGTTGTGGTAATTGCCGCTGAATATAAAAGATCAATGCAAACTTTTGAAACATAATGTCACTTACAGAAGATAACAAACAAATAACAAAGGCGAATGTAATACTGCAAAAACTATGTAATGATCCATATAATGAAGCTACAAGCCACAAATCCTAGAAGTCATAAAAAGAAATAAAAATATAAATATCATAAAAACAGTCTGAGGAAGTACAATAAACAATAAAGTTATATGATCTAAGTACTACATACTGACATTAATTTTACAGGACAAAATATTGCTATACAACAAAACAATGTAACAAACTTTAACATATTTGCTTATATATGTATATAATCTGAGCCCAATTGTGAGTGGCTAAACCCTTATCTGCCATAACATAATGCACCAGCAGCTCTGGGTGGATGCTTTTGTCTTTTAATCATAATTGGTTTGGGCTGGTAAATTTTTAATGGCACATTCAAAACATTGTATCATTCTTAGGAAAAGGGAGCTAAGTGCCTTGTCCAGAAACACACACAGCAACCTGTTTTGTCCTCACCTTGTCAGGTATCCAACCTGTGAACTAACTTTTACAAATCCAATGTTATACCAACTAAGCTAATTGAGGCTTATATAATTATAAATAGATTACAATCAAAACATTCAGAAAATATATAAAATGGTTATGTAACTAATACAAAGTGCAAATTCTGTTCTTTTTTCTATTTTAAAACTTCTTCCATGCTTATTCCTATTTTTATTTTATTATCAAATGTATTATTTACTCAATCCAAATACCATGTAGAACATTGTCTTGTTCATTTAAATCAAACAAAATTATATTATGACCGTTATCAAACCCAAAAAATGAACATGTTCTCTCTTGCCATTGTATACATCTTTATACTGATATAATCTGGAATCTTAAATGAATTATTATATTTTAATTTTTTTTCATGGGAAAGGGCTATTACAAAGCTGCAAGAACTAATTGCCTCGACTCCATTGTGCACACTTTGTTGTGCTGGAATGGGGTTTCACAAAGCTGTATGAACATGTTGCTTGACACCACTTGCAGGCTTTATTGTAAAGGAAAGAGCTGTTACAAAGCTGTAAGAATGTGTTGCAGGGCAAATTGCCAATGCATCTGGGTCTACACTTTACAAGATGGGTGCACATTTGAAAAAAAAAAGAAAGAAAAAAAAACATAATATAAACATGGCATCTTATCAAGCATGTATAAAGCTGTACATAAAGACATTATGCATATTTTAAAAAAATTATTAAAAAAGGATTTATGTACAAAATGAGCACAACTTTGTAAAATCCAGTTACTACAATATGAAACCATTCAATGCTTCATTTATAATCAACTGTCTGATACTGTCACCAAAAATGTTTTCAAAACACCTGAGTTTGTGTTGTTTTCCACATGAACTTTGGTGAAAATGTATGTATGTATGTATGTATGTATGTATGTATGTATGTATGTATGTATGTATGTATGTATGTATGTATGTATGTATGTATGTATGTATGTATGTATTTATGTATGTATGTGTGTGTATATATGTATGTGTGTGTATGTATGTGTGTATGTATGTGTCTGTGTTTGTATGTATGTATATATGTATGTATGTGGTTAGTTTAGCAGCACATCAGCATAATCCTTTCTATTGCTATATAGTGACGCGTAAGGTTAGGCATTCCCATAAAAGCACCAAAAAGAAAGCTATGCCGCACAACCCATACCCCAAAAATCTGTCAAATGTCAGATTTTTGACATACAAATTGACTTTTTCTAAAACATTTAAGACCATCTGAGTGTGAACATCATCAAGACATGTATCCAATGTCAAAATGGCTGCCTTTATTATTAACCTCTTAACACATACAGAAAAGTGATTCTGGCCAATTGGACTTACCAGGCCTTTCAGGAGGAATGGGGAGGGGGCCTTGATAAGATAAAAACAATACAAAGAACATTTCTGAGTATCTAGAAATATTTAAATGTTTATTTTTTTACATTTCTATGCTAAAGGAAAATTTCTGATCAACTGAAAGGTAATTAATATTTGATACTTAACTATCTACAGGCAATAAAGATTTTAAAAATATCTTTAATGAATGTATATCTAAGTACTTATGATCTATGAAACCAAGTCTTAACTGCAAAAGCCATGCCATTAAACAGAACCAAACAAAGTCAAGAGCAAAACATCACTTTATCAAAATGGTAAACCAAACTCGTGACACTGTAGATGCAGGGATGTTAAATTCATGCAACAGGCTTGTTTACACCATTTACAGATGCAGAACTGCCACAGATCAGCAATTGCATAATGAAATGACAGATCATGCCATAGTTTATACCAGGCATGCAAAATATTTTTCATGGCATGGTTGGATACGTGATTTTTAAAGCTACCATCTATCATGTAAATTAACAGATAAAACGATGTCATAGGCTGAATTTTTTACACCTTAGGTCTACACTATACATTTCATGTACGGTGTCAGGAGAACAGCAAAAATTTAAATGTGCTGGCACATTATGAGATGTCTTATCTGTGTTTACCTTGTACACAGTTATGTCTGGACTGTACAAGTACAAATATTAGGTCTTGCTTGCCAGCCATTTCCCATGAACTAATAATTTTTATACAGTGCTAATCATCCACTAAACATTGATGTGAACCATGAAAACGATTCCTTGAAAGTAAATCCTTTGATAATACTGAGGAACATAACAATTTTTTGTTTAAGAAAAATAACATAAAGTTCATGTTATAACACATTAATTTGCAACTACATCATAAATATATGTACAACATTTCCACAAGTTGAATATTGCAAAAATTTTAACAAGATTAAAAAAAACTAATTTTATAAATTCCTTGCTGAACCAAATCACATTTCTTTTTTTTTAAAGATAAACACTAGGTTTCATCATAATTTCAGAATAGTTCCTTTCCCCAACCCATAAAAGTGAAAGGCAAGTTGTGAATCTGCTTAGTAACACTTATGTGGTAGTTATAATAATAATAATAATAATAATAATAATAATAATAATAATAATAATAATGTGGCATTTCATCTTTTAAGAAGTAACATAAATAAAAATATTAAATATCCATTCCACTCTAGTGGTTAGAGACTAACTCTTGCCGCATACCAATTTTCGCCATATTGATAAAAACTTGTGACTGCATGCAAAGTTTTGGTTCCTGTTTAAAAAATAAAGAATGATTATAACTGACAAGCCTGATCGAACATAAGCATCAGGTAATTATTATTAACAGAGTTGTTATTATTATGATGGTGAGAATTGGTACGAAGCGTCAATTGGTATATCACCAATATATAAATTTATATCTCTAATAATAAGGAATTAATAAATTCCATCTTAAATAAAAGGAAAAGGTTATTTTGAAAATCCCAACGATGCCTTCCCCCAAATATGGGAATCTGAGATGACAAAAATGCTAACAAAAATCAACACATTTACCAAGACGGAATTCATGATAAACCATATATGCTTATGTACAAGTGAGGTCATACTAATAACAACATAAAAATCATCACAAAATGAACTGGCAGATCAGTATGCTTTTTGTTCTACTTACTAATCCTTACAAACTGCAGATACCCTGACCTAACTTTATAACATGCAGATGAAGGTCTGGATCTATGAAGTTTGCAGCTGGATTGGCATTTTATGAGGATAGATACAATAAATTAATTATAAACCTCTTGGTCAGCTCTAAATTTGTTTTTCAAGATGGCATAAAGTGAAACAATACAACCTACATATTGTATAAAATAATTTTCACTTCAATTTTTACTAAGAGACACAATAACATATATACTCACTTATAAGATGGGCAAAAAGTGAAAACAACATAGACTCTGATTTGTCATCACATAATGAACTGGCAAATCAGTCAATATTGCTTGTTTTCCTGATTACTTCTAACAAACTGCACTAACTCGGATTCTAGCTTTTAAGCAAGTATTGACAGTTCCCTTCAAAAAAACACATGAACATCAAATATATGAGTAATGTTAAAATATATCTACAGTGGTATAATAATAATAATACACAATGCCTGTCTGTCTGTCTTTCTTTATATATATATATATATATATATATATATATATATATATATATATATATACACACACACACATACATACATTATGCAGACATTTTATGAAAAACAAAAAAAGTTATTAAATATTTACTGTACAATAATAAAATTACTAGTTAAACCAACAACAGTAAAAATGTCAAAATTTTTCAGGAGAAAGTGCTTATAATTAATGTCATCATTTGTACTATGACTCCACACACACATAAAACAAAAAAAAATCAAACTTTATTGTTAAAATTAATTTATTTAAGAATTTTTTGAGGAGTATTTTTTTTTTTTTACCAATTCCATGTTGTTTACCAAAGTATAAACAGGTACACCCCTTCCACCATCCCACCTAATTTACTTGCCACTAAAGCAAGGAGACATTACTCCATCTGTGTTGTCTGCATTTGATTAATTTTAATCCATTTTTTATTTATTTATTAATTACTTCTGAAAACAGATAAAGAAAATAATTTAAAATTTAAGTGATATATTATTTTCAGTTTTAACTGTTTTCCCTCAGATAAATGAATTTTGGAATTAAATGACAAGTTTGTCAATAAGTTCAAGGAATTTCCATGGATGAAACAAAACTTTTTTCAGAACACAAGGTGTTTTTAAGGCAACATTTAAGGATTTTCCATGGTTGTGTGAATCATGGAAAATGTCAAACTTTAGTTAACTTTAAATTACATGTATAAAGTAACTAACAGAAACAGTTTCTGGTACAAACAGTTTTGACTAAGAAAAAATAATAAAAAAAGAAAATGATCTATAATGATGCACACTTGAATAAAATTTACATGCTTTCCCCAAAAAAATGAAACTGACTCTATTTAGCCATCTATAACACATATCAAGCTTCAAAACAGCATTGACCCTTATCTACTTTCTAAAAAAAAAAAAACAGCATGCAGGCACGTCGGGGTCTATGTTTATTTACTCTTAAAACAAACAGAATGAATAGTGTTGGGCTTAATTTGCTAGTAAATTATGAATACCTGTTATATTCTCTGAGAGAGTTGGGGAATTTTGAGATTCAAAAATTATTTTCTTGCCCCAAGGAGTGCCTGCGAACATGACCCCAAAATGTCATGTTGTCCAATGGAGAACAAGTTACTATTTCATATAAGCTTATAGAAAATGAGGAAATTAAAATTTGATTAAAAGAAATCTCATAAAAAATAATGTTTTTCTATGAGGCTTTCAAACATAGTTGGTAGATTTTGCACTGTTCAATAGCATCTCACTCATATAATTTCATCATGGTGATTAAATAAATACAAAATATGCATAGTTTCTGTCTTTATAATTCACTGGACAGTGGAATATTTTCTTAATTAGATGTAGCCTTTGCTGCTCTCAATAGTGTAGGGAAGGGAGGGAGAAACAGAGTTGAAGTTAATGTAAGTGTCATTTGTGTTCATCTCTGCACTTATCTGAGACTGTTAGGCACCGTTGTTCAATTTTTTCGGAACTATTTGAAGTTTTTAAGCACAGAAATTTTGATTGATTTGTCTGCATCAGTTACTGTGAGGAAGTGTCAAATATGCTGTGTAGTTTAGCTATGTCAATGAATGTTGTATGCTCCAAAATAAGGGATGCTGACAGTGTTTCCAAAAAAAAAAAGTTCCCATTTGCTAATGCATTTTAAAAAGTCAGTCTATTAATGTGTACGGTAATTTAGTTTTGGTGGACTTTGCGCATTTTGCAGATGGCTCATCCTTTCCTGAATCACAATTAAAAATGAATTACACTTGCAGACTCTTCTTACTACAGAAAAGAAAGTTTTGTTTTTCATAAGTTCAGAGAAATGTCACAGCTTTTCACAAGCTTGCCAATAATATCTTTAATAAAAAGGAATTATTAATAACACTTGTTCTTTAGTATGCATCTCTTTGCTTTATCTAATTTTAAATTATGTTGTTCCATTTACCTATTGCAAATCTATTTAATGAACTCCCTCATATATATATATATATATATATATATATATATATATATATATATATATATATATATAAATATATATATATATATAAAAGCCATCAACCCCCCCATCTCTCTCTACATTTATTCATTTTTAAAATTTCCCTAAGATTGCTGAAAATTTTATTTTCAAAACACAACTTGGTGGTGTTTTTAGGTTTTGAAAAAACTGCATTTTTGTTATGGCAGGTATCATTATGTATTGATCAATATGAAACTGCTCTTTATTGTTGGGTTGAGGTCACACACAAGCACATGTATATAGGGTAATGCAAAGCCAGACAAATTTAATACAGTGTCTCGTATCTCAGTAGACCATTTTTTTCTTTCAACATTATGATGTAGTCAGTTTACAATATTTGCTTATCTAAAACAGGCTTTACCTTCATCTGCTTTGACCTAGATATGTTGTCACTTTGTTTCCAATTAGATAATGGATGTATGCTGTTTATAGTTTGATATACAATTTATATACAATAAATTCATGCCCATCTTAACAACCATTACTACACAAGTTGCCAAACCATTCCCAAGATGGAGCTTTATATTCATTTGAAAAAAAGACTAATCATAAACTGAAATCTGATTTCTTGCAGAAAAACCAGATCTGGTTTTCACCTCAATTTTCAAAGGATTTGAAAAGTAATGGCAATTATTGTAATTTAAAACTTTGAATCTTTTGAAATGCCATTATCATCACAAGTTTAAATCTGCTAAACTCCTAGTCTGCTTTTTACATTTCACAAAATAATGTTTTATAGTAATTTTAAAATATGAGCCAACAACTATTTTATAATGTATCACAATGTTAACTACAAACATGACATTAACTTATCACACGTTTTGTGACAGTAATCATTAGGTAATTTTTACATCCTGTGATGAAAAATTTTTGTTATGCTTGATACATACATCACACATTATTCCTTTAATAATTTTTTTTATAGGAATGATCATTTCTTGTTTTATTTTTGCTTGAAACAATCTTATTTCCAACTTTTATAGAAATTTTTCTTTCCCTTTCTGTATGTGACTCACTTTTCTAGGCTAAATGGGTATCCATAACAGGTTGCAAAAATTAAATCTTACTGCAAGTTAAAACAAAAAGTTCTTGTAGTGGGCTCACCAAAATAATTTTCATATTTTACTTAAGGGAATAGATTCTGCAGAAGATCTGATTTAAGCGAAGAAAAAAGAAGTCAAAAGTCCATTTTTACTTAAATAAAAAAGGTTTACCATTGTAAGCTCTGATTGTTTCTATGAAAAGGCAAATTTGAAATTAAATTAAAAGTGAATGTAATATTAAAAAGAGTTTATAATTTTAAATACCATCACTCTAAGCAGTTAACGTGCAAAGTAAAAAAAAAAAAGATAACAAAATATTGGTCTAGATATACTATAATAGTTAACAAATATTAATTTTGTCTTTGAAGATAAATATATATTATAAGCTCGAAAGAAAAAGCATTAAAAGATGTATATATTGCCAACACTCTTGACAGTTTGTAAAACCCCACCCAGTGATTTTTAATATAAAAAAAAATTCGGTAAAAAGTGTAATGAACTTGGTCATTTTTAATAATCTATTATCTGTAACCTGACTGTCACCAAGGGCAACCAACATTGTCATCTTGTTCCCATTGCAAAGCAAATAAAAACTGCTGATGTAAATAACCGGATTGTTCAATGTTCTTCGATTCCAAGAACAGTTCATTTTCTGAAAAAAAAATGTTTTGCCTCCATCCAATATTTGCAGTGTCTAGTTTTAATATTTTGATTTAAAAAATAAAACAAAATAAACTGGTTTAATTCTTATATCATGTGTTCAAAGGGATGTAACTCCCAAAACTGGAAATTTATGGAATTATCTTTAGCCTATTGAAGATGACAAACTACACTAAACCCTTATTAACTGAAGAAACATACTTGCCCTCACATATGTAACTGTATTAGTCAAGAAACTTCAGTCTAGTTTAAGATGCAAACAAGATGACAGTGTTAAAGATGCCATGTTGAAAATCAGGCTAGAAGGAAGTGACACGACTGTCTGAAAAAATTTCTAGGAATTTAAGATCAGACCATATCTTCCTTTAAACTGTTGAATGTTGAAACCATCTCATATTCTTCAGCAATAACAATATTTTCAAATTTGCCGAGATAGACATCTGACTTGTGCCATTTCATTTAGGACCAATAAGACATCAGTTAGATCCAAAAAGACATCACAAGAAGTCTTCTGGTGGAAACCCCATCATGTTGATATAACCTGTTTTGGAGAAGTAATAATAATAAATTTTTTAAGACAGATGATATGATGACCATATTAGATATCATAATTTTTATGATGGATAATGTGGCAGCCATATTGGAAGTCAGATCAGCACCATTTTCATTTATGAACGACTCGATATCAGTAACAAATCTTTCTGTGAAAACCCCATGTTGATATGTACATTCATTCAAGAGCAGAGGTAACAAGATTTTCAAAATGGTTGTTGTGTTGTCCATACTGGATGTTTATGCAGAACCACTTTCATTAATAACCAACCAGACATCATATAAAGTCATTTAGTAAAACCCCAATACTGAATTTACCCTCCATTCAGGAAGAGTGGCAACAGTATAATATTCAAGATGGATGACATAGCAGTCATACTGGACATCAGATCAGAATTTTTTTTTTTATTTAGGACATCATAAGAAGTAAACACCATGGTTGATACATTCAGGAGAAGTAGCAATAAAAAGATTTCCAAGATGGCCACTGTGGGAACCATATTGGATGTACCATTTTATTTATGACCATCAAAATCATGGGAAGAATGAGCATGTGTAAAGTTTCATGAAAATCTTCCAAAAAGTTTAGGGGAATAGCAATTACAAACTTGTGCTGACAGACAACAGAACATCCTGAAGCCCTCTGGTCTATGAACAGTACAGATTAAAAAAAGTTTTTGGGGGGATTTATAAATTTGAGTCATTCTGAGCAAGAAGAATAATTATTCAAATGTGAATAAAGTGTAAAGATGATAAAACCAACATGTTTACATTTTGTTCAATAATATTTAAAACTATGTATGAAATGTCCAAACACCATATTTCAAAAACTAGTACATTATAGTTTTAGCCATGATTTTCCAGCTTTCAACTTTTAAATTCTTAACAATTTTTCAAATTAAAATTTCAAGAAAATAAATATGTAAAGGAAAGTAGAACAGCACAATCTGATTCAACAGACTAAAATATTAAATATCAAAAAATGAAAAAAAGCACAGGGATAATGACATGCCAATATTTATTTTATTGATCAGCTTAAAATACTGTAAAATATATCTGTACCCTTAGAATGTTGAATGTACATGTAAACAGCAACAAAAAGGATTATAAACAAGAATATAAAGTAAGCTGGACATCATGTTTCATGCAAATAAATAATTTGTTCAGCTAAAATCAAAAATGTTAAAAGTCCATAAAAAATGAAACTGTAGTACATTCAAGCATAAAAGACAAAAAATTTTCATCTCTGAAAACTAAAATTTTTCAAATTTACACATAAAATGGACCCCTACTACAAATTACCTAACACGTTTTTAAAATTAACAAAAAATTATGATCATTGATTCCAATATTAGCCATAAAGCATGCCATTCTCACTTGTAATGTACCCCAATGAAAGGTGACCTCTCATGGGAAACATGACTTTCTTGAATAACACTATAGCGCAGGACAATCGCCAATGTGTATAATGTAAACCAGTATAAGATGACCTCATATCACTATATGTTTTAATGGCTCCACTGAAGGGCATTATAGTGAGGAACAATTGTGCTGTGCTTATAACATACCCCAGTATAAGGCAACCTCTCTTACACAGCATTTCCCTCTACCCTCATCCGATCATTTGGAGACCCAAGTTTTTAATTTGACACCCAATTTTGACACCAAGTTTTGTTTTTTTATTCAGTCTGACCGCCATCCCAGTTTTAACACCAAGGAAACAATTTTTATTCTCAATCTTGCACCCCTAGATACACTGCTTATATCACTATTTGCTTGCTTTTTTTTATTCTGTTGAATAGTGTTATAATGGGGTACCACTATATAGCATACACCCAACTAGGAAGAACACAGATGCAGATTCACCACAGCATAATGCATAGGGAGATCAGAGTCTATGCTGTTTACCTGAAAATAGTGTAGATGGATTTAGTAGCACATTATGAGATAACAGATCTGAGCCTGCTGGATACACTTTAAATCAATGACAATGACTTTGAATCTTGGGCTCAGCCAACATGAGTATGTGAGGAAACTTGTCATTAGCATTATGGGTTTACCTGGTTTCCTCCTCCACAAAATATACTGGCTGCGATGTATAGTCAATCACGTCATGAAATATGGCATTTTATCCATCAAGACTGACTGACCATCATAAATGCTATCAAGCCGAAATATTTACCTTATTTAACTATTTCTGAGTTGCCTCTCTTGTCGCAAAGACAGACCAGAAGGCAAGTAGATATTTAAATTGTTGTTCATATTAATAGGACCATAAAGTTTGTTACAATTTTAGTAATACAAATTATATTTGATAACACAAAATTAAACATAGTGCCATAAGCATGAAGTATTGCAAAAAGGTGCAATAGTGATCAGGTTCATTAGTAGCAAGATTAATTAGGCTCAAGAGAATAAAAAAAACCCACACATGGTTTAATGATCAAACTTTTTTTTATAAAAAAAATAATTCCCAAAATGTAAATGTTATGTTACTTCAAACTGCATGCCAACACATACATTCAAACAGCATTATAGTTATAATTACATCTAAAAAGAAATACAGTGGAACTAGAAGTTTAAAAAGCATGAAATACAAAAAAAAATCACAAGCATGAATAATTACTTAAATAAGATAAATTAATATTGTTACAAAAATGATATCAGAAAAATATTATCGGAATGACAAAATGCCCAAAACATCAAAACACTACTGAATTATACTATAATTTCAAAACTCTTGCATTATTTCTGTCTTAAATCTCCATACTTCTTTGTACTTCACCAGATTTTGGAGTTCTCTGCCCCTGATTATCTACTGATGTAGTGAATTTCCTTGCCTGAATCTCTGGAATATATTTGCCTTCTGTTTGTAAATGAATTTTGATTACAAGTCATGTCAATACTTAGACAATGTAACTGTTCCAAAAACTTTCAGTAAAATGCATTAAATAAAATTCTGTCAGAAAATTACTTCTAAAGATTTCTTAAATCAGCATGAAAAAAGAAATCATACATCGAAACACTGTGAATTTGAATTTATGAAGAAGATCTTGAAATTAAGTGTTTAATATTTAAGCTCTTTGAAACATATATATAGTAATTCAGTGATTTAATATTTTCAGTTTTGGTTTTGCAATGAATAGAATGAGATATCATTCCATCAACAATACCCTGTGATTATAATCCTCTTTCCTGTGAACAGTACTGTCTTATCTAGACAAAAACCTGAATGAAACATTTCAATGAGGTATCCAATCTGACTTCACAGTTTTCTTTTTTTTATACATCATTTGACCACAAAAAAAAGTTTTATCCTCACTTCATTTCCATGTTGCACCTTCTATTTTCTTAACCAAAAGGTATGTTAGCATTTCTCCTTTCCCCTTCACTGAGATCTCACCACGATATTCAAACTCAAATTTGTCCTCAAGAAGTTTGGCTGTTGCTTCAGGCACTTGGATTCGCTCCTTGACTCCAGTCGAATACATACGACTAGCAATATTAACAGTGTCGCCCCAAATGTCATACAAAAGTTTGGTTGTGCCTATCACACCTGCTGTAACCTCTCCATAGTTGTATCCTATATTCAGAATAAAGGCAAAGTTAAAGATACTTTCATTGAATCTCTTTACTGCATTTTGCATCTCTATGGAGAATTCCATAAGTGAATACAGGTGTGCATAAGGATTTTTGTTTTGAGCACGGGACTGTTCATTCAGACCAGATGCTGCCATGAAGGTACTGCTGATTGTCTTGATTTTCTCTACATCTTTAAACCGTGGGTCATCCAGGAGCTCTTCATAATCACTGACAAGTTCATTCAACACTCGCAAAAATTCTCGTCCACCTTCAAAAGATTCATCATAGATTTCATTGAAATTTACAATAGCTGCAAAGATCACTCCAACATCCTTGTGGTTTTTGGAGTATTTGGATGTTTTGCGAACCTTGTCGGACACATGCTCTGGGATGATGTTGTGAAGCAACCAGTCGGCTTGATCCTTATTCTCTTGCATCTGCTGTTTTACATTCCATGCTTGGGCATCTCCTTGGAAATTAAGACGATAGCTAATTTCAGATTCTCGATTCAGGAAGCCAATCAAGAGTAGAAGCAACAGCATGTCCACGATAATTTCAAACTGGAGATTATGGATACTTGAAAATACATAGACTTCTTTTGATAGGTTGGATCCTGCAATGGTGTCAACAGCACTTGTAATCATCATTTCTGTTGTTGTCAAGTTAAGTAGCACAACAGAACTTTCTGCAGTAGCAGCCAATGTATCTTTGGATGCACACACCTTCAGAGTGAGAAGAATGATAAGAACTATGCCAGCTATGCCGGCTAGAATTGTCTTCACCCAGGAACTAAGTGTTGTGAAATTTGTGTAATGTAAAACAGACACCATAATACAGAAACAGAAGAAACGGTCAGTCCATGGTGAATAGGTCATCAGGTCGCAAGAGAAGTTGGAATACACTGCTACAATAGGCAAACTTACAGTAATTGCTCCGAGAATATTCCTAAGGTACCATCCAGCTGTGACATGGCTGACCTTCCAGCAAAACCCTTGAACCTCAGAATTGTGCCACTTTATTGTAGCAATGGAGCGGACCAGATTAATGACCTCCAAAATAAGGGAGACAATGAATACGAGGATCCATGGAAGTCGTGATCCAAACACAACGAAGCAGAAAACTGAGATTATAGCAAACACCAGAAAAGACAACAAAAATTCCATGAACGCATGGTATTTGGGAGCAGACAGTGTATTTTGGATGTGAGTTTCATCGAGGTAGTGATCTCGATAGTTAGCTTCCATCTCAGAGTCCAGGAATGCCAATGTGATGTTGTTAATTGGTGGTTTGTAGAAGTATTCTTTTTTCGCAATACCCTCTCTGACACATGTCACAATTTGCATGTCGGTCTGCTGGTGAGCATTTCGATATTTGTTCAAGGTCTCGCTGATTGGCTGTGCACCAGTGTCCAAAGTATCATCTACAGAAAGAAAATTATCAATTTATGATTGTAGAAAGGTGGAGAACTTTGGAAACAAAATGCAGACTACATCTAAGTAGTGAATGACCTCGCATCTAAATTTATTGGTACCTTTCCTGTCATTACATAATCTGCTCTATTTCCTCAAATATGAAGAAAGAATGTAAATAAATGAAAACAAATGCATGATGTTTAAGATGTCAACTTCATATGAACAACAAAAACTAAGGACATATTTTATTAATGACAATAATAGTACAAAGAATTAAAATGTATTCCTAAAAAGGTAAACATTTCCTGAAATAAAAATGTCTTAAAATAATGTTTTACTAGGAGCAAAATATCATAAAACAAATAGTGAAGAATAGAAAATGATGACTTCTGAAATATATCGCTGTAATAAAATATCTCAATCGCATCTTTGTCTAAATCAGAAATTGCACACTTGAGTAAAATGCTGGGTTTTTATTGGAGCAAATGCAGTCCTCCAAGCTATACCTTTCAGAATTAAATGGATTTTATAGGGCATTTGGTCTTCAAAAGTATAACGGAAAATGAAATGGATTTAAATGGGAAATCATGACAAAATATTATTAAAATATTACACTAAGCACCGGAATACAAAAATTAACCAAAAATGATAACTGAAAGACGATGAATGCTGGAGAACAGCATAAGCTCACTTGGTCATACACTGCAACAGTAGCTAAAAATTACAGAAGCTAGAGTGGCTTCTGGTATTTGCATATTTAGATCATGAGTGTAACACTTCCCAAGTTTCACTCTAATCCACTGAAATCTGGGGACTAGCTGCATTCACTAGCTGCAAGCAAAAATAGACAATAGACCTCACAGAAACTGTGATTTTATAATTGTTGTTGTTGTTGGGCTTAACGCCATTTTTCAGCACGTGATAGGCTATTCATGGCGGCCAGTATTATTGGTGGAGGAAGAAACCGGGAAATCACCGGAAAGAACCACCGACCCACGAGAAGCTACTGGCAAGCTTTCTGACATATCCACATTTGCCGAATCCTAGACTCAAACACAAGCAGACAGAGGTGAGATGGCAGTGATCCGTAACGGACAGTGCTTTAGACCACTCGGCCACTCGGGCCGTGATTTAATGACATGTAGTGCATCAGATAATGACCTTAATGTGTACCATTTCACACAAATATTTGGAGAGAGATTAGTTGCATATGAAAGGTTCTATTGTATACTTCATTTAGCTGCAAGTCAAAATGGTGGAGATAATTGGTGACAGATTGTCATCATTTATGTAAATTTGAAAACCTTTATGCCTGGAAGCTTTTTTAGTCAAATTGGATCTAATTTTGTTTAGTGTTTGTTTGTTTGTTTGCTTGTTGCATTTTTTTTTTACAAGAAGTCATATCAAGATTTTTCAAATTATAGCAATGATAGGTACATTTTATATCTGACCAGCATTATTTGTGTAACTTTTGAAAGCCATTTAAGATGTGGTGCTTTTATCACATTTGTTACATTTCTGGTGAATGGATTGAGAAAAAGTCTAATGGAAGCTATAAATTATAGCAAATCAACATTTTTTTACAAATTATAATGGACTTTATGTCAATATGGTTTCTGGAATTTTGGATGAAATTGGCATTGTGTATTTTTCAGAAAAGCTGAAAATATCAATTATTGGCTGATATGCAATGTATCCTGGTTCTTTTTTTAAGCACTTTTAGCACACTGGCCATATTATGTTTAGAAAGTATGAGTTGGGTGCTTTCTGAAGAATGCACAAAGCCAGCTGAGGACTAAAATATTTACCTCATTTACCTAAATTTGAGTTGCCTCCCTTGACAAAAAAAAAATGAAGTGATGACTTGGACTTCTGATGAACCAGTAAATTTTTGATTATGTGTAACACACTCAACCAATTCAGCTATTATAACTCCATACAATGCATTAAGCAGAGCCATACCAACAGCTCACTAGGCCATATGGTCAAGTTAGCTAAAACTAAACACTATTTGCATACACAATATTCCATAACAGACACCAACAGATGGAAAGACATGGTGATTCCAAAATAACCCAAAGAATACAGAAGTATAAAATGATTTAGGAATTTATAGGGTTATGTACAAATACAGATTTTATGCAGACTCACATCAACAATAAAGATGGCTGAGAGGCCTACACAATTTTGCTGATCATAAAAACACAAAAAAAATGTAAGAAGAAATACGTCAGATATTCCTGCAGAACTTACAACATAAATAATACCCTTCCCAATCACAAAAAAAAACATCAAGCAAATTGACTTATCTCCCTTTGACTAGCTCACCTCCATTTCTTTTTCTTTAATCAATTCTATAAGCAGTCTCTATATGCCTATCACACAACATACAAATTGCTTTATCAGTTTATATATATATATATATATATATATATATATATATATATATATATATAGTCAAAGAAATGTGCTGCTGCTGATGTTAAGAATGGATTACCATATTTTTCATCTGAATTAAATACTCTTTTAAATGAGTTGTATAATCTGAGAGAGAGAGAGAGAGAGAGAGAGAGAGAGAGAGAGAGAGAGAGAGAGAGAGAGAGAGAGAGAGAGAGAGAGAGAGAGAGAGAGAGAGAGAGAGAGAGAGAGAGAGAGAGAGAGAGAGAGAGAGAGAGAGAGAGAGAGAGAGAGAGAGAGAGAAGAGAGAGCTCATTATTCCTTCCTGGAGCTAAAATCTTATACATGATCATACTGGAATGACATCGAGAGAGAGAGAGAGAGAGAGAGAGAGAGAGAGAGAGAGAGAGAGAGAGAGAGAGAGAGAGAGAGCTCATTATTCCTTCCTGGAGCTAAAATCTTATACATGATCATACTGGAATGACATCTTAATGTATACAGTGAGTATATGATTACAACAAGACTGCAACTCAAACCCTAACCGATAACATAAAAGTACCCCTGTACTTCTAAATCTGCTTTGACTGATTCCAAATTTAAAAAAAAGAACAACAAAAATGTATCTATATGCCAGAGAATATGGTGCAATTAAAGAAAAGTTCAATATGACACCTTTTGGATTAACCTATACCATGCACTACTTTCAAAATATTAAGCTGAAAATTTATTATCAATCAATTTCACATAACAATGTCAATTAAAACTAAATCTGAAATTTGCTTTCCTGTCCTGTGCACCATCCTCTATTTATGTCATAAGTTCACTGGGCAGAAAAATATTTGCATAAGGCAATCTTTAAATTGGATCTTGAAATGATTGTATCTTGCCTGTTTCCACTGACAGTGGGATACATTATTTTTGGCTGTAAAGACTTTCACTACATGACAGAAGGCTTTACTTAAACGTTAACTCGATAAAAAAAGCGATATTTTATAAGGTCAAATCTTTTCTAAACAAGATTTTACATTTTATTCATTACCAGTACATTTGATTTTTAAACCTTTTAAGAATCGCCATATCATCATTATATTTGATCTAAGAGGAGTATATATTTACTTGTACTTAGAAAGATTTCTCTTCCTAAATATCAAAGTTATTCTTTACCTTTACCATTTTACTCTCTAACCTGTACTCTGCAATATATAGCCAGGATTGTGTTGATGTGTCATTAAACCCATTCCAACACACATTGGTGGCAGTAACCACCAACTCAAGATGGGAGACTACAATTCTTGCATTTGTGAAAACCTGGTATCAAACTTAGGTCCCATGAAGGTGCAAAGTGGGTCAAGGAATAATACAAAACTTCAGCTGTTCAGTTTATTACCCATCATTTTATACTGTCTAATAATGTAGGCCTTCATCTCATACTGTCTAATGTAAGCCTTCATCTCATAATGTCTAATGTAGCCCTTCATCTTGTACTATCTGATGTAGGCCTTCATCTCATACAGTCTAATGTAGCCCTTTATCTCATACTGTCTAATGTAGCCCTTCATCTCATACTGTCTAATGTAACCCCTTATCTCATACTGTCTGATGTAGGCCTTCATCTCATACTGTCTAATGTAGCCCTTCATCTCGTACTGTCTAATGTAGCCCTTCATCTCATACTGTCTGATGTAGGCCTTAATCTCATACTGTCTAATGTTGCCCTTCATCCCATACTGTCTAATGTAGCCCTTCATCTCATACTAACATAGCACTTCTCATACTGTCTACTGCAGCCTGTAATCTCATATGATCTAATCTAGCCCTTCCTCTCATACTGCATAATCTCGATTCTTATTATACATGTACAAAAGTTAGACTGCAATATGCTATAAATATAAAATGTTATTAAATGGTCCATTTGAATATGCCTTCCTGAAAATTTTAGGGCAGTGTAAGATAATGTAAATTTCAACCTAAATTTGAACCATTTTACCATTTATTTACATTTTCATTGTTGAATGATCAGTTAAGAGTAAAATCCAATCTTTACCACTGTATATGTATTCTACATCAATCTCAGAGCCTATATCTGATTTATGGAAGCCTTCATAGTCATAATTCTAATCATGCAAACTGTAATTGTTGTTGTTGTTGTGGGGCTTAATACCATTTTTCAGCACATGATAGGCTATACATGGTGGCCAGTATTAATGGTGGAGGAAGAAACTGGGAAATCCGAAGAAAGAACCACTGACCCACGAGAAGCTACTGGCAAGCTTTCTCACTTATCCACATTCACTGAATCTTCAACTCGAACCCATGCATACAGAGGCGAGATGGCAGTGATCTGTAACAGTATCACTTTAGACCACTTGGACACTCAGGGTCCTCTGCAAACTCTAGAATGTGCTCAACTAAGTCTAAAGCCTCCACTGTAAGCATGGAAGAATCTGACCCAGTTACAATAAATAGGTGATTATGACTTTACCATAATAGCAACCATGTGATGCAACATTATAGTCATTTCCCTGAACATCTAATGTTTCTAACAGTGGGTTTTTTCCCTAAGGTGGCACTATAAAAACAGCTCAGAATGGATGTTTACTGTAGATATCAAAATGCATTTATATGTGTACAGGCATCTAAATGCACTCATATGCAAAATGGATTGAGGCACTGAAAAATGCTTCCACTGAAATGTAGAGAAGGCATGAAATTGATTCCAATGAAATGCAGCAAACGCATCAAAAATCACTTGTGAAAGGTAAAGGGTTACAATAAGAATGGTGGCTGTTTGAAGGTTGGACTCATTTTTGTCTTTAAGGATAATATTTCTTTCTTTTCATTGAGAAGTATCTAAAACTATATACGTTCTAGAAATTTAAAAAACTTTAAGATTAATGAATCAAAAATTTTTTAAAAATCTATATCACACTGAGAGAAAACTCTGAATAATGAAAATGAAACATTTTAAAAAAATTTTAAAAAAAAAATAATTTTAGCACCGATAGCTCAATCATAGAAAATGTCAACAAAAAATGTTTTGACAATATAACTAGAGTTATGTTCCACTGAACTAAGTTATGGCTCTTTCACAAAAAATTTAATTTTCAAGTAATAGTAATTTAAGTGTAATGATAGAATTTAATATTAAAAAAAGCATCAACAATTAAATTTCAAATTTTTGTTATTTCACATCAAAGCCATATAATAATCATGTTGGGCAAGACTGACAAATTTCTATATTTCCATATCAATCCTGTGAGATGACCCTTTGGCTCAAAAGTCCATCAAGAATAATTAATTACTATTATTATTATTATTATTATTATTATTATTATTATTATTATTATTATTATTATTATACAATATTAACAATTTTGAAGAAACATGTTAAGAAATATTCATGATTTCAATGTCTAACTTTTTTCAAAATGATTCCAAGAAGTATGAATAAAAGTAAGATTTCTGATTAGATATATAAATTTAAATACAAGTTTTATACTTAGCTACCCATCTTATGTAAAAATCATCTCAGTTATATGCTTTTGGGATCCTTCAGTCATAGATGTATTATTATTTCTTAGATGGTGCATCACTCCCTCACTATAACAGCCTTCTTTATAACACATTTCTTGCTACCATACAGGTATGGCTATGGACTCTATTTCAAGATGTTGTTGTTGTAGGGTTTAATGCTATTTTTCAGCACAAGATGGGCTACACACAGTGGCTAGCATCAATGGTGGAGGAATAGCCCGGAAAAAACCGGAAAGAACCACAGACTGGCAAGCTTTTTCACATACCCACATTGGCCAAGCCTGAGATTTGAACCCACTCAGACAGAGGTAAGATGGCAGTGATCCACAAAGGTGAGCGCTTTAGACCACTTGGCCACTCAAGGCCCCATTGTAAGATATAGTAGCAAACTTAAGTGCACAATATAAATCATTGTAAAACAATTCAATGATAAGGCAATATATGTTCCATGGCTCCCATTGACAGAATTATAATGAGGAAGTGCTGAATCATCATTTTTAATTCATTTTATATTTGTTATAAAACTGTCATGACATCCCACTTCATGATGCAAAAATACCCTTCAAGTCATTCCAGTATATCATTTTTAAGAGTAAGCCCTTGAGATCTGAGAGATAATATAATCTTTGTGTATATTTCATATGAACTTTATCATCTTGTAAATCATTTTGTTTGCCTTGTCTTTGTGATTTGTTGAGATAAAAGACCAATACAAACAGGTCCTGGAGTTGCCAGTCTCAGGTATTCAAACAACATATGTAAAAAGTCAATGTCCCTAAACCTACATGAAGAGGATAGTGACTTTCCCACCTCAATGCCATGAGTGTAAATTTTCCATGCTTGATATATACCAGTTTAGTTTACAAGCCAAGTCAAAATGTAGCCTTATCAAGCTGCAAAAGTATACAGGCATTAGCAAGCACCACTTCTATATCAAGCAGCACTAAATCTATCAGCATAACACAACAATGAAAATGAAACCTTCTTTAACTCCGTAGGAGTTATTCCCCTTGATTCCATTTAAAATAGGACTTGCAGGGTTATTATTCATCTTGGCATCCAGTGGATTTCCCAAATTATTTGAACAATAATTTTGGCTATGCGGAAGCTCTGGTATATATCCTTTTGAGAAAACATTGTGGTCATTATTCATGCCGTAGAGCTTGTGATAGCTAACCAAAGTGACAGAGGATGGTGCTGCCATGGTAACAGGAGACAGTATGACCAGCTGGGTTGCTGTTGGCGATGCTGCTGATGTTGATGTGTCAGTAGGGAAGTTAGGTGCAGGTGGGTTAGTAGATAGACTAATTTTCTTACCTGTTGCACAACAAAATCAGGCAAACAAAACAATATGAGAAAATTGATACATGATATTGATTAGGCATATACTACATCAAATATACAAACTGGAGTTAGCTGTGAAGCTGTCAAAAAAAAATATAACAAGACCATTTTTAAAATACATCCATGCAAAACCTATAATGTGCATACATATAATGCAATACATTCACTTTTGGCAACTGTGTGATGCAATGGCAGCTAAATTAATGGACAAAATACAGGATATATGATAAAAAATATAAAATAAAATAATGATAAAAAAATTTGTTAATTCGAAATGTGCTTCAAATATTATGTTATTTAGCCTGAAATTTAATTTATAAAAAAAAAAACTTACACCAAGATATTATGTTTAAACAATTTCTGGGAATGTATCTTAAAGCAGACACAACACACAGTTGATAGATTTATATTTTTGTGGCCAATGCACAAACCAAATTGCGAATGACTGTAAATTTTTTTAAAACCATCCCATGGTTATATTTATGTATCATATTCAGTCTAATGCCCACAGATGCCTTTATAATGATCCCTCCCAATTTTGGTAAAAACTTGCATCAAATACCTTTTCAGCATCTGTGTATGATTCCAGAAAGGGGACTGGAAGCTAAAACTGCATAAAACTGTGATTTTCTTGGAACTTATGATCATGTATGTCTCATAACCACTCATCTATGTAGGTTAAATCAGTGCCAAAAAAGATCTTACATTAGCTTTATTCAGTATGACCATACTAAGAGAGAATGCACCTCCAATAAGGAAATCTGCAAAATTTGTTGAAGGGAGCTAACTCTTCAATGTGCATACACATGACTGAAATTTTTAATTATATAATCTGTGTTTATCATGATTATATTAACTTTCTCATATTTTCCACAAAAAAATTTCTTAAGCAAATGGTGCAAAAATCATGATGAAGTTTGTAAACTTGTTGCTTATGATCAAATATACTTTTACCATCGATATAATTTTAATCTGGCAAAAAAAACCTGAAATTCCCATGTGAAAATGGTCTGTCGACTATGGTAAGTTTTGAACGTATTGTCTATTGCAAGACTAATCTCAATATTTGCACAGTATTTTATTTTAAAATGGAATTTAGATATAACCTGATTCTTATGTCAATTACTTATTATCTGTCACAGACATCAGAAGCTTTTATGTGTGCTTTAATACAATTTCTAAATGATCGTAAGTGTTGTATATACATTTATATTGACAGACTTTTATGTTCTATTATTCTTTTCCAATTAACATAATAGTGGAATCAAAGTACTGATGGATTTTAGTGAGATGTGGAACATTTGACATTAAATGTGATCAAAGAAATATACATTAATTGTGAAATTTTGAAAAATATATTAATTTGTATGGGCATGTGCAAATAGCCTTCTAAAACATTAAATCTGAATGTTTAATGAGGAAAACTTTTTAAAATAGAGAACTAATTAAAAACTGCATAAAACATTGACAACTTACCCTGAACGGAAATTTTGTATTGAAATGATTTTACACAGCAACAATATCAAAGGGAAGTAACCATACTGAGTATAATAATTTTTAATTTGAGTTACATCCAATAAAGCCAAATGTAAAAATTGCTAATAATTAAAAATACATTATTTGTAACTGAGGGTAGAAAGCATGTCATAGTTTTGAGAACGATAAATCTCTTGATAAATCTCTTCAAGTCAAAACTGAACCTATATGCAATCACTGGGGATATTCTTCTCACATGTGTTTACATTGAACACAGGTTTCTTGAATACATCAAACTAATTTTTCTTAGTTAAGTACCCAGTTTACTCCCTTACTTTGCACTTTACATAGGCTTTAAGTAAAATAATAATTCACATTAAGTTTTCAGTTTTACAGTCCAACTTTATCTGCATATCTGCTAAAAATAGTTCATTGTTAAAAATTTTTCAATATATTTTCAAAATAATCAAAATGCACAACTAATCTCTCTCTCTCTCTCTCTCTCTCTCTCTCTCTCTCTCTCTCTCTCTCTCTCTCTCTCTCTCTCTCTCTCTCTCTCCCTCTATATATATATATATATATATATAATAATAATAATAATAATAATAAAAATAATTATTATCATCATCATAATTATTACTGTCATTATCATTATTGTTATTATTATCATCATCATCTAAGTCAAAGCATAGCATAATTTTACTATGATAAAATTGAAAAAAAATGGAGAGACCTTGAAACTAGATAACTTCCTTAATAATTATAGCACCATTATTTTTATATTTGCAAGAAAAACACAAAGAATTACAATGAATCTGAACAGTAAAATAGAGGGAGTTTACTATAATCACTTGCTATCCAGTTTAATCAGCATACGGATGTAAGCATAGCACAGTATTATTTCAAAAAGATACACAATCTGGTTATCACGCAATACTCATCGTTGAGATATAAGTGAAAGGACTGCAAGTTAGATATCACTCATCAAACACAGTATTGAGGAAATTCACAACCACATTTATTTTGGCAAGCAAAATTTATTTGTTAATTTTAAAATTCAAAACTAAAAAGTTTAATATTGTACTAATCAAAAAACTAAAATTCTCCAACTTATCATCTGTACCATTTTTATGAGTTTAAATGACAATGATTTGTGATCAATCTGCAAAATTGGAAACTATGATGAAACTTCCCCACCCCTAACAACTGTACTCTAAAATTATTATTCTCAGTCTGCACTAGATTGGACCACTTAAAAAAAAATAAAAGTGCAAAACATTTTTGACACATTTCTGATTTGAGTCTGCATGGTTGATTGGAGTTATCAGAACTCCTAACACATTACTGGCTAGGAAAGGAAATTGGAGCTAAGTACCTTTCATAAGGTACTTAGCACTGGCTACCAACCGAGACTGGCCTGGGCGGGTACTGAACCCAGGACCCTTGGATTACGAGCCCAGTGCTCTACTAACTGAGCTACCATGGCTCTCATATGGGGTGTGCAATGAAAATAATTTAACACAAAATGTTATGATGGTTTTTTTAAGCCCTTCGTTTTTTAGTGCATATGAAACAGGAGTAAAGGACACATAATGGTAATAGCTGAGCTAACAGAAGGCTTGCAGGCAAGCTACAGAGGGACACTGCATCTTCTGGCTCCATTTGACATCCTACAGCAGAACAAGTGAATCCCATCCTACAATGAGTTTTCAAAAAATGAACACCTATATCTCATAAGATGTTCTGATGTGTGGTAGCAATATTTAATGGATAGGACAAACACAAAATATTATTAAGTCTTGTAGTAAAACTAAGATTTGCATCAAAATCTGTTTCTGAATTAGCAAAGATAGCAGGATTTTGAAGCCATGCTGACAATCATATCGGCACCATTTCATTAGTACCAATTAGTGAAAACCACATGCTGAAATGACCATCCACTTGGGATGAGCAGGAATAGAATGATTTTCAAGATGGCCATTGTGGTGCTGGCTGTTAGGTATTTGATGAAGCCATTTTCATTCAGGTGCAACATGACATGATAAGAAAGAAGTCTGTATGTGCAAACCCAATGTCAATAGGACCATCAATTCAGGAGGAAGCAATAGCAAAAATTTCCAGATGGCCACTGACCATAATATATACAAGGGATTCCTTTTTCATTTAGAATCAATTAGGCCTAGGGATGAATGTGTTTGTTTAATAAAAATCCTATATGCAGTGTTGGTAGACAACAAAACTTCTAACTGATGAAAGGATAAAATCAGGTCATCTGGTTTATGATAAACAGAGCTAAAGATACAAGTTGTGTTTGGCATTTTAAAATTAGACTGGGATAGGATTCTAGTTAATCATAATGAAGGAACAGCTTTACCTTTAGCACCTCTTAAATGGGAGATAACTTACTATCTGCATATTTCTGTTCTATTCATATCTGCTTCAATTTTTTACCTATTTAATCTGATCAATTTTTTTATGTACATTCCCTCCTTTGCATTGAGAAATGATGGCCCAGATGACTGAGTGGTCTAAAGTGTTTGGCTTTACCAATCAATGCAATCTGTCCTCTGCATGGGTTCAAGTCTAAGGATAGGACAATGTGGGTATGTAAGAATGCTTGCCAGTAGTTTCTCATGGGTCATTGGTTCTTAACAGGATTTTTCCCAGTTTTTCCCCCTACCAGTTATTCTGCCCACTATGCACTAAAAAATGTCACTAATACCACAACTACAACAACTCCGAGAAACAACATTCTATGTTGTTGTGGTTGTTGTAGGGTTTAATGCCATTTTTCAACACAAGATAGGCTATACATGGCTGCTGGTATTAAAGGTGGAGGAAGAAGCCTGGAAACCCCAGGGAAGAACCACCAACCCACGAGAAGCTACTGGTAGGCTTTCTTACTTAACCCATGTTAGCTGAGTCTGGACTCGAACATTCTTTGTAACATTTTACCATACTAGTGCAGAATAACTTTTCTCCCTACTTGTGTTCACACAGATAACTCATGTAAATTTTATTCCCATGAAATTTGATTTTCTGGACTGTCATATAGAATGTGGAATCTTAGCTAAATAATTTGTATTCTGCAAAATTTGGAGGGGTTGGCATCTCCGGTGGTGATGTCATAAATTCAAGATGGAGTAGCAATGTTCCAATCAAAATGTTATTATGATGTCATGTGATGTAGGAATAACAATCTTGTGTGAGATAAATTTTCTACATGCGGCTATGCTTGGTAGATAATCCATCAAAATTGATATGGGTTATATGATTCAAAAACTTGCCATTTTGGTGGTTGAATAAACTTCATTTCCTCATACACAGTTTGACAATGACAGTAAAAACCAGGTAATAAATATAGGCATTAGATAATAGGCAGCAAAGGCATTAGAAAAAAGCCTTGACAATAGGCAACTGGGAAATAAAGGCACAAAAACCCAAACATATTCTGCAATTTCATTAACAGTTAAAATGTATGTGATAGTCTTGAACTACATACACACCTTCTCCAATTTTATCCAGCGACAGTTCACTAGCTGCATAGAAACCACTGCTATGGCGACGTGTTAGAAGTGTTGCTGGTGAGACACCATTAGCATCCGATGACTGAAATATTAAAGTGTTCAGAGCTATTGAATCTGAGCAAACTGTGTGCATGCGTGTGTGTACATGTGTGATGGCGAGACACCATTAGCATCCATTGACTGAAAAATTAAAGTGTTCAGAACTATTGAAACTGAACAAACTGTGTGTGTGTGTGTGTGTGTGTGTATGTATGTATGTTGGCAAGACACCATCCAATATCCAATGACTCAAATATTTAAGTAAAGTGTTCACTCAAATAGTAAAGTGTTCAGAGCTATTGAAATAGCAAACTCGTGTGTGTGAGTGTGTGTGTTTGTGTGTGTGTGTGCATGCATACATATAGTGACATTGTTAAACCTTAACAAAAAAAGTGGATATTTAGTGAGAAGAAAAGGTTAAGATTTAACAAAGTTAAAAGATCAATTGCACAAAAATATATGAAAATAAACCCTTAAAAAAGTAAACTTACAAGATAAAATATACAATTTAAAGTCATTAAAATTCTGCAAAATATATCAAATAACATGTACATGTAACACATAAAATCCTTAAAACCTAATTAAATTTTTTTGTATAAACTACATTACATTATAATCTCCAAGCTATTCTCAGGTGTTATTGTAAATATTAAAGATTTTCTCTTGTTGGTCTGGCAATGAAATGTCTGAGGACTATTTTTCTACTCCCTCATTGAATCTTTGCATGCATTTCAAACAATGGTAGGAATTTTCAAAGTCCCAAGCATCATTCTAGAGTATCTTTGTAAATTCAAAAATATTGAAAATGCTTGGCAAACCCATTAAATGGTACAAAATTTTGTTTATATTGAGTTTACTTGGCTCTACTACATTGTCAAAATTATCGCTGTCACTTTTGACTCTTACAGGGACTGAAACATTTTCCAATGTGTCTTGCTAAATGGCATTTTCTGACCAAGTACTTGAGACTTAGGAATATTACTTCCTAAATATATTGGAAGTGGTCTCTAACAAGAGAAGTGTAGTAACAGTGATCTTCAATTTATGCTACAGATGCATTTCTCAGGTTATGGCAATGGAGTAAATTCAATGTAATTTTTCCCATAGGATAGTGGTAAATGAAGAAAGTTCTGGAGCAAATTATACCTTTATGCATAATTTTCTAGGAGAGCAATGAGATGTGCAAGCATGCATATATATGAGTCACAGCAAATGCAATACCATAAAATTAGCATTGTGCAAAAACTGAATATTATTTATTAACTATAAATGGCATTAAAATGAAAGCACATAAATCAAAGTGGAATATAGCGGGTATCACCTGTAAAAAGACATGGACTGCAGAGAATCAAATCAAAGGACAAATAGGACCCTGTGGTATGTTGCAGGCTGGTATAAAACCTATCATTCAAACAACAAGGATAAAGTTTTATTTTATTATTAGATCCTTTTGGAAATTTAAGTTCTGGGTAGATTCTTTAACAATCTCTTTATTTTTTAGTGCACAACATTCCCACTGGTGTCAGCGGTCGGTTGTTTTTTTGGTGGACAGGTTTTAGTTTTGCTGGAGTGGAATATGCAATATTCTGTGTCACACTGATTCTATGTCCACTGGAATCAGGGGCTTGTTACACTTTGTGAAGGATGGATTTTATTGGTTTTGTGTTTGTATCATTGCATTGTATGTCCTAACTGCTACAGGGTCACACTGATTATATGAGTTGCCTACTCTGTTGCTAGTTTGAATAGCTGCTAGCATTGTCATTTGTGGCATTAGGAATTTGGCTTGATGTTATGGCCATAAAAGGTGTTCATTAATACAGACAGTATTTGTAGAATTTTTCTTCTCTACTTTACCTGTGCTGGCATAAGACTTGGCAGTTATATTAAGTGGACATGTGACTTCAAGAAACTTCCTGGCCTCAGGAAGCTGTAGATGTCTTCGTGTTTCATTGGATCTCCTTCTCTAGTTTCCACTAAGGAGTCTCTTGTGTATCCAATATATTCTGTTAAGCAATTTGTACACAAGATATTTTCTTCTGAGTAGGATGATCCATCATGACCCTTCTTCCTGCATATGTAACCATCTTTGTGGTGGACATATTTCTGGCAGTTAAAATGCACTGAAGAATTACTAATAAAAAGGTAGATATATTCAAGAATCCAGCTATGCTATGATGCAGGCAAAGGTTGTTGTTGTTGTTTTTGTTGAGCTTAACGCCATTTTTCAGCACACAATAGGCTATTCATGGCAGCCAGTATTAATGGTGGAGGAAGAAATGGGGAAATCACTGGAAAGAACCACCAACCCACGAGAAGCTACTGGCAAGCTTTCAGGCAAAGGTAGTTCTGTTGAACATAAATATGTAAATGTTTGTTGGAATGTTGATTACTTCAACTTGTCGGACATTCTAAGATGAAATTTTTGAGCATCAAAACCTCAATGCAGCCATCCAAATCTCTAGATCAAGCAACACCTATCAACGAGTTGAGAGATTTGTCCAGAAATACCTAAATAGGTTATCTCCAATACCACTCAGAAATTGTGTCCAATTTTACCAGAATTTGATGAGTTTTCTCATCTGAGTTGTGACTGAATTATTCCTGGTCATTTGAGATGTAAGCAAAGGTGATTTTCTTGAACATAAATATGTAAATGCTTGTTGGAATCAACTTGCCATTATTGAATGTTGATTCCTTTAACTTGTCAGACATTCTGGGAGTTGAGATTTTTGAGAATCCTGGCCTCATCTGATCCGAGTTGTGACTAAATTATTCCTGGTCCTTTCGAGACCAGGTCTTACAGCATTGGTTGATGTTTTGGATGCCAATAACAGCATGCTAAAACAACAGTCATATATTCTTGCTAACTGCCTCAGAGCCCAACAAGGGAACAGAGATTTAAGGGCATTTATTTATACTATGGGCACTTACTGCATTTATCCTGTCAAGGACACACAGGGTGATGGAAACTTTACTTTGCATCCACCCGCAATAATGAAAAACTATTTCCAATTTCTCACTCTCACAAGTTTCCTCACCTGAGTCATTGGTTGAATTATTCCAAGCAATTTTGAGACCAGATCTCGCACAATTGGCTAATGTTTTTATTGGTTTTCCCATAGTGCATGCTAAAACATTTTCCACAAGTTCTTCTCATCCACTTTGAAGCCCAACAATGGGATAGACTTGTGCTCACTTATTGAATTTCTTATGTGAGAGCTATACAGGGTAATTTGCAAGTGACTCTTGCCACCACCTGTAGAGGTTATGCCATTTGTACTAGTAATGTCTGGTAAACATTGCTTTTCTTGTTAACCACATATGTAATATGCTAAACTGTATGTAATTCAGTCAAACTGAACATATTTAACACAGTACCAGAAGCTCAGCATCACTAGAAGATTGGTCTGACCAGAGTGAATCACCTAACTGAAATTGAGGCAAAATTAGTGTGCTACAATGAAGTAGCAACCTTTGAACCCTTCTCTGCTCAATAATCAGGATCCTCTCCTCCAATGACACAGGATGCAATCCATAGCAAACAGAAGTCCTCCATTTAGTTGCTTCTTATGACATGTTCTATAACCTCAAACCTGCAGGGGGCTATTTGTGACTTGACGTTCTTGAGTTTATCACAAGCTGAAACAGTCATAAAAATATAAAAAATAACTTCTAACTTTTGGACCTTTTTTGTATTTTGTAGCTTTGTCCACAATAGCACTAGTAAATTGCATTGTAAATGGTGGAGTTAACCAGAAAACACATACAAATAAGATCTGTAAGAAGTCTCATTTATAAATGAATCTGTCAGAAAACTACCTACATGAATACCAAATCACGGGCATCAAAGACACACAAGTCTGTTGTTTGTAACACATATTTATAAAAATAACTTCATAGGTCTCATCAAGAGGAACATCAAACCACAAGTTTATCCCTATGATTAGCAATGGATTTCCCATCAAGTTCTTGGGTAGGTGGAGTGGGGGTGGGGGTGGGTAAAAAGATGTATTTACACAGTATTTCTATCACCAATCATGACAGTGCCACATCTGCAATGTGGTAAATCAACTTACTTAAAGCTCATCCATTTAGTGAAAGCATTCTCCTTGTTTTGTTGATACCAATGTCTGTTTTGATTTCTGTTCTATTTCCTGATTGCTGACATTGGATCAAAAGTCTTTAAAATCAATAACAACATTTATTCTCACAAGTCTGTCAAGAGTATCAAAAGCTTATCCTGCACCACATTTTTCTTTTAATCAAAGTCTAGTGAAAAAAAATCTGTCCTTATACTCCACACTTATCACTGAAAGTATCTGTGAAATTCCTATTAAACAAATCACATTCAAAAACTGTCTTTTTATTTAAACTAGTTTTGTCAGTCCTTCTGATGACTGCATCACTGTTATCTTTTGGTTGACCATAATTAACAATCAAATGTGATCAATACCAACTGAGGCAAGTCAGTAACATTTTCAGGAACACATTTTCAGGAATGCAACCAAAGTTAATGCATTAAAAATCTCTTTTCCTACATTCTACTGCATGTGTATGCATAAATCATCCATACACACCATACTGCTTTGGCTGGCAAGTCACTACCATGAGATGCACACTCGAGTTCAATAATCTGTTGCATGTGACCATAAAATACTCATTGCAAAGAGCCATTTTCTTGGAGTTACTCAGCTTCCAGTAATATAAAAACTTCATTAACATATGTCTTGTTAACATACAGAAAATCTCATCTGCAAACACTGTCTATAGTTACAGTTCACATCCTTATTCTGCTTACACTTCAATATGGTGAGTGGTGCACTCTCAAGCTTGATACTTATTAAAACCAAACTCTTGAAAATAACAAACAAGCTTCTTTACTGAGAACCAATCTTAGAAATTTACTGGACCACTGTTTACTAAATATATACATTCCTTCAAATAAATAAATTTCTTCAAATTTCTTAGGATCCTTGAGTGGATGAAAATATTTTTTTATTTATTTTTGTTTTATGGTCAAATGTGTTGGCTAGCTAAAGCATATACTAGACTGAAATAGCTGATTTCTTACAGAAATAATTGCTATTTAGACTGAAGTAGCTGATTTCTTACAGAAATGTTTGCTATTTAGACTGAAGTACCTGGTTTGTTACAGAAATGTTTGCTATTTAGACTGAAGTAGCTGATTTGTTACAGAAATGTTTGCTATTTAGACTGAAGTAGCTGATTTGTTACAGAAATGTTTGCTATTTAGACTGAAGTAGCTGATTTGTTACAGAAATGTTTGCTATTTAGACTGAAGTAGCTGATTTCTTACAGAAATGTTTGCTATTTAGACTGAAGTAGCTGGTTTGTTACAGAAATGTTTGCTATTTAGACTGAAGTAGCTGATTTCTTACAGAAATGTTTGCTATTTAGACTGAAGTAGCTGATTTGTTACAGAAATGTTTGCTATTTAGACTGAAGTAGCTGATTTCTTACAGAAATGTTTGCTATTTAGACTGAAGTAGCTGGTTTGTTACAGAAATGTTTGCTATTTAGACTGAAGTAGCTGGTTTGTTACAGAAATGTTTGCTATTTAGACTGAAGTAGCTGATTTCTTACAGAAATGTTTGCTATTTAGACTGAAGTAGCTGGTTTGTTACAGAAATGTTTGCTATTTAGACTGAAGTAGCTGATTTCTTACAGAAATGTTTGCTATTTAGACTGAAGTAGCTGGTTTGTTACAGAAATGTTTGCTATTTAGACTGAAGTAGCTGGTTTGTTACAGAAATGTTTGCTATTTAGACTGAAGTAGCTGGTTTGTTACAGAAATGTTTGCTATTTAGACTGAAGTAGCTGATTTCTTACAGAAATGTTTGCTATTTAGACTGAAGTAGCTGGTTTGTTACAGAAATGTTTGCTATTTAGACTGAAGTAGCTGGTTTGTTACAGAAATGTTTGCTATTTAAACTGAAGTAGCTAATTTGTGACTGTAATGTCTGCTGCTTACTCTTCTGATCAATTACATATTATTTAAAAATGAATTCAGAATGTATACATTCTTTTAATTAAGTTTTATTTAAGCATTCAATAAAGCAGCTTTAACTGTAGTTTTCACTGGAATGACTGAACCTCAGTGGACAACATATGATACATCTCAGAAAGGCAACTTTGTAAAAAACTGTAGAGTTTAACATTATGCTATGTAATCCAAAGAGTTAAGATTGACAATAAAGGGAAATAACTCTTGTAAATGATGTCTTGAAAGGCTAGAAAATGAACTCATTTACAATCTGATCAACAGAAAGTCACATGACAAAGTTTGTTAAAATCCAACAATCTTTTGTAAGGTGATGCTATGGAAATGAATGCAAGTATGGGCAACCAGGGGGGATAACTCCTGTAAAAGGTCTCAAGGTTGTATGAGTATAAAGCTGCTTTAAATTATTATGAAATCCAAAAATCCTTGGTAAAATCAAGCAAAAGAACAAATATTAGAAGGTTGGCCAATAATGAGGCCACAATTTGTCTAAATTATGATAAAGAACACAGCAAACTGAAATCCTTCGAGATCACATCAATATAAAGCTGACTACCAAATTTGGTTACAATCCAAAAATTTTCAGTTAAAGTAATCTTGCTGAAACTAAATTCCTGATAGATGGATGGACATATAGATGGACGAATCAACATGAAAAAAAAGGAGATTACTATAAAACTCTACCGACTTTGTCAAGCAGAGCTTGAATAATGACATCCATACCTTAGGCTCATAATGATTCAGAAGGGGGTCTTCCTTGCTTGCAGATTCCTGAAAAAGCCAAAGGAATGGACCTTTAAATAACATCACAATGAAGGGTTAATTGTTTTATCACTACTGCTATTCTGAAATGTTTATTAAATCTTGTGTATTGCAATTCGTTGAGATGTAAACACTGTGGAACAGATGATGTCTTGCATACTTGAGGTTTTTATAATTTTAGTCATTAACACCATGAATTTGGGTCATAAAACTTCAAATAAATACAGCAAGAATTAACAATGTAATTACTGTGCACTCTTACCTATATGAAAGGTAGGCTGCTCCTAACTGATACAAACAACTAGATTACATTGTTATAATTGCTAATATGGAGAGAAAAAAAAAATAAACTGCCAAAAAAAACAACTAATTAATTTTCTTTTGTAAAGTTTTTAAAGCTAAAGCATTTTGAAACAACCCCATGTACATATTGGAAAATACATGCTGATCATGCCATTCAAACCACAGTAACCATGCAGTCAATTAAAAATGAATGTGTATGTTTTTTTAATATAGTTTTGTAAATAATTAAAATAGTCACTAAAAAGAGAAGAGGTCACTGTGACCAACTTTTGAAGTTTGAAGATGGGTTGTCAAAATGAATGCACATAATTAATTTTAAATATCACAGAAACTGACCTACTGGTAAATGCAACATACTATGATAGTTTTCTAAAGCATGAAAAAATATACTCCTACATATTTCTGCTACTGACAGTATTACTTCTCAAGATTTATATAACAATAAAGTGCCATGACTTTTCAAGACCCTTGAAAATTACTTTTTTAAATTCCAAAATTTTTCCAGGATTCCAGAGCCAGTGGGAACCCAGATATTCTAATTCAACCTTTTTGCTCAATTTAGGTTCTTTAACCATTTCATCTCATGCAGGACATATATTGTTCATCACACTCTATTTTCTATTTTATGAATGCTTTTAAAATGTATTATTATCAATTTCATATTTTCATTTGAATTTGGAAGGCATAATGTAATATCTTCAAAACAAAAGAAATAGTGAAATTTCATTGTGCAAGTAAAATTTTATTTACAACAGCTTTGAGTGCAGTAGTGGAGATAACTAAAAACTGAATCCCTCAACTATACTTTCTGCAAATGCAAAATAGCTGCTGCAACTATAGGCATTTACCTCTTCTGTCAGTGGAAAAGGAAAACAATTGACAACATCAACTCACCTTTTACAAATTAACACAAAGTGACTAACTTATGCAGTTTGAAATCTACCTGCTTGCCTGTTCTGTGCTCATATTTTGTTTCCATCAATACATTCAGTTACTGATTACATATGTAAAGAAGACGTTTCAAATTTGTTGTCCATGTATGGTTTATGTACTTTACTGATAATTTAATAGCTATGTTTTACACAAAGTGTGTCTGTAAATTTGTATCTCCTTGAATTGAGTTTGGATGCCAATACTTCCAGTGTCCAGCAGTAAGTAAGCTATATTAAACTTTGGTGGTTATTCTTTACCCTGTACTGTTATGAACAATAACCACAAATTAGACTTGAATGTAGCATATTCACTGCATGACACACAAGAAGTGCAAGCCTTGAAATTCAATCCAAGTAGACAATACAACAAAACCGGGAAACTTCACATGAAAGTGGCTATTAAATTATCAGTATTTCATTCGGAACAAGTTTGGAATGTAATCTTTATAATGATACAGTAAAACCTGTCTTGAAAGACCACTGCTATGTGAGACCACCCATCTTGAGAGACCACATTCTTAATGCAAAAATTGATTGGTTATATACGACTGTGACCTTTTTGGGAGACCACCTGTCTTGAGAGACCATAATTTGTTGCCAAAATAGGTGGTATTTCAAGACAGGTTATACTGTATATGTTATCAGTAACTTTATGTTCTGACGGAATAAAAAAATTAGCAGGAATTGCCAAGGGGTGGGGGAGGACATACAGATTTTGAATTATGTAAGTTACTCACCTCATGTTCATTTTTAAAAGGGGAGAGGATGTTAACAAAAGTTTCTCATTTTTACTGACAGAACAAGTGCCTGTGACTTCACTGGCTCTCAGATTGTGAAGAATAAAAAGGCATACAAATGAAAGTTATTTATGACTGTTGAATGATAAAGTAAGCTGTGTCGGGTATGTTTATTTTTTAAATTATTGATACATCAATATATCAATGAATTCTTTGAATCCAGCAATAATACAATATGGCTACTACAACAAAACCAAAGAAAATCATCATATCTTAAGTACACTTTCAAAGAAAATCATCATATCTTAAGTACACTTTCCAGGATAAATCAAAACTCCAATCAACTGTCACATAACATTCATTCCATGAAGTCCTCTAAAATCTATTTACATATATAGGTTTTATAACATTTAGAATTTCAAATATTATAACTTTCCATTATGCTCTGTTCAATTTTCCTGACACTTTCACACCTTACTTTGAGGTATTCTGACAATTACCATAATTTTCTTTTTTCAGGAGGAAAAATGCCAATACAAATTATGGGGGAGATCAGTCTCCTAAAATATGATCCATTATGAAAGGGTCAGATGATAGCACAGTTCTGATGTTCCATATGCAAATTACTGTCAATCCGAATGGCTTGGAGAGTTCTAATGATGCCAATTTATGATCAAATGGAAGAAAATAACTGCACAGATCTTGCTAATAAATTGTCATTTAACTATTCTAAACTACTAATCTTTATAATATTATTCCAAATTTTCTTAATATGTTGCAAGAGAATTTATATTAATATCTCAAACAATGTATGTGATATTACTGTAGTGATTTCCATTTAAATGCATTTTCAACAATGTTTCAAGTATTGCTTATTGCTAGTATTACTATCAGGATAACACTATCAAAGGGAGACAACAACTATAAGCTAAAAAGTAATTAACCTGAACTATATATACTGTATATATTTACACTGTATATGAATTACCTGAATTGCCTGGAGTTATCTCCCGTTACTGAGTAAGATCATGAAAACTGTCGCTTCCATCTGCACTTTAAACACATTATTAGCTATGTCATACCAATTAAACAAAAACAAAGTTCCTATTTGAAGGACAAACTGAGAAAGCCAAAACGGGCTAGCCTATACAGGTAACAAACCCACAATTTTCTCTTGGATTATTAGTCTAATGCTCTACCAACTGAGCCATATCAGCTGCAAAGGCATGGAGGAATTACTATGGTGATTTAGTAAAAACCCATGTCTCATGTTGATATGATCATGCATTCAAGTGGATTAGCAATACAATTTTTGAACTGCTTCCATGATGGCCTTTGAATCTCAGAGCGAATCCATTTTCGTTCAAAGCCAATTAGATATTATTAAAAGTGAAACTTGATGCTGATAATTACCACCTTTCATTCGAGAATGTGGCAACAATAAAGGATGTCAAATATCACATTTTCATTTAGAACCAACCAGACTGTATAAAAAGTCTTTCAGGGAAAATCACTTGCTGATATGACCATCCACTGTGGAGAAGCAACGACAAGATTAAAAGAGGTCTGCTGTGATGGCCATACTTGATGCCATATCACCACCATTTTTATTCTGGGCCAACCAGACGGTGTAAGATGTCTTTCTTTTTTGTGAAAATGTGATGTCAACTTGACCATCATTTAACAGGAGCCACAATATCAAGATTTTCATTTTACTTGTTCAGTGGACAATTTGGGGAACAATTAATGAAAAAAATTTGAGACCTGAACAGAATCTGATTTTTGAGGAGACTGACCTTTCTAACATCCAAGTAAGTACTTTTCATTGTGATCAGAAGACTTAAAAAAAATTTTTCACAGAAGATTTTGGCTTTGAAAGGTTCATATTTGTAGCAAACAAAAAGTCTGAAGGAATACAGAATCCAGCCCCAGTTTTACTAAACATTAAACAAAACATTCAAATGATTTCCTCAAATCAGGATTTTCAAATATATCTCTTCTTACTCAGTAAGAATAATACTTTTCAAAGAAAATTCATCAATAATCAAGTATTATATTAAAGAAATAAAACACCAAATTTTTCCATAAGAGTCTCATCTTTTCTCTGATAGTTTCCTCATACCTGAGGAATTGCTAGATTCCTTTATTCATGAATAAATTGGTCTCCTTGTGTTTAATTTTAAAAATAAAAAGTGATTTTACACCCTCTTCATTATCTCAACTTCAAGTATGGGTATGTGAGAAAGCTTGCCAATAGCTTCCTGCACAATTGTGGTTCTTCCCAGGGCTTTCCCTGGTTCTTCCTCCACCAGTTATACCAGGGATCATGTCCAGGTATTGAACCCACAATAATAACATCTCTATTCCACGAATAAGAATATTCATGTAGTCTTAAGTATCAGAAGTTTAAAAAGCATGAAAAGGTAAAAATCTCAATGTGGTGAAAAATTCTGAAATTTTATCTTATGCTTCAGAGATATTCAATCACCTTTTATGAATATTCATCTAAAAGCATTGAACCTGGACTTAGCATAATGGATGAACATATATGATGGAGATAAATGATGACTCAGCATTACTGTATTCAGTCATATTATTGAGTAAATCAACTGGAATTCTGATATTCCAAATACTCTGTAATATCACAGTTGCTGTCCTTTTGCCTGTTCTGAGCAGTACGCTGCACACAAATACATATATCAAGTTTCATGACTGTACATGCAGTACTCTCCAAACAAATACACCTATAAAGTTTAATGACTGTACATGCAGTACTCTCCACACAAATACACCTATCAAGTTTCATGACTGTACATACAGTACTCTCCACACAAATACACCTATAAAGTTTCATGACTGTACATACAATCTCTCCACACAAATATACCTATCAAGTTTCATGACTGTACATACAATCTCTCCACACAAATACACCTATCAAGTTTCATGACTGTACATACAATCTCTCCACACAAATACACCTATCAAGTTTCATGACTGTACATACAATCTCTCCACACAAATACACCTATCAAGTTTCATGACTGTACATACAGTACTCTCCACACAAATACACCTATCAAGTTTCATGACTGTACATACAATCTCTCCACACAAATACACCTATCAAGTTTCATGACTGTACATGCAATAGTGTCAGAACAATAGGCCAAAGTAGGCCTGAAAACAGTCATCTGTCTTACATAATTGTTTTACTCAGCTGGTTTATGTAGAATTGTAAGAACCATAAACTAATTCCCAAAACTTCATATTGTGCTGATTTGACCCATTTTATTACATTGTGACATAAAGTCTTTATGAAAATAAAGGCATAAATAACATGCAGTTTCTTGCTCAAAAGCGAAGTAAAAAAAATTCTTGACAAAAGTATATTAAACTCAAAAGATGCACTATGTTCGATGAATGACATATCAAAAAGTTCACCAGTGTTAAAAATTTTAAGGCCTTCATGCCATCATGCATTCTGTCAAATTTGCTACTTTCTCACCTGACAAAACAAACCCATGTAGACAGAGCTGAGACCGCAGTGATTGATTGGTAAAGGTGATCACTTTAGATCCCTCAACAACTGGATCTATTGTCAGTAATGGCTTCAACAGTTGATGGTAGATCTGTATCATTTGTAAAAACTAAAAGCCAACAAATTGGTTTCTATAAAATTTAATAATATTCTATTTTTATTAATAAAGGTCTTACTCCTTTTAGTTAATGTTGTTGTTTTGGGTTTAATGCCATTGTTGAGCACTTGCAGTGCTATACATGGCGGTCAGAATAAGTGTACAGGAAGAACCCAGTAAACTCCAGTAGGAACCATGGATCTATGGAAAGCTACTAGCAAGCTTTCTCACATGACTCGAACCCATGTAGACAGAGGTGAGATGGCAGTGATTGGTAAAGGTGAGCAATTTAGATCCCTCAACCACCTGGATCCCCCACCCCAACTCATTAGCAACAATGGCCGTATCTGAATACAGTCTATACTCTTGACTAGAAATCATGGATAAAACAAACGGCATAGATTCTGACATGCCAGTTCATTATGCAACAACATAAGTGTATATACTATATGGAGATGGGTGTGACTTACACACCTGCTAATATAATATTATTTACCACTAGTAAACTTTCGCTCAACAGGACTTGGTTTTTACCAAATCAAAGATGTAACAAATATCAATGTTGGTCAAAAAAAGTTGTGTTAACCTCTCCTTCCACAGCTCCAGCATCTTTCATTAAGTTATCAGACTCTGTGGGATTTCTGATGAGAGTCTCAGAGTTATCCATACTGATAGCCACTGATTCTGGATGTACTGGGGCTTCTCCATTGGATGTAGCTGCTTTAGACTGGTCTTCATCTTTCCTTTTTCGTCCAAGAATGAAGTAGGTCTTGATATCTGAAATATTAAAACCAGCCAGTCATCAACCCAAGAGTCATACAATTATTATAAAACTTGCCCAAACTGTACTGGTATAATTTTCTAAATTTAACAGCAAAGAAAATGATCCATGGATGAAATAAGTCACACTGGTACAAATTTATGTTAAAGTATATAGAGCATCTAAGAAAATGAAACTCTTGTAAATATAGGTGATGGAGATAAGTGTATAATAAAAAAAAGCACATCACTCTACTGAAAATAGTGCAAGAAAATAAGTGGTCAAAAATGCTTATCTTTTAATGATGAGCTTATTATTCTTTAAGTATCAAATCAATCCACTAAACTGTATGAGTTGCTGCATTCACAAAATTTCTGTTATAAATTGCATCCAGCTGTACAGAATTCTGTCATTCTGTCGTACACTACATTAGTCTTAATGTTGTGTGTGTTCGTGTCTAGGATTCAGCGAATGTGGATATGTGAGAAAGCTTACCAGTAGTTTCTCGTGGGTCGGTGGTTCTTTCCGGTGATTTCCCGGTTTCTTCCTCCACCATTAAAACTGGCTGCCATGAATAGCCTATCAAGTGCTGAAAAATGGCGTCAAGCCCAATAACAACAACAACAACAAAGCATTAGGCTACAAGATCCAAAAAAGGAAATACAGTAACTCTAATATAAAAAATTGTGTCAGAAAAGTGATTTGTTCATAATGCATCATCAATATTAACAAATTTTCAGAGCAATCCATAACGAAATAGTAAAATCTTTGAGACCAGTTCCATTCTGTCAAACGTATTCATTTACAAGTTAAAAAGGGTAAGAAAGCTACAAATTGTGGGAACACAGTGATTTGAAGAAAGATATATTCAGGTTTTGACCTTAATATTTACCAAACTTCAAGGTAATCCTTCAAAAACTGATTTATCAATATGGCCATCTTCAATGTGACCATAAATTCATAAAATTTACCAAGGTTCATGGCAATCAATCAAAAAATGCAGGACTAGTTGTGCTAATGAGATTGTATTCTAGATGGAAGGATAGACAAACGAACATGAGGATTACTATGTGCTCCTGTCTCTATATAAAAACCTGCAACCATAGTATTTCTAGAGTAGAAAAAGTAATTGAACTATATACCATTCCTACAACTATATACATGTACATGCCGAGTTTCTTGAATTTATGCAACCAAAAGTAATCACAAATTTAGTAAAAAATAACATGAATCTTTCAATGGGACTGACTCTCTCTTGCACAAGAAAATTTCTTCATTTTAACTACTGAGCACTGAAACCATCTCCGATATTCTTCATATTCAAATTAGTGACTGTGGCATTCACACTGGGTTTCATTTTCATTTAGGATAAATAAGACACCATTATCAGACTTTTGGTGAAAACCTTGTGTTGATATGACAATCCATTCAGAAGCAGAGTCAAGAAATTCAATATATTCTTTGCTGGGGTTGTATTTGAAGTAAGACTCTTGCCATTTTATTCATGCCCAACAAGATATCATAAACAGTCTTCTGGTGAAAACCCGATATCGATACAACTTAAAAAAAACTCGATATTAATACAACTTCAAAGAAAACCTGACATCGATACAAGTTCAAAGAAAACCCAATATCAGATACAACTTCAAAGAAAACCCAATATCGATACAACTTCAAAGAAAACTCAATATTAATACAATTTTTAAAAACACCCGATATCAATACAACTTCAAAGAAAACTCCATATCTGTACAACTTCAAAGAAAACCCGATATCAATAAAACTTCAAGAAAAATCAATATGGATACAACTTCAAAGAAAACACGATATCGATACAACTTCAAATGTAGCAAAAAACGTAGCAATAAAATGATGACTATAACTGTGGTCATACTGGCTTTCAGACAGGCACCATTTTACTTTAGTACCAACATGACATCACTAGAAATCTTCTGGTTTAAAAACAATGTTGATATGTCTTATTATTTAGTGGGAGTAGCAACAAGATTTTCAAGATGGGAGCTGCAGGGACTCCTTTGTCAAAAATATATACAAAATTGATATTCAAAACCAATTTGAACAATCACAAGTCTTCCAGCCTTATGCTGATATGACTTTTTATTCTGGAGGAATAGTGACAATAAGACTTTTGAGGATGGCTGCTGTATTTTGTTGTTGTTGTTCTGGGGCTTAACGCCATTTTTCAGCACATGATAGGCTATACATGGCAGCCAGTATTATGGTGGAGGAAAAAACCGCGAAATCCACTGAAAGAACCATTGACCCACGAGAAGCTCCCTTTCCATTTTGGACCAACTAGATATCATAAAAAGTCTTTTAGCAAAATCACGAAGTTAATATGGCCATCAATAAAGGTGTTGTATCAATAACAGTATTTTAACACTGGCTGCTATGATGGTGATATTGTACAAAAAATTAGCATCATTTTTATTTAGGACCAAATACAGTGTCAACACAAAAAGAAGTCTTTTGGCGATCACCCACTGTGGTGGTTATACTGGATGTCTGAGTAGATACATTTTCATTTAGAAACAACCACATATCAGGAGAAGTATCTTTGGGAATCTTATGTCTATATGACTTTCAGTTCAGGAATTTGAGCGATAACAAGAACTTCAAGATGGCTGCTGTGGTGGCCATAATGGATAATCAGCACCATGTTCATTGATGATAAACTAAACCTTGGGACAAATGCGTATGTAAAGTTTTGGGGCAATCTTGTGAACAGTTTAGGAAGAGTGGTTATAATATGTGCATGCAGAGAGATAGACATGATGGAGAAAAGGGCCATCACAGAAGCTGTTCTGACGTATGGACTGCAGAGCTGTGTGTGATTTGGATTTTTAATGTAGCTTTTTAATCATATTACTTTGCTGTATACAGTGTGGCAGTTTATAGTACTATCTAGCATGGGGCATCATGCTGTAGACATGTAGCATTATGTCCCACCCAGTCACATTATCCTGACACCAGGCCACCCAGTAATAACACTAACCTCTTAATGCTCAGCACCTAGGGAGATAGCTGTTAGTACCATTTTTATAAGTCTTTGGTATGACTCAACTGGGGTTTGAACCTGCAACCTCCTGCATCCCAGGTGGGTGCTCTAATCACTAGGCCCCTGGAGTGGTTGACTGTAGAGCTAATAACACTAATAAGAACAATAACAATAACATGAACAATAACATTATTGGACATGATGGACATTGTTAACATTAAACCTGTCACTTGCAAAAAGGTACATTTTAACAGTACATGCAATAATTACAGAAATATAGTGAAAAATATTAAGGGCAAACAATTATTCACATGAAACAAATTTTATTATAAATTAAAATCGCATAGCTATTTTAATGAATGCAAAATTACTGGACTTTTCTCTCATGCAAATCACCTACCTTAAGATGCTGAAGTTTTATTGCACCAGAAAAACTCCAAACATAGAGGTCTTTATTGACCATAGATCTAATGTTTATTATATAGCTTAAGAAAGTACCATATATAATCAGGAAGAACCATGATCTGCCAGTGCATAATGCACAAGATTTGGGTCTATGTAGTTTGTGAGGAATAATCAGAAGAACAATTATACATACCCTGATTTGACTGCACATTATAGCATGATAGCAGACTCTACATATATGTTGTTTGCTGATGGCTGTGACATAAACAAGTATATATGATATCTGCCATCTAAATTATTTCAAAGCTGTTTTCTTCTATTTCTTTCTTACCTGTCTTAATATGTTTAATGGTAATTAATTATCATGTCATATCTTACATGTCTATTACCATAGTTCATTACTTCATATGACCATTGTTCTTACCATAGAATAAATAATGAAAGATTATGATAAAACATTATAAATCAATCAAGTGTCAAAACTTACTTCTCTGTGCCTGCTCATGTTTGACAGCATAACTTGATGTCACTTTATCATAGTGCTCCACCAAAACTTTAGTTGTTCTGTTATCTGCAAGAGAACAATAAAAGGTATCAAGAAAGACCTTTTAAAAAAGCAAATCCACTAACTCTGATCAAAGTTACTGATTTCAAAAGGTAAGCAAAGAAATTTGAAACTGAATGTCCAACTGGATCTGATATCACAGATCAGCTTACATAATACAGAAGTCCAGGTGGAACTAATATCACTAACTTGCTTAAATAATATAAGTCCAGGTGGATCTGATATCACTGACCTGCTTATAGAGGTCCAGGTGGATCTAATATCACTGACCTGTTTATGTAACTCCAGGTCCAGGTGGGTCTGATATCACTGACTTGCTTACATAATACATAGGTCCAGGTGGATCTAATATCACTGACTTGTTTATGTAACTCAGGTCCAGGTGGGTCTGATATCACTAACTTGCTTACATAATACAGAGGTCCAGGTGGATCTAATATCACTAACTTGCTTAAATAATACATACAGGTGGATGTGATATCACTGACCTGCTTATAGAGGTCCAGGTGGATCTAATATCACTGACCTGTTTATGTAACTCCAGGTCCAGGTGGGTCTGATATCACTGACTTGCTTACATAATACATAGGTCCAGGTGGATCTAATATCACTGACTTGTTTATGTAACTCAGGTCCAGGTGGGTCTGATATCACTAACTTGCTTACATAATACAGAGGTCCAGGTGGATCTAATATCACTAACTTGCTTAAATAATACATACAGGTGGATGTGATATCACTGACCTGCTTATAGAGGTCCAGGTGGATCTAATATCACTGACTTGTTTATGTAACCCAGGTCCAGGTGGATCTGATATCACTGACCTGCTTATAGAGGTCCAGGTGGATCTAATATCATTGACCTGTTTATGTAACTCCAGGTCCAGGTGGGTCTAATATCACTGACTTGCTTACATAATACAGAGGTCCAGGTGGATCTAATATCACTGACTTGTTTATGTAATACAGAGGTCCAGGTGGATCTAATATCACAGACTTGTTTATGTAACTCAGTACCAGGTGGGTCTGATATCACTAACTTGCTTACATAATACAGAGGTCCAGGTGGATCTAATATCACTAACTTGCTTAAATAATACAGACATACAGGTGGATGTGATATCACTGACCTGCTTATAGAGGTCCAGGTGGATCTAATATCACTAATTTGTTTATGTAACCCAGGTCCAGGTGGATCTGATATCACTGACTTGCTTACATAATACAGAGGTCCAGGTGGATCTAATATCACTAACTTGCTTAAATAATACAGACATACAGGTGGATGTGATATCACTGACCTGCTTATAGAGGTCCAGGTGGATCTAATATCACTGATTTGTTTATGTAACCCAGGTTCAGGTGGATCTGATATCACTGACTTGCTTACATAATACAGAGGTCCAGGTGGATCTAATATCACTAACTTGCTTAAATAATACAGACATCCAGGTGGATCTGATATCACTGACCTGCCTATAGAGGTCCAGGTGGATCTAATATCACTGAATTGTTTATGTAACCCAGGTCCAGGTGGATCTGATATCACTGACTTGCTTACATAATACAGAGGTCCAGGTGGATCTAATATCACTAACTTGCTTAAATAATATAGACATACAGGTGGATCTGATATCACTGACTTGCTTACATAATACAGAGATCCAGGTGGATCTGATATCACTGACTTGCTTACATAGCAAAAAAACTGACCATTTCACCAAGCAGGCTTAGGAAGTATTTCTCTAAATATAACTCAATGCAAGTAATCTCCTAAACCTTAAAGCATGACTTGAATGTGCCTATTTTACTACAGTCTGATAAAAATTATAAATAGATAAAAGCATAATTAATGTACAAGGAGAAGGATAATTAACATGCATAGTCTAAACATAATATACATAGTTTAGGGATAATTGACACACATAGTCTAGGCATAACTAATATACATAGTCTAGGCATAGTTAATATACATAGTCTAGGCATAATTAATATACATAGTCTAGGGATAATTAACACACATAGTCTAGGCATAACTAATATACATAGTCTAGGCATAATTAATATGCACAGTCTAGGGATAATTAACACACATAGTCTAGGCATAACTAATATACATAGTCTAGGCATAGGTAATATAAATAGTCTAGGCATAATTAATATGCACAGTCTAGGGATAATTAACATAAATTGTCTAGGCATAACTAATATACATAATCTAGGCATAATTAAAATACAAAGTCTAGGCATAATCAAGATACTTAGTCTAGGCATAATTAATGTGCACATACTAGGCATAATTAATATATGAAGTCTAGGCATAACTAATGCACATACTCAAGGCATAATTAATGTACATAGTCTAAGCATAATTATTTTACATAGTCTAGGCATAATTAATTTACATAGTCTCTCACTCACAAGAACAATGGTAGTTCAGTGGGTACATCGTCAAACTTATAATCCATATAGTTATTTGGTATGATACCAACCCACACACGCACCCAAACCTAGGAAAGCTGCCTATGTTCATCCTTGACTTCATATCCTTGGTATGATACAGTCGAGAACGTCCTCGAAGTGCTGTTAAAACCAACTAATCCTTGCTTATAAATGAACTTTTAAGATTTAGCTGATATAAAGCCATTTACCAATTTGATCAAAACTGATGGGAAATATAGTCTTTGGATCGTTAGTCAACAAGCTCAGTCATTCCAATGCAAGGTCATCTTAATGCAACCACTCCAGTGGCCTAGCAGTTAGAGCATCCTCCCAGGATGCTGCAGGTTGTGGGTTTGAACCCCGGTCAAGTCATACCAAAGACTTTAAAAAATGGTACTAACAGCTGCCTCGCTTGGTGCTCGGCATTAAGAGGTTAGTGTTAGGATTGGTTGGCCTGGTGTCAGGATAATGTGGCTGGGTGAAACATCATGCATCATGTCTGTGGCATGATTCCCCAGTGCTAGACTTCACTATAAACTGTCATACTGCAGACAGCGTAGCGATATGACTGAAAATTTTTTAAAGTTATGTTAAAAATCTAAATTACATACACACACACACTCATGTGCCCAGATCTCATTTAATGGTACTCTGAAACCTGTAAAAAGCTGATGATACTTTTAATTACCAAGTTGGGCCAAAATACAATAGAAATTCAATGTCCAGAGTGGTAACAAGCTCCAACACTATTTAACAAGTCTAATCTAAATCTGTCTCAAAAGACAGTTGACAGCAAGTGGACAAGCTATTTAACAAGTCTAATCTAAATCTTACCCAAAATACAGTTGATAGCAAGTGGACAAGCTATTTAACAAGTCTAATCTAAATCTGTCTCAAAAGACAGTTGACAGCAAGTGGACAAGCTATTTAACAAGTCTAATCTAAATCTTACCCAAAATACAGTTGACAGCAAGTGGACAAGCTATTTAACAAGTCTAATCTAAATCTGTCTCAAAAGACAGTTGACAGCAAGTGGACAAGCTATTTAACAAGTCTAATCTAAATCTGTCTCAAAAGACAGTTGACAGCAAGTGGACAAGCTCACTCAATCAAATGCAAGAACTCAGCATTAATATGTATGGTCTAGGTATAATTAATATGCATGGCCTTACCCATAATTATACTCAATAGATCTTGATGATAATTCTCTTTACAAGTTCATCAAATTCCTATCAAAATAGGGTCTCTCAGTGGGTGGTTAAAACAGCCAATCAGATGCAAGATCACCTAATAATCATGCAGAGGTCATAGTCTCTGACTCATACTGAAACTGATCAGCATTTTTATAATATCATCCTATTTCACAAGTGTGATTAAAACAGTAAAGAACACCAACTTGCAGGTTTTAAAAGGCTCAGCCAATCAGATGCAAGATTACCTCATTCATCTGTAAAAATCATGTCCCCTTTATAACTGCACTAGACATTATGAAAATATGTGTCTATTAACCACATGTGATATATGTCTATTAACCACATGTGACACAAATCTGATCAGAAATATCAGGAATATTAACATCAGCCAATCAGATACAAGTACACCTCATTAGTATATGTATGAATCTGACCCTATCAAACTCAGGTGACATGTCAATCACATAGCCTTTCTTAGGAATACAATGGTAATATAAAATCTGGTACTTCTGTTAAATTGCTAACAAGGTGTAAGAACTAGATCATGTGATTTAACAGAAAGTCACATGAAGACTGGGAACAACTGGATCGATCTCTCTCTCTCTCTCTCTCTCTCTCTCATATATATATATATATATATATATATATATATATATATATATATATATATATATATATATATATATAACACAATGACATATATTTAGATACAAAATTATATGCATATATTTGTATTTAATGTAATATATATATATATATATATATATATATATATATATATATATATATATATATATATATATATATATATATATATATATATATATATAAACTGCATCAAAATAAGAAATAGAGTGCAAACAAGCAAATGTTGATGAATGGATTATGGATGGAGCTGAAATGAAACATTTCCAAGATAAGAAATCCAGGGCCTGCATGGCAAGCCCACAATCAAAGCTTTGCTGTAAATCGTGTAATCTTGACCCTAGGGTCAAAAGATGAAGTAAAAATGAATTGTCTTAGCTTTATCCAGTGTATGAACAAACTCTATACATGTATTGAAATTTAGGAAAAATAAGCAAACTGAAAATCTCAACCACAGCCTTAATGCAAACTTCTTATGATTGTAACCTGATCCTGGGGTCAATTGTGCAAGCAAGGATCTCATAAAATGAATTTTCTTTGCTTTCTAATAATTCCTGCCAAGTATGACAAGATCATTCCAAAAGCTTTAAAAGGCCTTCAAGATTAACCAAAACTATAATAAACCAGACACCAGCAAGGATGGTGTTGGAAAGTGACTGCCACTTCTCACTGCCCACTAGTCTGGGCTTAGGCAAAATAATGTCTTCTTCTTACCACTTCTGAATTTGATCAAAACCAATAAAAGAAAAGGCCACTCCTGCATACATTCATAAAGTAATGCCATTTCAGAGTTATCTACATTAGCTGTAATACAAGGGCCTGCAAAATTAAGGTAATTGTAACATTTGATTTTCTGCAGACAAATTGCAGCATTGGTAGAGTTCCACTGAAAATTGGGTGGATTTTATGCATAATTATGGAGCTTCACTTACAGATCATGTAACTTGTCTGAACAATCCACCTTCAATACCAGGTGCACATGATGCAATACCTAATCTGCCTATAATAACATAAATGCTGAAAATTTACATGATATGATTTTTTTCAAGTCTGATTTTTAGCTTATCAAAGTTATATATAATATGTATTCTTCAGATTTGTTAATCACAAAACTTGAAAAATCATGCACTGTAAACTAAAATTTTCCAGTAGCATCCTTTGAGGTTTCCAATTTCATTTTCTTTAACAAATAATTTTTTGGATTGTTCTTAGAGAGTAAAAAAAAAGAGCAGCATATTTACATATTTTATGAAAATACATTGACAATTACATGACAGTTTTCAAAATCTGTTTAAAGGACAATGAACAGATTGATTTGAAGCTTTCACTCCAGTGTTAGCATATTCTACCATTGCAAGCATTGTAGTTTTGTGTTACAACCATGGATAAATAAATGATTGATATAAATATGTGACAGCAAGCTGTAGAGGAGTGCAGTGAGTGTCACTTGTGTTTCTGGAGGAACATGACTTTGATGCATGATTTCATTCCTGAAATTAATGAGTTTAAATACCTGGAGAACACTATATGTAATCATTTTTATTTATACATGGGACATTTTAGACCTTCTGTGTACATTTGCATTGATAGTACTCAATAACAGTGAACAACTATCAGAGGTACCATACATACTCACTTATAGGTTAAGTCAAACTGCAAACAACAAAGATTCTGATTTGCTGTAGCATAATGCACCTGTAGACCAAGGTCTATATAGTTTGTATTACAAACAACACAGACCCAGGCCTGCAGGTCCATTATGCAACAGCAGATCTGGGTCTATGCAATTTAATAAGTGAGTACATATGGTATGTTATTGAGTGCACCCTGACTTGGTATTTGTCCTCATTTTATTTTCTTCAAAGGCCCAATTATTATGTATCTAGACAACTTGGCATATCCAATACATCTATTAGTACCATTTGTTTGTATGTCTTTAGTTTGACTCAGCTGGGGTTTGAACCTGAAACCTGCATCTGCAGCAGATGCTCTAACCATTAGACCACTGGAGCAATCCAATAAAACATCAAGAGTACTGTGATTAGCACATTATATGTCCACCTTGTGCTGAACTGTCCTCTAGATAGATAACTGATATTATTATGCAAAAACATTTGTCTTCTTTGAGCCACAGTGACCTTGACCCTCTGATCCCAAAATATATTAGTTTCTTCATTACCCCATTTGTAAGCCATCCATAATGTCTGGCAAATGTAGATGGTGGAAAACTAAAGTTTTTGTGCAGAAATCAATTTTCTTCTGTTATAGTATGTTGCTACATCCCTGTTGGTTTGTACCCCCCTACTGATTTCAAAAACTAAAATGTTTAATGAGATAAAAAATGCACAGAACTAAGTCAACTGAATCATTGATTTATAATTTCTGACCTGACTGTCACCAGAATGGCACTAATACTGGCATCCCCTTACACCTGTCATGCTTAATGGACTTTCCTACTAACATGGCACCATATTCTGTACACTATGGGGCAGTTTATTTCCATCTGATAACATAATGATATAATTCATTCTATTCAGTAACTGCCAGATAATTCCATAAATTACCATAACAGTTGACTTTGGAATTATATACCTTTGCAGTGTGAACATATTAATGAAACCACTTGTTAAATCCATGTGGAAGGCAAATTTTTTTGTCATTCTTTTCCTTTGCTTGATTCGAGACTGTAAATATCGTAAGCAGTCAGTCATATGTACATCTTTAGTCATGCATGCACCCCTTTGCTGAAAATGAACTGGTCCAGAAACTGGAAATGGTTATCAAGCATGTCAGTATATTACATTGAAAACTTCTTTAAGCATAAAACATGCAGGCGATGATGACGGTGTTCTGGCAATTCTTCTCACATTCAGGTTAGAAAATATAAATCAATGAATGAATTTACTAAGTTATTTGCACTTTTTATCAAAGTAAAGGTTTCTGTTATTGAAATCTGTATGATTACAAACAAATGGGGATGTAGACAAACACCCAGATATCTGGGTGTTTCACTCTAAATATCAAAATCGTATTTCCTTACTTGAAGTACAAGTCATCTACATAAATTGGTAACTGTATAGATGGTGGAAATCTGGACTTATTGTGTGAAATGAAATGGTAGCAGACACACTGACAACATCACAATATTTTTGCACACACAAATTTTGACAGCAAAATTTTATAAATGAGAAAGAGATTTCTCTTTAATATGAAGAGTAACAAAGGAAAGTAAATCTAGCCAAGAAAGAATTTCTAATAAAAACCAAACAAAGGGCCATAATGGTCTGTTTTCATAGTGAAAGATTGTTTATGGCATGATAAATGGTACTGATGATTAAGGCTCAATCTGGTATGATATGTTTGTATTGCATGATGTTAATAAAATACCTTGCCAAAACATATAAAACAGATAATTCTAATCCACTGAATAAAATACCCAATTCATTAAAATCATACATTGAGCTCTCTGTTATCTCCCATAATCCATCCTAAGGAGAACAAGTGGAGTTTTTAAGCCAAGATTAAGTAAAAATAAAAAGACCATTGTTTCAAGCTGAGAACCATAAGCATCTACATCTATACAATGAGAGACTTCTAAATGGACTCCGCTTTATGTGTCTGCCATGAAGTTCCTATCTTTAACACAACCCTGTAGAGGAAACAACTGGTATTTATCCAATGTATAAACCAGAACTCCCAAACACAAGGCACAGCTGAACTTGTTTTAAATATTTGTTCTGCTTAATGTCAAAGGTGTATCACAAGACTTTTGATAATGTAGATAGACTTATTTCCAGACACCATATTGTTAAACATAGTGGTTTCTCCATGATGTGCATTTGCACAAAAATTTCCCCACAATTTAATGAATCCCCACATTAAAAATGAACATTTTCTGTCGCTTTGTATGTAAAATTAAAATAAGTATTATTAGTATTGTAAACTTTCTATCATAAGGCCAACTTATTTTCTTAAAATTAACTTCTGACAGAAATCTAATATTATATTTTTGTGAAACCCTTGGGTTGGGCTGAGTGGTTAAAGGTGCTCATCTTTACAGATCACTCACACATCTTAGCTTTCTTCGTATGAGCTCTAGTCTTGTCTTGACCAATATGAGCAAGTGAGAAAACCTGCCAGTGGCTTCCCCGAGGGTTGGTGGTTCTTCTCGATTTCTTCCTGCACCAACTATACTGGCCAAAATGTTTAGCCTATCTTGTGCCAAAAAAATGATGTTAAACCTCACAAACCAAATATCACTGTGTATGACATCAAGTATGTCCATAACTATATATATATACATTCCATAACTATATATATACATACATACAGGGTCTAATGGCATAAGCACTATATCTATATTTCAAACTAAAGACATTGGTAGGTCAAAATTAAATTTATACTTATATCTACTGCATCCGATGATAAGCACCACACTTTATAACCCGCATTTCTTACTGAATTTTGGTAAAATACTTAGGACAGTGTTTCTTCCATGGCACAACCTGAAGCCCAGACTCACCTTTGCTGGATAATGAGTTTCCCCCTCCATTTTTTTTGAATATTTATTTATGCTATCACCTTGACATGGCATTTTCTTCCGACTTCCTGAGCATGAAAGTGTTGAAAGACTCAATTCAGATGTTGTATGTGTGAAGCTTTGGGTGCACATATGCCAGGAAAATTGGCATAGTATTTACACATGATAAATCTTAACAATGTACCAACTTATGTGAGGACTTTACAAACAATAGTGAATAGTGTCTGAGAAAACTTTTGAATTGATATCATTAATCCCCAAGTCAAAAACTACAGCTGCAATTTAGCCCCACTGCCATACCACCATCCCAGCAAAAAAGAGAACAGGTGCAACTCATATTAAGAAAAATGTAAAACTTAATGAGCTTTAATTTATTGTTTAAAATGTTTTCAGGAAAAAAAGCCTGGTCTCATTATGTATATGATACAGTAAACTGCACCCAAAAGCAATAGTACAGACAGAGATCTGCCATAGCATACCAAGTGGCAGCATCAGGGTATATGATGTTCAACAGCACAGATTCAAATCTGTTGTCATAACATGCCTAAAATATCACTGTTTTCTATCATTTAACAGTACAGACTCAAATCTGTTGTCACAACATGCCTAAAATATCACTGTTTTCTATCATTTAACATTACAGATTCAAATCTGTTGTCACAACATGCCTAAAATATCACTGTTTTCTATCATTTAACATTACAGACTCAAATCTGTTGTCATAACATGCCTAAAATATCAGTTTTCTATCATTTAACATTACAGACTCAAATCTGTTGTCATAACATGCCTAAAATATCACTGTTTTCTATCATTTAACAGTACAGACTCAAATCTGTTGTCACAACATGCCTAAAATATCACTGTTTTCTATCATTTAACAGCAGACTCAAAACTGTTGTCATAACATGCCTAAAATATCAGTTTTCTATCATTTAACAGCACAGACTCAAATCTGTTGTCATAACATGCCTAAAATATCACTGTTTTCTATCATTTAACAGTACAGACTCAAATCTGTTGTCACATAATGTGCCTAAAATATCACTGTTGTCTATCATTTAATAGTACAGACTCAAATCTGTTGTCATAACATGCCTAAAATATTACTGTTTTCTATCATTTAACATTACAGATTCAAATCTGTTGTCACAACATGCCTAAAATATCACTGTTTTCTATCATTTAACATTACAGACTCAAATCTGTTGTCATAACATGCCTAAAATATCAGTTTTCTATCATTTAACATTACAGACTCAAATCTGTTGTCATAACATGCCTAAAATATCACTGTTTTCTATCATTTAACAGTACAGACTCAAATCTGTTGTCACATAATGTGCCTAAAATATCACTGTTGTCTATCATTTAATAGTACAGACTCAAATCTGTTGTCATAACATGCCTAAAATATCACTGTTTTCTATCATTTAACAGTACAGACTCAAATCTGTTGTCACATAATGTGCCTAACATATCACTGTTGTCTATCATTTAACAGTACAGACTCAAAACTGTTGTCATAACATGCCTAAAATATCACTGTTTTCTATCATTTAACAGTACAGATTCAAATCTGTTGTCATAACATGCCTAAAATATCACTGTTTTCTATCATTTAACAGTACAGATTCAAATCTGTTGTTATAACATGCCTAAAATATCAGTTTTCTATCATTTAACATTACAGACTCAAATCTGTTGTCACAACATGCCTAAAATATCACTGTTTTCTATCATTTAACAGTACAGACTCAAATCTGTTGTCACATAATGTGCCTAAAATATCACTGTTTTCTATCATTTAACAGTACAGACTCAAAACTGTTGTCATAACATGCCTAAAATATCACTGTTTTCTATCATTTAACAGTACAGACTCAAATCTGTTGTCACATAATGTGCCTATAATACTGTCTTCTATTGTTTAACAGTACAAACTCAAAACTGTTGTCACATAATGTGTCTATATCATCATCTTCTATTGTTTAACAGTACAGATCCAAATCTGTTGTCACATAACATGCTTGAAATATCATCTTCTATTGTTTAACAGTACAGATCCAAATCTGTTTTCACATAACATGCCTGAAATATCATCATCAATTGTTAAACAGTGCAGACTCAAACATGTTGTCACATAACATGCCTGAAATATGATCTATTGTTTAACAGTACAGATTCAAATCTGTTGTCACATAACATGCCTGAAATATGATCTATTGTTTAACAGTGCAGACTCAAACATGTTGTCACATAACATGCCTGAAATATGATCTATTGTTTAACAGTACAGATTCAAATCTGTTGTCACATAATATCATCATCTTCTTTTGTTCATCATATAATATGCTGGCAGTATCATCAGGAACTATGATGTTTTGTGGTAAAGACCCAGAATCAGGTTAATAATATGCCAATATGATTAAATCAGATTGCCACAATCAAAGACATCTGATGGACACCAAAAAGACATAATGTACTGCTGACCTTGTGATTCACAACTTTCACAACTTAAATCACAACTTTCAAATTTTCTTAAATTGTCTCATATTAATCAGATCATATTGTTACCAACAGCATGAAATGCTTTATTTGATAGGATACTAAAAATAAGGGGACTGGAGTTCCGATGGTCACCAAAACATAAACCTTTATCAAGTATCTGTCAGATCTCCATGCAGCTGTAGAGATCTGATCTGAATCATACTGGCAATATCATGATGATTTTGATGTTTAACAGTTGAAAGCCAAATTGGTCATCACAAAACAGCTTATGATGTTTAAGTGTACACATCCAACTTTCTCACATAACATGTTTCTAGTATCATCAGATGTGTGGGGCCCCAATGATGTTTGACAGTCTAATGAGGACTATATTCTTAAACAGTGCAGACCCAAATTTATCACATAATCAGTACACTTTGCTTCTTTGTGTGCAGTTTAATATTTGTTATATTATACATGTGAACATATCACTATGTGTGATTCTGATTGCTCCAAATAAATCCATAAAATTATTGTGAAGTATTCTGATCACTGATTGGCTGGATTTTTTTGTTTTCATTGAACATTTTTGGCCACCATTTTTGCTTAGACTCAGAAAAGGGAACTGGGGGAAAATGGTTTCATCTGTTTCAATATTACCAATTTAACCCCACAGGGGTTTGTTATTTCATGCATAACATATCATAACACATGAAAAATGGCAAACCCACAAGACAAGAACAATAACAAGTACTGCTTAGACGATAATGAGGGTAGGGGTGGGGATCGATGGGCAGTATATCTGTACCACAGAATCCACCCTATATACAAGCTTGGTTTAAATGTGAACTTACTCAAGTAAATAAACACACCTTTGTTCACAGAAGAATGTAGACATAAACTGGTCCCCCAAACTGACAACTTTATCCAACCACATCATAGTGGTAAATATGTGATGCAAGTCCCAGTCAAAAAGAGATTTGTTTGCATCTCCTTGTATTATCAAATGTTCCAAATCAAATACTGCAAATATCCAGTCACAAATACATTACAGCAAATATGTGTATTTCTGCATCCAGTAATCTTCTCTTCACAAAAATATTGCAACAATGTTTAAATGTCTAGTTGTGACAGAATTTCAACACAAACACTATCACTGTCTTGTGCAGGCCAACGTAAAAATTACTGTGCTCTGTATCAATGTGACATTACAGCATTGGGCAATTTGTATTGTAAAAAATTTCTGTTTGCTTGGATGGATGCTTGTTCTTTGATTTATAGTTATCAAAATTGTACAATACTTTTACTATTTCAACTATGGTTTGTTTTTTTTTTAAGCACAACAAATGAAAGGTACAACATCTGTCTGAATGAACAAATTATTCATTATTCTTTCTATCTAAATAATTTCTACTGAAATAAAACTACAGTATTTGAAAAAAGAATCTCAAATGGGTACTCATTTAATATAAATTTATGAAATTTGTTAAATAATATCCAGATTTTGCTCGCCAAGGCTTGCAAAAAGCTGGTCATTATTAAACTTGTTTCATAAATTCAATAATAAATCATTACCCATTTGAGATTCTCTACATGTCACATAATATGCTAGCAATAACAATATGTTTGTTTAACAGTTCAGACTCAAAATCTGCAGTCACATAGCATGTTGCTGTATCATTAGCATTTTTACTAGCCAAGGATCCGATCTACACCGTTGCAGATGAAACTTTGTACTAGCAACATCTACTGGATTTCATGATTTGTCTCCATTAGTATATAACACCAATTAACCAAGGATGTAACAGAGGTGCATTGTACATTGGTTGAAAAATGGTGCAGGCACTTAGCTTCAAAGGATACTTTGTAAAGTATGTCTAAGTACAGAAAGAAGTCATTACATGAAAGAAGTCATTACATGTTTATTTGAGTGATAGGTATTTATACAAACACCTCTGGTCTCAATCATATAGGAACAGTGTACAAATTTGAACAATTTTGACTGGATGTTGGTGGCTTCCTGCCTCATCCAATGAAATTTGTATGCCCAAAGCACAGAACCAATGAAATCTGAATGCCCAAAGCACAGAAATACCTGCTCCATATACCAAGATGTAGATAGGGTTAAAACATCAGAACCTTGGTTATCGAAGATGTATGATCAGGGCTTACTGACATTTAATATTATAGACCAAAAAAAAAACAAAAAAAATGATATAGTACATTATGTAACAGAAGATCTGGGTCTATGCTATATTTAGGAGCAAATAACAAAATAAGTGTAGGGGCCAAGCTAATGTCTTCTGCTAATGACAAGCTTGGTCCTGTGAGACTTAATGATTAGTCTGGCCATATTTAAACTTGAGCACATAAAATCAATACATTGTTTCCCTATTGCCAGAGAGAGAGAGAAAGAGAGTTACATTTGGCTATGATGGAGTTCAACTGGCAGCAATTTGAAACATTTTTTCTGAAAAAGATCTCCAGTGGTTGGCTGATCAATTTATGGTCCAGCAAGACACTGTTACACTTGTTACGTTTTTATAGTTTTTATAAGACCACTCGAATCAGCATTAACAGTGTAAGTTCAGTTAATGTGGATCATGAAAAAGTATATCATATATACTTGCTTGTTAGTCCAGTCTGCAAACAACAAAGATACTGATCTGCAACAGCATAATGCGCTTGCAGATCAGGGTCTGTTTTGTTTGTATAAATGGTACTGCTGTTTGAACATTCCTGTGGCATTTCTGTTGAGTCAAGAAATAAACTTGTATATAGTTTTGGGAAGACATAAATCTGATGTGCTTAGTGATTCACATCTGGAAGACTACACCCAATGCTGTGACTGATATTAATGATGATGTGACACTGTGTCCTTTTAACATGTATGATCTGGCCAAATAAAGTTCTCAATGGTAGGAAGTATATCTAAGTCTTGACCAAAAACAGGATAATTTGATCTTAAATGCTGCTATGAACAAATATTATTCTGAACATCTGACATCACTCCACAAATGGATTACAACACTCCACAAATGGATGACATCACTTAACTACCTATTGAAAAGTCACAATTTTGCTGTCCTAAACATAGAGTGGAGTCAGCCAGCCTAGGCTTTGTAATCAAGGATCCATGAAAATGAACACTTGCAGAAGTTGACAGTTTGATTGGGTAAAGTTGACAGTTTGATTGGTTATCTTCATACCAACTTGCTTCTATGTGTGACCTTGCTCTTGGTAGTTTCTATTCAGTGATATATGCCATACAGCTGGGGTTTTTTTTACCTTATTAAATAATGGTTCTGACACATGAGACCACAGTGGTATGGACAAATATTAATGTCTAACAGACTACATGACTGATGTAATGCATAATAATTTCCCAGGCGAAAGATAAATAATTCAGTTAATGACCTCTGCAGTCACACATTTTGTGAATGCCTCCTATAATATGAAAATTTCTTAAAGGTACTTATATAGTGCAGGATTGTGGCCTTCCAGGGCACAAAGCACTGAAAATATCATTACCCCACACACACACACACAAATTGTTAAACTCAAGAATACAATACTACAAGCTATAAAAGTGGGAAATCACCAGTGTTGCCATTATTACAAATCAAACAACTTCTACATGCAGATTGAAATGGTCAATATAATTCATTCAAATTTTATCAACAAATAATATGAATTGTTCTGGTGCCCTAAGCAAGTGTTTAGTACCATGGAGTTCTTCAGGTGGCAACCCTATTTGGATGTGCTTCATGTTTTTTTATATTGCTTTAAAATCATGTTTCTTTAAATCTGATGTGAACTGTTAAATTTTAACTTTGTAAAGTGAAAAATAAATTATTTGTAAATTTTAATAAACTTGTTGGTTTTGCTTCTTTCTTTAACATGGTTTAAGACCATAGAGTCATAACAGTGTGAATATTATCCTGCTTAAAACTACAGATCTCCTGGAGGGAATGCATCATGATAAATACTACACCCTTGTTGCAGAAAGGATCATTGACTTTGTTGAAATTTTTTGATCATTTGTGGGGTTCTGTTCAGGAAAAGTCACTTTGACTTAATTATATGCTTTACTGACTCTGGTTATGTATTTATATTGAATTCATTACCTTATAGGTTCTTCTGTGCTACCTTAAATATTGGTAGTTGCAGTGGTCTCAAATGTTGTCTATTAAGATTACTGCCATCTAACCTCTGTTGGCATGGGTTAGAGTCTAGGATTCAGCAATGTGGAAACCATTATTTTACTGGGTGAAAAAGTCACAGGTTTTGATTAATCTTGGAGTGACAGTCAGTAATAGTACAAGCAAAATTTATGTATCTATAATTACTAGATACTACAGCTGAGGCCCCACTAATTCCTGTACTCATTACCATGCATCATAAAGAGTGAACCTATTGAGGGTAATCTATAAGAATAGACAATATTTAGTCATTAATATGGACAATTTACCATTGAATAAACATGTTTATTCATAGTTTCAGGAAGGGTCTCTTATCAGGCATGGGGATATTTATAGTTGTTGTCATTGTGGGGTTTAATGCCATTTTTCAGCACACGATAGGCTATACATGGTGGCCAGTATTATTGGTGGAGGAAGAAACCAGGAAATCACTGTAAAGAACCACTTACCCACCAGAAGCTACTGGCAAACTCACATATCCACATTCGCCAAATCCTAGTCTCTAACCCATGCAGACAGAGATGAGATGTCATTAATCGTAACAGACATGTTTTTAACCACTCGGCAACTCAGGGCCCCAATGAGATACTTTAATTACAAGGATGTGATGCATATCATCTTCAATGTAGCATGAATAGTGCTTGAGAAATGAACACAAAAAAAAAAAATTAAACCCAAGTCAAGTTCTGTTGAATGATTTTTTGGGCTGTCATGAAAAAGGTTTCTGAATTTTAGAAATGGTGGCCAGATCAGCTGATGGATCATCATTTTGAACAAATCTGAAAGATTCTAATGCCTTGATGCATTCGATCAAATTTGGTCAAAATACACTGAGTGATCTTTGTGAACTTATAAATAGCAATTGTAAACTTATTTATAATGCCTAATGGACAACCGTATAATGGACATAAAAGCTGCAAACAATGAATGGGTGGTTCCTGGTTTTGTTCTATAGAGGTTTAATCCTGATAAGGGGCACATGATTTGTTTTTTTCCTAAAATGACCACTTTTCTCCTCTTTTCACTGAAGAGTGCATTATTTTAACTAAAAACAGGGAGTGACTGAACTTTCTCAAATGTCCTTTGGATCAGCCAGTGACAAAGAACAACACTGAAATTATTTCCTATTGCAAAACAATGATAACAACTTGACCATCATGCATACAGTGCAGAAAGTCAGATGCCAAGTCTTTTGCTATTTAACTTGACAGCACTATAATCATCCAGCCAGATAGAAATTTATCTCCAGACCTGTAAAACCTGACCAAGCCAAGCAATATTTCTGTAGATACATGTATTCATGTGTCTTTAACAGTCAGTGTTTCAAACTAGAGCTGTGGTCCTACTGAACCAGAAGAAATACATAGAGAAGCATCATAAACCTTGACACAAAAGCGGCCATTTCTATGGCCTTTGTGAAATGGTATATCTAAATTTAGTTTTGAGAGAGTAACCAAGTCAATCTTTTTAGGGGTTAAGAAACAAAACCTAACAAAGACAAAGTGTTTGCATTTAAGGAAAGGCATAATGTACTCTGTGTGAAATGTGAAATCCAAGACTGATATTAATGTGAAACTTTAATCTGTAACATAATATTAGATTTTAACTGAGCTGTTTAGTGTACATGGTTTTTTTTATAACAATTAAGACAGAAATGCAAGGCTCCAAGAGGCATAGTGGTCTAAAGTGGTCACCACTATGGATCAATGCCATATCACCTGTCTGCATAGGTTCGAGTCTCAGGTTCAGCCAATGTTGGTAATACAAGAAAGCTTCGCAGTAGCTTCATGAGGCTGATGGTTCTTTCCAGAGTTTTCCAGAGTTCTTACTCCACCATTTATAGTGGGTCTGTGCAGTTTACAGTTGGACTTAATGCTTTATAAGCAAGTATATGTGGTACTTCAGTTTTCAGATACAATGACATAGTATTTCATCATGTGATCCTGTAACATGATCGGTTCAAGGTTCAGTTTCATGAATGAAATCTGAAAAGGTTATTAATTGCTTATCATAAAGTATACTTGTTATACATATAAATGTTCTGTAAATGATCTGCAAGTTTTGATACATTCAATAAAGTACCTAGAATAACCTAGTACTAACATGAGTCTTAGAATAACAGCTAATTATCTAAACTGACTCTAAAAATTCAAGCAACCAGAGGGCTAGTGGCTCTCATACAGGTCAAACAACTGAAAGGGTGTAGGTTCAAATCCTACAATCAGATCAGCCTGAATCAACTAGTACTGGGTGCAACTTCAGCAAGCACATTAATCTTATTCCCTCAGCACTAAATAAACTACATGTGTTGATGTGCTTTAAAAAAAACCTAACCAACCCAAACAAGGGTACTGTAAATGGGACATTATAGATACACCTGAACTATATTTGTGATCTATGTAGATAAACAAAATCTGCATGCAGAAACCACATTTCATCTTGCAGTCAGTGATTTTGACTTTTGACCTTTTCAAAACTAAAACCAATAGGCTTATTCCTTAGCCCCAGGTGTAAGCCATCCACAACATCTGGTCCAGATATGAGTTGTAAAACTAATGATATTAAGCAGACAGCTTTCTCTCATTGTGACCATGACCTTAGACCTTAAAATCAATAGGGTTTTTCTGTATGCCAAAAGCAAGTCATCCACACATTCTGGTACTGCCGATGATGGAGAACTCAAGTTTTCTTTCAGAAACCATTTTTCTTCTTTTAATCAGTAGCACTGACCTTGGACCTATTTTCTGATGTTAATAGGGTTCAACAAGGTTTGGCTAACTTTAGATGTTGGAAAACCCAAGTTATTGTGTAGAAATCAATTTTTTCTTTCAGACAGTGACCTTTAAGGTTCTGATACCAATATCAATAAAGTTTTTTCTTAGCCCTACTGAAAGACTTCTACCAATTTTGGCAATCATTAACAGTGTAAAATTTGAGTTACTACATGGAAATGAATTTGGAAATAGGTGTATGGATTGGCATCACAGCATAAACTGCTTATCATATGGCTGGAGAATGAGGCATAACACCTATTTAGTTAGGTTTTACAGGAGAGAAAATTTGTCTTTAAACCTTGTTGGAAAAATTAAACTAATACAAATGTTGGATCCTACAAATACATGACTAAACAATGAAATAGATTTCTATCTTTGAAATACTTGTCATGGTCATTTGAGAATGCAGAAATGAGTTACAATTTATTTTTAAATATAAGCTTAAAAAAGGCTTCCAGTTTTTCTACTTTTTTTTTGACTAAATTTTTGCAATTTAGAGACAGAATCAAGGAGTCATTTCTAGATGATCAACATGGTACCAAATTTACCATATATCACCTATAAATCTGGTCCAACTGCATAGACCCAGATCTGTCAACACATTTGGCAGCGGCAGATATGGGATACATTTATTCATTCTCAGCTTCAGAACTGTCACAATATTGGAAGTGGGTGGTAGAAATTATACAAAATTTTTTTAAAAAAGAAAGAAGAGTCAATGTCCCTATGATCCTTTTTAAAATGAAATCAGAAATTTAATCTTCAAGTTTTTTCCCACATTTAATTTTGTAGGTAAAACAAGGTATTATTTACTTTGTATACAAGCCATTTGAAGTCTGATAGGCTCATGAATACAAACAATTAATCTATCCTCTAAGTCATCATATTGATTGGATTCAGCATGCAATTTCCCTACCATGCTTTCTAATACTTAAGATGATATCGCTGTATCTTCTTGTAAGGCACAACTTCTTAGAAAATACAGTTGCTATTGATTATGATAGCATGCTAGCTGAGCTCCAAATACTGGGATTATATACAAAGCAAATGGATCAGAAATTGAAATCTAATCTAAGAAGACATATTAAGTGGTTGCCTAATTTGAAAGTCCCCTCAAATCATAAAACTGATTGGGCAGCAAAAAGAAAACTTGTGCTCTATCAACAAAATCCTTGCATAAAATAGAAAATTAATGTCAGAATAATACAATCTGGCAGAAAATGAATTGCTCATCTAAATTTTATCTTCATGAAAATTTTGGGATTTATAGTAAATCAGAGGATATTCAAAACTTTGGTTTCATACAACAAGTATTAAATTTAATTACACAAATTTTTATTCAATGCTAATTTCAGATTAGAATTCCTTATACAGTCCCTCACCTTTATAAAAACAGCACGTTACAATAGAGGGAGCCTTATACTGTGGAATGTTTCAAAATGGAACTGTCCTGATTCAAACAGAAAATTCAGTTATGTAACGGTTTTAAATCTTTTTATAATTGGTTCTCCTGACTGAAAAACCATCTGTTCAAGGTTAACATTATTTTGCAGAAACATTTCTATTTTCACTATCACTGACTTTTACCTTTGACCCCAAATTTGCATCTGAGTCTAAAATGTTTGGTCATAGTCTGTGGCTTAGGACTTAAGTTATTTTGCAGAAACTGTTTGTCCCCTTGGCAATTCCCTCTGGTCTTCAACTTTGACCCTTGAAGCCGAAAATTAATTGGTGCCTAAAATGTCTCAAATACAAGCCATGTTCATAGTATGCAGCACAGGACATTGAACATTTACCCACAAACCTGACAAGTTCCTTCCCAATTTCTGTGCCCAAGCTGGTCTAGTGGTCTAAAATCCATGACTTTACCAACTACTGTCATCTCAACTCTGTGTAGTCTTAAGCATAATCAACTGGGGTATGAAAGAAAGCTTGTCAGCACCTTCCTGTGGGTTGGTGGTTCTTACCAGGGTTTACCCAAGTTCTTTCTCCACCAGTTATGCTGGCTGCCATTTATAGTCTAGTTTGTGCTGACAAAGGATGTTAAACCCGAACCGACAAAAACTTCCTTCTTTCATTTAAAACCATCCACAGTAACTGGTAATGTAATTGATAACAATTATCTAAGATATAGTGCAGAAACTATTGTTTTTATTTTCAGAATAACTGTGACCCTAACCTTTGGCTTTTTCACTCAAAAAATCAATATTTGTTTAAAAAATACAATCCAATTACAAGATTTTGTCTAGGCATCTGGTATGCAGCTTGGTTATTATTTGGAAAAAATTTTCCCTACAATGTTTGATTACTGTATATGGTGGATAATTCAAGTTAGAAACAAAATTGCAAACAGACAGATGGATCAGTGCAGATAGGTGGACAATATTAATTTGTTGAATGCATGTTAATAAAAAGCAATAAGAACTGCTCTGACCTATCGCCATACAGGTCTATCTGAACCTATGCTGCTCTTGTTATTATTGTGCTTGTGGTAGTGGTGGGCATCAGAACTTTATTTTTTAAAAGGGCTCTACTGCATAAATTTTCCCAAAAAATGCAACTTTTCTTTCATTTTTTGGTTTGATTCAATATGTCAAACTTTTGAAATTAAGCTCATCTTCAATCTAATGTGGTTGAAAATCACATTTAAAGCTGGCCAAACTTTGATGTACATAGAGGTTTCTTCATCTAAAATTTTAGCTGACTATCAAAGTAGACATGAGAGTGAATTTTGATGCTTTCACATTAATTTATGTGATAATAAAAATTATGTAATGGTATTGCAAATGTGATCAATAGTTTTAATACACAGTAATGTGCTCTCCTTTAAGAACAGCAGTTTTAATATCAGTTTTAGAGTAGTGGGTAATGCAAGTAGTTTGTTGTGTAATGGGATTAGCAGATCATCTCAAAGTGTTAAGGACTGAAAGCGTATGTTGTGACATTTCTCTCTCCTCTCTAAATAAAAAATAAAAGGATGGGAAATATATCTGGAACAAACTGCCCACAGAACTTGGACACCAGGACACCGTCTCCTCATTCAAGAGTGATCTTAAAGTTCACCTATTTTGACTTCAAGAACAGAATAAAGAATTAATGATGTTAACTTCCTTAATTACTGTCAGCATGTCTTTGTTTTGTAATTTCATGGTGTTTGTTTCTGTACTATTGTTGTATATTTTTTTCTGTGTTCTATAATATTGTAAAGTCCTTCTAAAGACTATGCCCTGTATGAACTCCACATTATTATTATTATTATTATTATTATTATTATTATTATTATTATTATTATTATTATTATTATTATTATTATTACTAGTTGTTTACTTACATGGTACAACAACATACTCCTCCCAAATTCACACAGTGCAAGTTTAATGTTAATAAATGAAACTTTAGTGGGGTTTTATCATGAAAAAAAAAAAAAAAACAGATCCACAGAGAGGGACCCACAGATATAGATGGATGAAGTAAATCCCATATACTGATAACATAATGGCATGATATTATAAACATACATATTTTCAACAGTTCATCACTCATCTCCTTTCCAAAACAGAATTGTCAAGGGGTAAAAAAAATAATTTTGAAGAAACAAATATGGCACAATAGTCTTAGATTGAAATAACATTATATAAACATAGTAATCTGCAGGTTCAAATTGGTTTAGAGTTTTTCTCATTTTTGTATTAAACTCCAGGTCTGCCTGTTTAGTACAAGCAAAATTTATGTTTTAAGGAAAAGACATTTTAATAACAAAACTATAACGTTCCAGCCTTCAGCTAGTTCTTAAAAGAATCTTGCTCTAATCTGTGGAAAAAACATACTATTATCCAGTTACATTAATTGAAATGAATTAGCTATAAAAAAAATTACAGAAATATAAATAAACATTTCTGGTTTGAAAATAAATCCAAGGTCCCCACTTCTCTCAGACAAAATAACTCCTTTGTCGCTTAGCTGACAGTATTTTGTTCTCCATACCAACAATACCTGTAGAACATGTAAAGATATTTCTTTATTTCTAAAGTGTGACTTTAACTGCCATTAGAGATTTTAAAAATATTCAAATAAGTTTTCACCTGGCTGATGTCAAAGATGCTTGGTTGCTATTGAGGTCTTCAAAACAACAGTAAAAAAAATGTCACATTTAAAGATTTCTTGACTGACAGTTCAGCATCAATAAATGAAGTGGTTCTGAAGATGTCTCATCCAGCTGTCATGGTGACCAAGATAACACACAATGCACAGTAAAGAAATGCTGAGTACAGCAAATGAACTGCACTTTAACTCAAACAGTTCTTTAACTTAAGCAATATTAAATACATCAGAAACATTTTGGTCATGTAGATCACATGCACTACTGTCATGCACTTAACTAAATATCAAAAGGCCAAAAGAATACATTTACACCTTCACTCTCCACCTTAATTTCTAGTAGCGATACTGACATTCATTATATTGAATGCATATCCATTCATTAATGTAAAATGTCAATGAGATTTAAATTTGCAACAAGCATTGACTGGAAATTATGGTACCATACAGATTAGAGAGAATTAATAATTCAGCATTATATAATGGTGTGAGATGTCCCTCATTATCTCGTATCAACTTACATTAATTTATTTTCAATATAGGTATCTAGAAGCATCTATCTCCACTGTATTTTTTGTTGAGTCTTTTGTTTCTTTTTTCTCTCTCTTCTTGATTAAAATAATTCCCGATGTACAAGCAGATTTTCCACAAAACACATTTCTTCTGTAATGTGCTTCTTTGATAATCTAATCTAATCAAAAACTTCAATGGTAAAAGCAAAATTTTTACAAATATGTAAACATATTCTGTGCTTTATTTACAAATCTCAAAACCAGTATTGCAATTTTTTAAATTTGGAAGTTTGAATTAGATTATCTATGCTGGACAAAATGTCTGACATGTATAATGGAACAGAAAGTTGTGTTTTCACAAGGACAATATTGGGGGCCCCTTAGTGGCCAAGTTGTCTAAAGCACTCCCTTACGGATCACTACCATCTGTCTGGTGGGTTGAGTCTAAGTGATCCATAACCAAGAGCACTTTAGTAAGAGAGCACTTTAGACCACTAAAAAAAGGTATTGAAAAAGAAGAAAAAATAAAATCAAGTGAACAAGCTTTAATTCCAAAATGGACAGCACAAATTACTAGTTCAAACTCTGAAAGAGTTATACCCATGCAAATCACCAATCCAGATGCTTAAATAAAACAGATTTTATACTTTGATGCGCATACACAAAATAAGTTCATTGTTGGTAAAGAAACATGAGCAGCTGCAAGAATGAAAAACAAAATTAAAATGAACAAACAATACGAAAATGTTGAAGTTATACAATGTGGCCTCATGATTTATCAAGGAATGCCTTTTCTTGAAATTTGCCCAGATGGGACAGTTTCTTATACTGACAGTGACAGAAAAGCAGGTTTGCTTGAGGTGAAATATCCTGCATCTGATAAATGGAAATATTTGTCACCAAAAGACTGTGCAAAAGACAAATTTCTAATGCAATTATGGAAATGATATTAACTAACATCAGCTGAAACTTAATTACCTATACTATTTGCAAGTGCATGGCAGAAGGCAGTTATGTGGGAACAAATGGTGTGATTTTGTTTTGTGGACTTTACAGGGTATGTCTATAGAACAAATATATTTTGATTCAGTGTTGGAATGCTGTAAAGGTCAAACTGCAGAACTTGCCTTAAAAGCTATTTTGCCAGAGATCTTTTCAAGGAGACTTCCAAGAGATAAAAAAGCTCTATTCTGCATAATCTGTCATAATAGTCTGGACACTTAATGTATCTAATATGAATGTCAGTGATAGATATTAAGAGGGGTTGTAAGTTTGCACATTTTCCATATTTGCATTGATGGAGTGGGCATTGTAATGCCTTGATACCCTGAAGGATACTGAAGATTTTTATTCTTTGATTTCTTGTTCCACATGTACCCTCATATGTTCAATTTTTCTTTTGCATTAACTTTGTAAGGCAAAAATTGTGTTATTTACTGTTTAAATGGGTGTATTATTAAACCTTTGTTCTTGGGTGTTGTTAAATCTGACACTGAAAATCAAGTCGGACATGATTGCATCACCTTCAGCATACAAATCAACCAATCTAGACAATGTTGTAATTTGTTTGTCACTAGTACTTCCTGAATACAAGTCAGAAACAAGAGTAATAATACCAGCTGGGCTTATTCCAATTAGAGATTTAGATGTCATATGGGATATAAAGTCACTGTAGAGAAGTGAAGGTAGTTGTTGGGGACATGGTGTTTTAGTTTAAAATTTCTCTTCGGATATTTCAAGAGAAACCTCACTGGCATATTTTTATTTATGTTACATCTTGAGGGCCACTTCATTAAAATTGTAAATTTATGTCTAAATACTCAAGCCATTTCTTAAGAATAGAACTACAACTACTTGCAGAAGACTTATAAAAATGGTACTAGCAGCTGCCTCTCTTGGTGCTCAGCATTAAGAGGTTAGTGTTTGGACTGGTCATCCTGGTGTCAGGATAATGCAAATGGGTGGGACATGATGCTACATGTCTGCAGCAAAGTGTTCCAGTGCAAGACATCACTATAAACTGCAGCAATGCAGACATAGTGATATGACTAGAAAATTGTTAAAGATGCATTAAAAATCAAAATCACACACACACACACAAAATTGTACTAGTTGAAATGCTGCAGCAGTCAGATAAATCTGCAAAAAGCAGACCTAAATCTGAGATGCATCATAACCATGAAGAATTAATTCATCAATGAGTGTCCAACATCTTGGTCTGCTTTTATCATCATTCTTTGACATTCCCCCTATTCAACTAAGAAAATGAACATTTGAATGATCATGCATTAGGAACACCAGTGTAAAACATCTGAATGATGATTCATCAGGAACACCAGTGTAAAACATCTGAATGATGGTCCATCAGGAACACCAGTGTAAAACATCTGAATGATGATGCATCAGGAACTCCAGAGTAAAACATCTGAATGATGATGCATCAGGAACACCAGTGTAAAACATCTGAATGATGATCCATCAGGAACACCAGTGTAAAACATCTGAATGATGATTCATCAGAAACACCAGTGTAATGATGATGCATCAGAAACACCAGTGTAATACATCTGAATGATAATACATGTACATCAAGAACACCAGTGTAAAACATCTGAATGATGATGCATCAGGAACTCCAGTGTAAAACAACTGAATGATGATCCATCAGGAAGACCAGTGTAAAATAACTAAATGATGATTCATCAGGAACACCAGTGTAAAACATCTGAATGATGATGCATCAGGAACACCAGTGTAAAACATCTGAATGATGATGCATCAGGAAGACCAGTGTAAAACATCTGAATGATGATTCATCAGGAATACCAGTGTAAAACATCTGAATGGTGATCTCCAGTGTAAAACATCTGAATGATGATTCATCAGGAACTCCAGTGTAAAAAATCTAAATGGTGATTCATCAGGAACAATAGTGTAAAATATCTGAATGATGATTCATCAGGAACACCAGTGTAAAACATTTGAATGATGATACATCAGGAACACCAGTGCAAAACACCAATTTATTGTAATCATTGATTACATCATGACAAATAATTGTTTGTCTGTTGACTTGCATACCAAAGTCTTCCATATTAGTAAATATAGCTTGAGTTTATGTATCAAAATGCCTAACTGAAATTATCAGTGATTCCTGTGTCTGTGTAGATACTGAAAGAAGTTCTGGCAGTATTTGCTTTGATTTTTATACACTTTTCCTCCAGTGATATGCTTGCCTGTGTAGTAGTGTAACTAAAATAGAATTATATTTGCTGCTATTCAGTGAATTAAATAACTTCTGCAACAGATAAAACCTCTGTAATTTATTTAAAGTTATTTTATGTCTGTATTATAGGAAATTAGATACAATATGCTTTTCCAGCCAATTTTTTTTTTAAAAAAGGACTCTAAAAACATTTGCACACCACTTTCATCAAAGCTAAAACTTGAACTTGCAGACTCTGTTCCAAATCTTGAGTCTTTCCAACAACTAAACAGCTGTTATGGCAGAGTAGCATGGAGAGAATTCAAACACTGCTAATGCTTTAGAAAAAGTAGGAAACTGATTGCTTCTTTATCAGTTTTGAAAGATATCTCACTCTCTCTCACACACACATACACACACACTCTGCCCACCTGTCTTTCACCTGCCCGCTACCTCTATCTCTCTCACTCCCTCTGTCCACCTCTCTCTTTTTCCCCTCCACACAGCTCTGCAAATGACTCATCCTCCCACCCACCTCTCTCTCTCTGTCTCTCACACTCTCTCTCTCTCTCTCGATCCCCCTTGAATTTTAAGTTGGTGTTGATATTAATTTTCAGTTTTACTTTTTTTCAGTACACTCAATAAAATCTTTTGCTGCAGAACTGAAAACTAGGTCAAACTGCAGAATATAACTTACTGAAATTTTATGTATTTTTCTCATTCTGTCTTGTCTTATAAATATAGTCTGAAAATTATTTTTTTTGGGTAATCCTCTCTTCCCGTTAAAATGCTGGTAATAAATTTTTGTTTGGTCATTTTTGACACAAAATTTTGGTCTTACATTTCTGCACCACTGAATCCATACTTTTCAAACACAATTCTCAGTAAAAACAACAATGTATAGAAGCCTTCTTTCCTTAATCATTTTTAAACCACAATTCTTACAAATCCAACAATAACTTTGTGTAACAGCACATCTCTTTACCATTGGCTTGCTGCACTTGTGGTAATTACACTATTGCTTATGCAACTCCATTTACTTATCTCCTAATCAAAAGAGTTCCAATTCAAGGACAGATAATACTTTCTCAAAAGGTCTAGGTTACAGTACATTTGCCGTAGATGCTAAATTCAGCAGCACAGTACTCAGTAGTCTGAATGAGGTTTACAATCAAAATCAGCTGCCATTTCTGTTGTCTCAAAGACTAGTTCTTCAAGTCTCATTTATTTCAAGTGAACTTAAGAAGAATAAGCATGCCATAGTGGCAGTCAATTGCCATTGTAAAACCTCAGGCTCACTGAGGTAGCACAAAACTTAGCATCTATGCATTATTCATGAACAGAACACAGTTAAATATAAGATAGATGCATGTGTTGTTTACTACTCAAACACTACCATATGAATTAAAATAATTATGACCGCTCCAGTTTTCTAGTGGTTAGAGCATCTACCTCGGATGAGGGAGGTCATGGGTTCGAACCACAGCAGAGTCATACCAAAGACTTACAAAAATGGTACTATCAGTTGCCTTGCTAGGTGCACAGCATTAAGAGGTTAGTGTAGTGACTGGTTGATCTGGTGTCAAGATAATATGACTGGGTGGGTTACCATGCTATATGCTCATGGTACTATGCCCCAGTGCTGGACTAGACATCACTGTATGCCACAATGCAGATGTCTTAGCAATCTGACTGAAAATTTTTCAAGTTACACTAAAAATCTAAATATCACACACACACACACACACACACACACACACACACACACACACACACACACACACACAAAAGACTGCTATTATCAAATTCAAAGCATGCTATATTTACTGTGCAATTAACAGAACAATTAATGGTATGTTGCTAATTTCACAAAATCACATTTACCTGAAATTTTCTTAAAAAGCAGCAAAAGCTGTTGAAGTAAATAAGAAATAGTTAGCAATTACTGGTGATGAATCAGTGGTGGCACAAAGGACTAGTACACTCATGACAATTTTTGCCTTGTTGGGCCTTAAACATATAAACTTGCAAAATGTTGAGATGGTGCAAAGGAGACAAAATTTACATTCACATCAAGAGATAAATAATGTTCTTTCTAAATTCCATCATAAAATATTATATGCTTTTTGATGACAAACTGCATCAAAATATATTGAATGGTTTCTGAGCTCTGATGGTTACAAACATCTGATGTAATGAAGATTTAAAATTCAATAAAAGAAAAAAGCAACACTCAAAATATGACCCCTAAAAAAGGGAATTATTACATGAAAAATACAGTATATTATATATTAGACAATTAACCTATCAAATGGCATCCAAGTAGGTGTAAGTGTTGCAGAACTCTGTATTTACAAAAAGTATATAGTGACAGAACGAAGAATGAAGATTCATTACTGTAGTCTCTTGGCATCTCCATGGGAGGCCCTATAATTGATGCATATCTGCAGGTAACTGATTAAATATGACAATCAAAAAAACCCAGACCATATTTAAAAGTATCATAAGATCTTCAATGATACGCCAGTGGGCGGAGCCAAAACATATACCAAATACTATTTATTTGAATATATATCAAAAACTGGTCTATGATTATGTAAGTGAATTTGAAAACCTCCAGAAATGTTTGCTCAACATCTACACAGCTTTCCAAATGCAAAACCTGTAAATTTTCCATTACTTCCAGCCTCTTAGTTTGCATGGAAAATGCTGCGTGTTCTATGAACACAAGAAAATGTCCAGCATGAACAAAACATGTATATAAGCCTGCTTTTTTGGTGGAATTTTCCAAACTGGGTGGAAAATCACCCAAAGAACAGGAAAAAAAACAGGAATCTGCAAAGAAATTATGAAATTTGGGGAGTTCACAGGCCCTATTCTTTTAACCAATTCTACAAACTAGCATTTACAATGGCTTATTGTAAGTGTGTTTGACACAGTAACAGTGTTAATTTTGTACTTGTTTTGCATGTCTGAAAGTCTGCAGGTGTAGTAAGCCTGTTACATTATCAACTGTTTAAATAAATGGAATGTTGATTCCATAGAATTCCACTGTAATTAAAGGATATATCTTTTGGCTATTAATACAGAAAGTTTCCATCATCAGCATCATACAGGTAAAAAATAAATTCATCACACATCTGACAAATCATAAATCAATTCCCATCTTCCTTAATGTATTCATATTTATTCAACTAACTGTTGGGCAGATCAATAGTAATGTGGGGAGATTAGTAAAGCTGGTAAACTGTAAATATTAAAATCAACTTAAACTTTGATGTTGAAAGTACATACATCTTCATAATTAAATACAACCCATAATAATACAACCTCAATTAGTGAGGGTAACTCAGTCAATACTTTCATATACCCTTGCTTATGAGTCTAATTGCAAACTGCAAGAACCCTAAGCTACTTTTGCATAATGCACTGGTGGATCTGGGTCTGTGCAGCTTATTAGGGGTCATCAGTAGAACAAACAATATAACCCTGATTTGCAGGTGCATTATGCTAGTTGACTTACATATAAGCAAATATATATCATATTCTTTTCAGACCATCTCATATACACTACAAGATTTCTAACTGTACCCTGTTTGAAAAAAATGAAAATAAACACACATGCACGCTGAATGCACCCTTACACACATGCACACAAATAAAAAAACATCTGTAGGTTAAATTTTTGCATCTAATAAATCAATAACAAGATCATGTGCATTTAAATAAGATCAAGATAAGACAAGAAATGGTAAAACAATTATCCTTCAAAGATCTCCTTGCTAACATTTGTTCTCACTTTATCAACATGCCTATAGTTGAACACCTACCTGTGATAAATACACCCATCAAGATTCATGACTATAAATGCAATGATATAAAAGAAACTTAGCTAAATACATAGTCACTACGACCTACATTTTCCTTCTGTTAAGAAATACCTTCCAAGATAAATACACCCATGAAATTTCAAGACTGTCAATGCAACAATCAGATAACTTAGCTAAAATCAAAAACTTATAATCACTGCAGTGTGAAAAATGTGTCACTGTCACCTATCCATAATTCTGCCCTAATGAATACACCCATGAAATTTCAAGACTCAGTGCAACTATCAGATAACTGATCTAAAAGCAATAGCTTCTTATGAATGGAGTTTGAAAACTATGTCACTGTTACCTACTAATAATTTTGTCCTGATAATACACCCATTAAGTTCCATAGCCATAACTATCAGTGTCATAAAAACTGTGCTCAATGCAAAAATATAAAACCACTGAGAGTTAAAAGGTCAATTGTCACCTGGGTAATGGGTAGTACCCATCATCATATTTCATTACCATGCATATCAGTGGTAAGAAACTGCTAATTGTGAACTATAACCACTAAAGCAGTAACAATGTTGGTCACTAGAGGTGCCAGTATTACCTGTATACTAGTTTACCATATTTTTTTTCTTATGTGCAATTGTACTTTTTTCACTGCCCTGCACTTCAGCAGCTTCCATCAATAAGGAATGTATTGAGTAACCTTTTTATGAATCTATTATCAGAATTATCTTTTCATTTATTATGACAAAAGTAATACATTTCCGTGTAAAAATCATTGTATTTGTCCAAAATTATTTTAATTATATTTATGATGTTTTCTTTAATCAGATATTATATATATATTGATTATGCCAACACGGCAGGCAAATCAGATGTTTCAAATTATTATTTGGGCTAAACTGAGTTTTTTGGAAAAATGTGGGATTTTAGCATAAGACCATAATGTCATTTGTTTAGCTATTTACAAACATATGTTAATGTACTAAGTAGATGTATTTCTTTGCAAGACCAAGAATCGTACTAAGAGCAGTGTTGTCTCTTTGATTACCTAATTTCTACCAGAGGCATAAGTGGTTAGAGCATCCATCTTGGCTGCGGGAGGCTGTTAAAGCTACATTAAAAATGCACCTAGTTTCTCTAGCCCACTAAATATACTCTCATTTATCATGTCAGTGTGTTTTATGTTTACTGACCTCTTTCTGATAAATATCCTACCTGGGTGTTAGCAGTCCATTCAATGTTCCCCCCCCCCATCATATCACTAGTATAGTTAGAAAATTGTAGTTTTTAATTATCAACACGCTCTGTATATTGTTAGCACAATGTCTTTTACTGAGTGACAACTATAGCTAAAGATTAATCATCCCATGTTAGTTAAGTTTTTAGATAACAAATTAAAAAAACAATTAGATCTCCAGGTTGCCAACTAAGTAATCTAATGTGCCTACATTTTTATATCACTGACATCTTACCTCTGTCTGTGTGGGTTCCATTCTGGGATTCAGACTAAGTGGGTACATGTGTGAGAGAGCTTGCCAGTGGTATTTCTTATGTCTTATGTCAACAACTATGTCAGAAAAGTAATGCTGTGAGTGGTGTTTCCTATGTCAACAACTATGTCAGAAAAGTAATGATGTGAGTGGTGTTTCCTATGTCAACAACTATGTCAGAAAAGTAATGATGTGAGTGGTGTTTCCTATGTCAACAACTATGTCAGAAAAGTAATGATGTCAGTGGTGTTTCCTATGTCAATAACTATGTCAAAAAAGTAATCCAGATTTATTGCCATGACATTAATGTCATAATTTTATGCATTTCAAGCATAATCTTTACACACACACACACACACACACACACACACAAAATTCTGATATGCCATGTACTTCATGATATACTGTGGGCTAATCCGTTACCTATTCACTAACACTGTGACAAATTCAAATTTAAGTGTAACGGTTGGCTTAAGGGCAACATCCCAGGCCTTACTTTGCAACATTCTATAGATAAAAGGACTGGTAGTATTCAAACAATTTGCTGAAACTCTCAGCTGTGGCTCCTTATTCAAGTGCTTATTGATTCCTCTCAGGGAAATTCTCCTCATTATTTTAACCAAGTTCAAGAAACTGGTTGTGAATGAAGCTTTTATACTTGGGTCAGACTGATATATAATGTTAATGTAGTGTACCTTATATATTCACCAAAGTTGTAAAAAAGCTGAATGTATAAAAAAATAATGAGATGAATCAACTTGTTTGCTTGTGGTACCCTCCAAAAAATCCAGGATTAGCATACCCTTAGAGAATTTCTCTAACGTTTAACTGTATTTTTTTCCTGTGGTGGTAATGGGTGAATGAACTCAAAACTTGTTCCAAATGATGGGCACTTGAATGTTTATTTCAATGGCACCATAATACAGTGTTATTATCATTATTATCCCTTTAAATTCCAGTATAGTATACAGTATTCATCATATTTTACAATCGATCATTTCATATTTAATAATTAAATTGTTGTTCCAACTGCCTCCTGATTTTAAAATCAAGTGAATGACCGAAGATTCTGCAGCTATTTTTTTTTTAATGTTTCACAGGTAAATAATTATGATGTGTTTCTAATGGTTTTAAAAACATCACTGATGCATGCAGTAGGTAAATATTCTGAATGTGTCTTTAATGGTTTTAAAAACATCATTGATGCATGCAGTAGGTAAATATTCTGAATGTGTCTTTAATGGTTTTAAAAACATCACTGATGCAAAGTTAAACATGATTTGCCAGTAAAGGTATAACAAAGCTATTTAAATTTCTCTGATTATTATTCCTCTTATGAGGGTATACATCCATCGTTTCTTCTAGCTAAAGGCTTTTACACTAAACATTGCTGGATTTTTAATGGCATCCTTAACAATTTATCAGCATTATGACGTTGGAGATACCGACGACAAGTGCCTTGTATTCCAAAGGATACACCAAGGCAGCAGACTCATCTAGCCTGAGTGGGTATCAAACCCAATACCCTTTGAGGACAAATTCAACACACTAATAACTGAGCAACCATGGCTCCCTACTCATGCTAAAAGAGACAACAAACATCCATGTACAACATGAAAAGCTAGAAAGTAAAGTATCTATACTGTCAACCATAAACACTTTATTCTGCCAAAAAAATTGAAACTTTTAATTGCAGATAATTTTTAATTTTGAGACAGCAGAGATATTATTATTATAATATATATATATATATATATATATATATATATATATATATATATATATATATATATATATAGTCCCACTATAAGGCAGTATAATCAACAGTTCACATGCACAGCATTATTATGAGGGTTTTATCATGTACTTTCATTATAAGGCAGTCTCATTGTATGGCAGCATCCCATTGATAGCATTATAATGAGGGTATACTGTATAATGCAATTTAATTATACAGCAGACTCATTATAAGGCCGTATAACCTATGATTCCGATGGATAACATTATAATGAGGGTATACTGCATCATGTAATTTAATTACACAGCAGATTCATTATAAGGAAGCATATAGCCTATGAGTCCCATGGACAGCATTATAATGAGGATATACTGTACTTTCACTATATAGCAGCCTCACTATAAGGCAGTATAACCTATGATTTCCATGGAAAACATTATGAGGGTATACTTTATCATGTAATTTCATTATAAGGCAGTCTCATTGTAAGGGAGTATACTCTATGACTTACATGGACAGCATTATAATAAGGGTATACTGTATCATGTACTTTTACTATACAGCAGCTTCACTATAATGCAGTATAACCTATGATTCTAATGAACAACATTATAATGAGGGTATACTGTATCCTGTACTTTCATTATAAGGCAGTATCATTGTAAGGCTGTATAACCTATAATGAGAAAGTAATGAACTATTTTATATTCTGTTTCTTCATTCAATATTTGTTCAGCTACAACTTGTGCAAGTTTTCTGATTTTCAGTGTGTGCTGTTGTAAGGCACAAGGGTTAATATTAGCACCTCAATTAAAACTGGTTTATTAATCAATATTGCAAAAAATACCTAATGTTGATTACTGAAAACTGAAGTCTAAAGACATGATAGTTACAACCATTCCTCCCATAATTAATCATCATCACCCTATTACCAAAGTAAGATAATGTCAACACTCACCTGTGAATAATTCTTCAAAAGAAAATAATGAATTCCCCCCTCATCAATTAAACCTCTATTTATCTCTGCAAATTGACAAGTGCCAAGGTTCAGAAAAACCACTTAATGCAAATATTGATCTGTTAACAGAGGAATTTTGTACTTATTTTCTGCACAGTCACTACAGACATCCATATTGCCATAAACTTCCATATGGGAACTGCAGTAAAGGTGGCATGAAATACATGCACAACCAACCAGTGGACAATTAAAGTGTGTGATTTTTTATTAACATTTTTAGTGTAGCTTTAAAAAGAAATTCAATTAAAGAACAGAAGTAACTGCTGCAAATAACAATCCACAGATGCTTACCCAAACCTAATTGGACTGAAATTCTTGGCCTGATTCTGAAAGTGGCTACAATGAAGAGGTCTCATAAACATCAGAAAAGATAGTGCTGATTATCCATTAAGCATACTAAGCACATGCTTAGGGAACCATCCCAAAAAGGGGCACAACAAATATTCAAATTAATTGTTGATGATAAAACTAGATGAATTATATATGACCATTTCAATCTGCATGTACAAGTATTTTGATTTAGAATGATGTCAACACTGGTATTTTCCCACCTTTTTAGCATTTGATAGCTTGTTTTTTTTTTAGTTTCACATTTTGTAGGGGGAGAGGGCAACATAATATTTTCAATGCTTACAGCCCTGGAAGGCTTTAATCTAGTGCTAAGAACAGTCCTGGCTTGTTAGCAGGATTATGTTATAAATGAGCAAACAGATAAATAGTCTTGAATTGCCAGTTTCTAAGCATCAGCAAAAATGCATTACATACTTCTGGGAGAAATTTTGCTTCATAGATTAATCCAATACATGTAAGATACTACAGACATGGAATTTGTCCCCTACCCTCACGTACAGAAATTTACATTATAACAACATCTCATCTCTGTCTGCGTGGGTTCGAGTCTAAGATTAGGTGAATGTGGATATGTGAGAAAGCTTCCCAGTAGCTTCTCGTGGGTCGGTGGTTCTTTCCATGGATTTTCCGGTTTCCTCCACCAATAATACTGGCCGCCATGTATAGCCTATCACGTGCTGAAAAATGGCGTTAAGCCCCAGAACAACAACAACAGTTAAATTATTACAAATGGTAGGAGCGGATACATGTCCAGTAAATGCTCATGATAATAACTTTTCTGAATAATGTATTATTTAGTTTTTAAATTACGACTTGGTCAAACAAAATAAATTAGAAAATGTTATATTTATAGCTGCATTGCTGCAGGGCAATAACTTCGGTGGAACACATATGCAACATATAAATATTGTCCATTAGTTACCAGTGCCAATGTCACATACAAATTTATGCGAGCATTTAATGTAATTTTTTTTATCTACAATTGTATCATATCTACAAAATTTACCAAAACTACTAACATGCTTGCTGAAATATTGTGCTTAATAGAATGGTTTATCATGTATAGATGTCACATTAAAGTTGCAGGGAACATGAGAATTCTTTATTATTAATACAGTACAAGGTAAACAACTATGAATGGTATTATTGGCATAGCAACACAAAAAGGTTATTTACTGCCAAGGCCACTGGAGTAAAGTACCTTGTCCAAGGACACACAGCAGCCAGCAAATCTGGGATGATCCAATGGCAGGATTGGAACCCACACCATTTGAGAGCTGGGTACACTAATCACTAAGTTGCTAGTTTTTCACTTATAAGGCTGAGGCAAATGCATCATGGGGGTGGGCTGGGGTGGGCTGGGCAGGGATAAACAGCTGTGAACCAAGAATAAATACAAGGAGGAATCACTGTTAATATTAAGAAATCACAATGCATCAAAAAATTAAATACTAGCAATGTTTTTGTAAGTTAATTTTTTATAAATCCAGATTTATTAGCTACCAGTTGTCAGGTTAGTACGGTATTTCTATTTTGAGCTCTTTCCAAAGCAATGGGTGATATCTATTTGGAAATTTATTCAGCAAATTCAATATGAAAACCATAGCCGGGATGTGACTTATGAATAGGGTTTATCTGGTTATAGAATTAAAAACCATGCAAACTCAAGTAGTGAATGTAAACAGCACCATTACTAAATACTGCTACACTTAAACACAATATAAATATAATATATCCCTGATCTTGAAACATGTCTCAACTTTAGAGTCATGACTCCGATACATGCACAGAAGGTGGCTAACAGTTGTTCTGAATTTAATGTCATTTCTCTGTGCAAGATTGGCTATACATGGCAGCCAGTAAAACTGGTGTAGAAAGAGCCAGGGAACACCCAGACAAAAACCATCTACCCATGGGATTATACTGAGAAACTTTCCCTCACACCCACATTGGCTGAGCCAGAGACTAAAACCCACATCAACAAAGGTGAGATGGCATTGACTGGTAAAGGCAAGCACTTTTGACTACACTGCCACCTGGGACCGGCTGCAATGATGGAAACTGTACATGTAGATGGAATTAAATTTGTCAGAATGTAGAGAATTAGAAATTGAGACTTTTTTCTTGCATTGAGTGAATAACATCAATGAAAAATTTGATAGTTCATGCATGTCAAAGCCACAAGTGAAAATACTGGACTATCCATGAGATGGCATATGCCTGTTCTTCACTCAAATTTGCTTATTTATTCTATGCTTAAACATACTGGCTAGCAATAAGTATGAAAGACTAAAATAGCAGATTTTTTACTGTATGTTATTTCATGATGTCATCTGTTTACTTGTTGCAGATATCAGTAGTTATGTAATTATGTATCCTAACCAAAGATTTAAAAGCCCACAACAAACAAATTTAAGAGGAAAGAAAATATATTTGAACCTGTTACTCATGTATGACATTTATATGGTCATGCTGACCACAAAACCAAACAAGTGACAAAATTGCAATGGTGGAAGGTTGAAGGATTATATTTACTGGATGGTGGCAGTAGTAGTTGTTATAGCAACAGAAATGAGAGTCAGCTTTGCTGGTGTGACAGACATAGTTACATATCTTTATCTGCTTGTCAGTGAACTGAAGCTATCTCTGAAAAAGCAGTTCATCTTTGAGAAGAAATTTATGCATGTAGTCTTCTGTCAAATGCTAATGTCTGTTGAAAAGAAGCTGTGAAAAGATTTTCAGACTTTAACGCTCATAAATATTACTTATTATAAATGTTTATTTGCTAATATGATAATAAAGACAGTTTTGACATAAAATATGTGTATGTGATTGTGTATAATTTGATAACTTCTATTTAACATGTGCATCTGTATAACATTTGTGGAACAGAACTGGCAGTCATAGTAATCTGATTATCTATTATCTAGGAAGAGTTACAAAATATGACATTGCTGCTTAAAATCTGATTGTGAAATAATTAACATTGATAGTGTACTGTCAGGAGACTTTAACGCAACAACAGACTCAGGTCAACCAGGACCAACAAGTTTCCTTTGACATCAAGGAAGTATTCAGAAGTCACCCAAAGCAGTTACTATGCTACAGGGTATACATAAAAACCAAGAGGTGTATGAAGAATTAATATCACATATTGCAAATCAAAATAAAAGTATAATTATGTTCTAATACATTACAGACCCAACAAACAACATAATTAATACACTGTACACATATATTTGTTTTTAGATTGCACCAGATTTACTATAGGTGGCCAAATGTTTAAAGGAAGATGGCAAATTAAGGGAAATGAAGAAATTGAATACAAAATATTATCAAAAGATGTGGTACAGTTACTTCCAGCACCAAACCTGTCAATTACTGGCTCCCAAATATTTTATAAATTTCTGTCCTTGTTACAAGAGTTACATTTTTAACCTAAAAAAGTTTTAATACCAATTTAACTGAACATGAAACATTTTTGTAGCATTTGTTGTTTTGTGCCAATTTCAAATAGCACAAACATCTTAAAAAAACACACCAAGAGAATGTTGCACATGAGAACATTTTGTAAATTTCAAATATAATGTTTAAAATTGTTACTTAATGGATTTCAAGTACATGACAAATGGACACATTTTATATACATCTTAACCATACAGATGCAGCCTATTGCTGTATTGATGTAAATCATGATACATAGTCTATGATACATTATCAATTCACATACATGTACCAACTTGATATTCTTTTCATCTTTAAAATGTCTCTATGGTGTTGACATATTGGCTGCATTTAAAATTACATACTATATTTATAGCATACAGATTACAGACTGTATTTAAAATTACATACTATATTTATAACATACAGATTACAGACTATTTAAAATTACATACTTTATTTATAGCATACAGATTACAGACTATTTAAAATTACATACTATATTTATAGCATACATATTACAGACTGAATTTAAAATTACATACTATATTTATAGCATACATATTACAGGCTGTATTTAAAATTACATACTATATTTAAAACATAGAGATTACAGACAGACACTTATATGTTCATATTCTATTTTCAACCTTGTGCAGATAACAAAAATACCTCATACAGGCTACATTAGGTGTCAGTGAATTTTATTCAACCTTACAACCCATTTCAGGCTGCTCCATCGGACCAGATGCAGGGCTTGTCTTGGTCACAATGCCCTTTATTTAGCACCATATGAATGCCTTTAAAACATTTTATTATCAATTTCATGTCATCACTGGAATTTGGAAGATATTAAAGTAATATTTTCCAAACAGAAGAAATATTGCAAATGCTGCATAAAAGGAAAGTGTCTATAACAAGTCCAAGCATGGTAGTGGAAATGGCTGACAATCAAATCCTTCACAGTGTACTTTCTGTAGATGCAAAACAATTGCCAGATCATATGCTCAATATTGAAAACATATATGTAAAGGAAATATAATTTTTGGTTTATGGGTTGCAAAAGTAGCTATATAGATTTTTAAAAATTTTTTTGTCTATTTCACAAGCTTCTCACAAATCAGTGTATATTTTTAACATGGTGATGATGTTGGTGATGGATTGAGGTAAGAAGGACACGGTAACATTGTGTAGACTATAAATCTGTGAAAAAAACAATATATACCCATAATTACAATTTTGTTGTATAGTGTACATGAAGCAATCTTAATAGTAACAATATTAATAATAATAATAATAATAATAATAATAATAATAATAATAATAATAATAATAATAATAATAATAATAATAATATCTGGTGCATGGTATTTGTTCAAAAACCAATTTTAAAAGCTAAAATTGTGCACAGCAGTGACCTATGTGCAGTTTACCTTTACTGATGAGTGGCCTGTTTAATGGCAGGATCATACACTAAGACATTTATTATTGTTATCCACAGGCTGAACTTTTTTTTACCTTCTCCATTAACCCAGACAATCATTTTAAATCATTCTCCATATAGCACTTCAGTAGATAAGGTTGTCTTCAGTCATGGACCAAAACTATTGCAGTTTTAGGTTTTTCTATCTAATCAATTTATCAAAGTCAGACCTTCAGATTTTTTGTTGGTCAGTTAAGAAGGCTTTACCAAAAGCTTCTCTTGAAATTAACAATGACTTCCTTCTTCTTCCTGTCCATGGGAAAAAGAATGTTGTGAAATTGATAATGCCCTGTCAAAAGAACTCACTTTGTCCATCAGTGAAGGCATTTGAAGGGATGACTTTTATAAAAAAAAAATTTCCACAGGCCAGTAAGAACAGCTCACATAAAAATCACCTTGCCCTGCTGAAGATCACCTGATCCTTTCAATCAAATAAAAATAATAACTTCAGAAAATTAAATTGGCCCTGCAAGACTGCATGCAGCTAAATCGACCCACACATTTGCAAGGCATACCTTTTTCTGATGCAGTATCAAATACTATTCACAATTTCCTTTTAAATGAGCCTCATCTACACTTTACATATTAAATAAAACTGCAAAACAAATTTCAATTAAGCACTGTCCAACATGAATCTGAGTGAAACTACCATCTCATTTCCTTCAAAGTCCAATGCCCCTCCTTCATCAACTTTTCCACAACATAATGAGCAATAAACCATCACCCTAAACTTGGTAATGTACTGTTTAAAAAAAATTGACAAAGCAGCCTTTTGATTAGTCATACAAAATTTTCACTATGATCTGGATTGGAGTAAATTTGTATGACAAAGGTATCAGGGTTCAACAAAAATGACTGTTTGCCAGAGGCAACTGAAACTGTAAAATGCTCATGTGAAATCTGAAAGAACTTGTCTGGCTGGGCAAGTGATTTTCAGATTTTAAAAAAATGAAAAGAATAAATGTTGTTAGAAACTGTACTTGCAACTTGGATGATGTGAATAATTAAATTTAGATCCCACACAATTCTGTCTTTTTACTTAAGAAATTTGCTGGAATATTTCTTTACAATAGACAAAGGCCAGCTGTAAATGTAATTAACACAGTCGTAAGTCAGACATTTTCATTCACTCCATTTTGATAGATGTTTGCATAACATAAATGTTATAAAATATGAAGATCAGTTATATTTAATAAATTAAACTTTTAAACAGCTCTTTCAAATAGGATCTGTTGGAGGTGGACCATTTAATTAGCATGGGTAAGAGGCAGGTTGAGCTTTGTTTCTGAGAAAAAAAAACATCCTTGCCAATGTTAGTTAGACAATGCCCTTGAAACTGACATAAGGTAAATTTTGTGTAAACTACAGGCCAGTGAGCTTGGTGGGAGGGTGTTGGACTAAACATACACCATCTACACACAACATTATGATTCTGTGACTACTAGTGCTAAGAAAAAGATCTAGAAGTGAAATTTAACCAAGATGCTCTGGCAGACAAAGGTATCACTATATATGGAAAAATGAGTCATTTGGTCAATATACAAATACTTAAATCTGTTTAACATTTCAGCTACCATCATCATTTATAACTGGTAAATGAATTTCTAGTTTACCCACTAGTTCTTTCTATTTATGAACCCTTATTTAACCAGCCTAGGCCAAAATATAACCAAGACAACTCTGAAAGATCTGATTGGTTAATTTTAAATCAGACTTTAATTTCAGCCAATCTGATCACTGGATTCAGGACTTCAAACTTGAATTCAGCTGGTAATATCATTAAGACCAGGTCAAACTAAAAAACAATAGATTAGTTTCTATTTATAGCTGCATTTCTGCAGAGGGAGCTGGATACTGACATTCTCAAAAGTACATTCTCTCCCTCACAGAACATCTGTTATCTGATAAGGATTCTGCCTGTAAGACATATTTCTCCTTACTATACTAACATGTACACTACTGGGTCAAAATTGAGCTTTACTTGTTATACTGATTATCTTTTCTTTTGCTTCCTTCACAAGTTTTATGACATCCATGTGATATAAAATATTAAAAACTAAAAACAAACATACATTCAAAATCCTTCAAGCCACTGGTAAAAAGACTTCATGCTGTATTCACCTGTCTGCCTCTGACAAGATTTCTGCAATTTCCTAAACATGCATGAGCAAAAAAATGCCACAAACAAGCCAATGAAATAAGCTTGTATACATCAACAGAAGTGACCTCTTATTGATCAATACTTGACTGTATTAAATTTGGCAGAGAAAATACCATTCCCTTACTTAATCAGCAAGAAGGATGTGATGGGTCAACCTTCCAGAAAATATTTAACTTGTCATGCAATGATTGATGTGGTTTATGTTGATTCATGGGTCATAACAATGGTGACCCAAATGTTCCAGTTTCTTGATTCAGTATGTACAATGATGAACTCCATACCATTATAATTTGGCATTACCACATTTTTATCTTTACAATTGGTCCTGTACTGGATGTTTGTAAAGTGATGATGAGAAATTTCAAAATATTTTGATTCTGAGGAACATGTGGTCTAGAGTGCTTGCTTCTTCTTTTACTTATACATCTCACCTCTGTCCACATTGAGTTAGGTTCTGTTCAACCAATAAGGATATATGAAAAAAAACTTGCAATTAGCTTTTGATAAGGTCAGTAGTTCTTTCCAGGGTCTTCCTGGGTTCTTACTCCACCAAATATACAGGATTTCAAATTTAGCTTATTGTGTGCTGAAAAAACAGTTGTAAACCTCATAAACAGTAAGACCTTGATCTTGTGTTAGTAAAGTAGCCCTCTTTGTTCTGTCTCAGTCTTTTAACAAAATTCCTTAAGTTTTTATTTTGTGCAGTTATTCTGTAATAAAGTTTTTTATTGTGCTGGAGGAAAAAAAAATGGAGTGAAGTTATCCACTACATCAGAAAAAATCACCAAAGAATGCTGGTACATTGCAAGAGCCATTTCTGAAAATCAATAATGGCCAAATGCTGTTTGTTAATTTTCAAACCATGGACAAAGGAAAACATTAGTGTTTAATGCATATTTTTTGTCATCCAGTGTCTGCACTTGTATTTTCTTGTAAGTAAAAATCTTTGCTTTTATCACTTTGTAGCTGTTATAATTGTCATTAGTAACAACTGACTCAATACAAACCATGCTTTAAATGCCTACATTCTGATAAGGAATAAATGCATGCACCAAAATTAATCCCGACCCACCAAAGAAAGAAACTGAACCAAAAATACAACTGAAAACAGAATGAAAAAAAATCAGTGTGAAAAAATCATTTTAGTATTACATTGTAATTAAAAAACACTTTTAATACTGAAAATTACTGGAGTGTAAGATGGCAAATGCAACTTAAATTAGTGAATTAAAAATATAGTATACATCCTCTCACAACTTTTCTTTGAAAAGATTTGCAGAAATATAATATCAAGATATCTTCTGTGAAGACCGCTAAGAAAGAAGCAATGACTAACAAAGGGAGTTTTTGAACCTGAATTTATTTAGTGAAAGGTAACAATTAAAGAGTTTTATCTGATATGTCCATTTGAGTTCATATTCAGTTCCTCATATCTGATGTGATGTCTGAGTTCATATTCGGTTCCTCAGATCTGATTTCATGTCCATTTGAGTTCATATTTGGTTCCTCAGATCTGATTTCATGTCCATCTGAGTTAAAATTCATTTCATCAATTTGATCTCAAGTTCATATGAGTCCATATTCAGTTCCTCAGATCTGATCACATGTCCATTTGAGTTCATATTCACTCTGATCTGATCTTACATCTATTTGAAAATTTCACTGACCCTGGATAATAAAAACCATACATGGAAGAAAGCACACACATTAATTGATTTAATCTGCCTCATGAGTTAAGCTTACTTATAAGGTTAAAATGGTTAATGTTTGTACCCTTTTCTAAGTAAATAACAAAGCATATTTACTTTATGTTGAGCAGGTATGCCAGGCAAATCTTTGAGTCAGGTTTATTTTGTGCCTTGTCAGTACTGAGCATTTTTGGATAACTAGGTTCAGGTAGTCAAATTACTGTGAAATATCAGTGTAAAGATTGGATTTCCTCTCAAATGGAAAATTTCACAAAGTATATGTACCATAATTCAAGTCACTAGTACTTTTCATATGATGTAACTTGTGTAAGGCCATTTCCTGGCAACTGTCAAACCATGGAACATAAAATACTCGGTAATTAATCATTTCTTTTAATTAGCATGACTTTCAATGAGCAAATATCTAAATAAATTCAATGTTTGTCACACACCAACATATACATGCATACCATGCTAAAATACATTATGGTGTTACTGGATTTAAACTGGTTATTGGTGTACTTCAGATGCACATACATCAGGTTTGAATGGGCAAAGCCTATCAAATGATCATGAGTTTTCTCAAAATTCTTAAAAACACAAGTGCAATTTATCGTACTGAGGTGAACTTAGATATTATTGAATTTTCATTATTAAGCTGGTAGAAGAGGTACATCTAGTGCTTTACTTGGACACATTTAACGTGAAACATTTCAGAAAGTTATCATTCGAGTACTGAATAAAATAAATTACCAGTACTCACTTTTTGTTTTATGCATCTAGGACAAACCTGCAAAACAAAGTCAGTGCTGAAGATTTTATTATTAGTTGAAAGTTTTGAAGTAAACTGAAGCAGTATAACCTGTTTTGAAAGACCACTGTTATGTGCTATCACCTGTCTTGAAATACCATATTCTCAATGCACAGATTTATTGTTTAATGGTATGACTTGTCTTGAGAGACCACCTGTCTTGAGAGACCATAATTCTTTGGCAGAAGAGGTGTTCTTTCAAGAAATATTTTACTGTAGTTTTGTGAGGCCTGCAGCGGAAAGCTTAGTGTTATAAAAAGTATCCTCTATTACTGTGAATATAATCATATAAAGAATGATAATACAATATGAATAAATAAGACTTTGTCTCACCTCTGTCTGCGTGGGTTCGAGTCTAGAATTCAGCGAATGTGGACATGTGAGAAAGCTTGCCAGTAGCTTCTTGTGGGTCGGTGGTTCTTTCCGGTGATTTCCCGGTTTCTTCCTCCACCATTAATACTGGCCGCCATGAATAGCCTATTGTGTGCTGAAAAATGGCGTTAAGCCCAACAACAACAACAACATAAGACTTTGAACATCTCAACTGCAATTTAGACATAGTCTCACACATGACATGAAAAAAATATAATCGGTACAGGTATGCAAATGAATAGATATGTAACAATATTGTTGGACACCAGTATTCGATTGACACCCTCTCAGTTAAATGAAATACATGCAGCTGTAAGATCAAATCTGCACTATTGCTGACACCATTATCACAAGCCACGGGCAATAATCTGCTACATTCCTTTATGACTAAAGCTAGACTGTATATGGAGATTTCCTCACTTCTCATGAAAATGCAAAAGATAATGAGATAAGTTGCCAGCTAGTGATGTTGAGCCCTGCTATAAGTTTCTATGGGCATGTTTCTGTAACACCAAAAGCCATTCTCGGTAGAGGGAACTATATTTTTCTACATGAAAGGTATATTGGTGAAAGTTTAAAATAAGAAAATGTTTTCATCAAGAGGTCCCATGATGTTCTTCCTGGCACAGTCAGTTGAGTAAGATACTACTAAAATTGTATTGATGAGAACACTGCCGCCCGTACCAAATTGAGAAAAAGAATTTGATCACATGAAAGACAAGCTGGCTGTGAATAGATTCATCCTTACTAAAATATCCCAGATGCACATTCCTCTCACACTAAAGCTTCTTCCTGTAACAATTATATTCAACTTTCACATATATATTCTATGCAACTTGTATACACAAGACAAGATGACCTATGTCTCATGTAAGAAAACAAATTTACAAAAATAAGACATTAACAGGTGTTTGGAGACATAATCTATAAAGAAGTTGCATACCAAACCATTTTGCACACTGAGACCTACTTCTGTTTCTGGTGGGTGAAAATATACATGTACTTTAACTGTTTTGATTAGAAACTCTCGAAAAGATAATATTTTGGAATTCCAATGGTGAACAAGAAGAGAAAGAATCTAATGAACAACTAAAATAAGATGCAGAGCATATTGATAAAACTTTCTTATGATATGTACAAGGAACATCTGTTCAATTCACTCTCAAAATGTGTCATTACTGAGATTTGTATAACATAACAGCATGCCTTGAATATTAACATTTATTTATAGGGGCAAGGCACTTTACTCCAGCTGCCGCAACTCTAAATAACCTATTTGTGTTGCTGTGCCATAAAACACCAAACCAAACCACTATATATAACATGCAAAAACTTAACCAGATATTATGCATGTTTATAGTTTAAATTTGTCAAGATCAAATGAATTTTTTTTCATATGCATTTCCTGATTTATGTTGATAGTGGAATGCATATCAATAAATTTTACAGTTTTGTCATTCACAGCATCAGTACCTTAGTTATATTATACACATGAGGATTATTCATTGTACCTGTATCTTGTACATATTATCCAAGGTCAATCAGAGTAAAATCAGATCTCCAAAGTTATATATGTAGATCTGACAGACACAAATCAAAGATCATGTTCTGTTGACCTTTTGAGTTCACCAATCAAACCACAACTTTCAAATTTCTGAACATGATTCATGTCATTTGGAACAAATAATTACTAACAACAACCCACCCTAACAGGAACATGCAATGCTTTATCTGAGAGGATACTAAAAATAAATGGACTGGAAATTCCTAAGGTCAACAAAACATGACCTCTTACAGGTGTCTGTTCTGTCAGCTCTGCATGAAGAACATTGGAAATAGGATTTTAATCAGATTGGTTGGTTGAATTATTACAGCACACCAGCACAAGTTGGCTATTTAATGCCATATAAAAGTTTAAATCCTTCATTATTTACAAGTGGTAAAAGTTTTTGTATCGACCAACCAGCAACCAGCAATACGTAACCAAATAGTAAAGGAAAAACGATGAAAATGGTGACCGCAATAGATAAATAAAGTTTCCAGATCAACTGGAAGTGTAAATAATGTATGACAACATATACAGATGAATGGTAATTAAAATCTAGCAATATAGCACCTAAAAATATTCAAGGTGATAGCATATAATCAGATTGGGTATGAGGGCTAATCCTTGAACCTCAGATACATAATTCTTTGTATGAGGATTAATCAATGTACACCTGTATCTCAGAAATATTATCCAAGTCACAAGGAATAATCATTGTACACCTGTATCTCAGAAATATTATCCAAGTCACAAGGATTAATCATTGTACACCTGTATCTCAGCAATATTATCCAAGTCACAAGGATTAATCATTGTACACCTGTATCTCAGAAATATTATCCAAGGCACAAGGATTAATCATTGTATCTCAGACATTATCCAATTTAAAAGAATTAATCCTTGTACCTTAGATATGTTATCCTAGTTATGCATGTTAATCCTTGTACTTCTCTGGATCAGACACCATTAACCAAAGTTTGAGGATAATTCCTATGGTGTAACAAGAATGCATTATGGCTGTTATTGATATTTACAACCATAATAAACAATGATACTGTAATAGTAATAAAGGAAAATGTCAATTAGGAAAATGCAGAATGTGAACAAGATCAATAGATAGATCATCTTGCTTGACACTTAATTAGTGCACTTAATTAGAACATGGACTCAGAAAAGCAAATTTCAAATCTTAGAATTTGTTTTTCATTACACATGTACATTTGTACATCCTTCTAATAATGTATACAGAGATCTGTGATTTCCACAGATTCTCCTCTTATCACTGATGCAGTAATTATTATCTTGATTATACATTATTAATGCTGATGCTGCTGCCATCACTGACAGGAAATGCCTTGTCTTGTCATTTATTAATGATGATGAAACAAAAAATGATGCTATAGTCTTTATAGTATCATCTCATTATATACAGTGGTATAGCTAGCTATTCATGCACAGAGATGTGTGCATGATGTAAAAAAAAGGATTGAGTTTCAAGTTGTATAAGCAATAACCATGGTTCCAACATATTTTCTAATGGTAAATTTCCATGGTTTTTCCAGGATGAAATTAATTTTTTCCAAGTTTACATATGACCATTACTGAATGGAATTAAAGAACATCTTAGATTCTAAAACATTTATTTTCTAAATTTAAACATGTTTCTCTTTCAAGAATCTCCAAAACATCTAAGTCGGAAAAAATGATCATGTACAAAACCACAAAATGTATCACATGAAAAAGTCTGATTATACTCCTATAAATTGGCATGTAAAGTCATTTAAATCTACAGAATAAAAATTCTAACTTTATTTTGCTGACCTGATTTATGTTGCTAATTGGGAACAACATAATGAACATAAACTAGTTTTGTCTCCTTTAAACCTTTAATTCTAAACAATTCTATCCCAATATAAAACTATACACTAGTAGAATTATCCGTTGCAGCTGACACATTAAATAAATATTCTTAGTAAACTTTAATTACTTCTAGAATCAAATATCCAGGATATAATTTGTGTAATATAAATGTACACAAAGTAATAGATGTTGCTATGGCTCATAGATTTCTAGTTGAATACAAATATTTGCTCAGTATCCGCAACAAGTCTATATAGGGTAAATTGAGACATAATGCATCTATAGGTATAATTCAAGTAGAAACAGCCATGTAGAGTTTTACAAACACAACATTTTATTTGTTTAATTAGTCTATGTTTTGTATATGCTTTGAAAAAGACATTAAGAGTTGAAAGCACTCAGGCTAGTGAGATAATAGTTTTGCACTGTTCTCATCAGTTTATTGCATATATATATATATATATATATATATATATATATATATATATGCATGCAATATAGTAATAAAGAAATATAAAACAAAGGTTTCAAATAATTATATATAGTAAACATTTCCTATTACAGTATAATTAAAATCTTGTCTTTTAAGGAAAGGAGTTTAAAGGAGTTTAACCCAGAATTTATAAGTGCCAATAATATCCTAAACAAGATTTTTCAAACAACCTAATCTTCTTAACACTATCTGATTAAAAATCCATCATTTAAAAAATATTTTCTGTAAAATCAACTTGTCTTCTAGATGTTTTCCTTTCCCAAACACAGGCGAAACTTCGATGGAAAATGACTGTGTGTATGATCAGCTGAATAAAGACACAATTGATGGCAATTACAATGCGTTTGCATAAAAGTATGTCCCGTTGATAGCTTGAAAACCAAAAAACACCAACGTGTGTGTGTGTGTGTGTGTGTGTGTGTGTGTGTGTGTGTGTGTGTGAGTAAAATAACTTTTCAAGAATATAGGTGGAGAACCCTTTGACTTTAGGACTTTGATATAAAACCCAAGGCTGCATTAAAGTTTGAAAATTTAATGTTTAATGTTGGCTTGTCACAAAAAAATTTATATTCTCGATCTTTCAGACACTAGAATGATGCTTTACCATGATAATTCTTTTTGGGTTGAAGGAGGGATAGTAATACAAAAATGTAATTAGTAATAAAGAAATATGAAACAAAGGTTTCAAATAATTATCTTACGATATGTTTGCATTTATTTTTGTTTACATCAACAGGCATCAGAATTCCATCTTACTAACATAGCAGACCTTAACATTATTATGTACAACAGCACAATTCTAAACAGTAATTATTTACAATTTTGTTATTAATTTTTAATTTATATACTTTCAAGGCAGCATAAACATTGGTCAGATAACATTAACAAGGATAGCGAAATATGCTAAATTCATCAGCATCTTATGGGACAAATTTCCTTTCATATGAATAAATTCTTACACAGCCTGACAATTGATTGTTATTATTTACTGAAATAAAACACTTAGATTATTAATGTACAACTTTGAACTACTTATATAAATGTTGTCTACTGCAGCATAATTAATGCAACTTTGTAATTTTATATTTATAAAAATAATACAAATCACTTTAAATAAACATATCACATAAAGTGAAACATATTTCTTTGTCAATTTCTTTGCCAAATACTGTATGTTTGTCGGTCGGTTAAGTCACATGATTTGGTAGGCGGAGTGATCTGTTAAACCACTCCCCAAACCTGTGCTGATAAAGGGGCTAATATCATGTCCTAATACATAATACAAATGATGACAATTTCTTATTTCAGCTGAGATTCAACTATTTGGACTACAAATTTGGCTTAAAACAAACAGCAGTCCATTTTCTAATTTGCATTTCCTCCTAATATCCCAACTCCATTTTTCATATTTGGACATTTAGCTTGGGGTGTGGGGTCACTGCAATTGGATTTAAAAAAACTGGAATTTGTCTCCAATGTGCTGTAGAGACAATATGGTAGTCACCTATGAGCAGGCCTAGAAATTTTTTAATTATGTTATATCAATTTATACCTGCATGAAATTGATAGGAAAATTATTTATTTTCTCAGAAATGTCAAGTACTATAATTTATGTCTTTAATCAGCTGAAGGTATAGACAGCGAAAATATGCCATAGATAAAACCTGACCCAGTACTCACATGATTTTCATGACTTGCATAACTTCACAAATCTAAAATCATGACATCAGAAGTCCAGTAGTCATGTGATGTCAACAACAAATTCCATTTTGATATTGGCATAAAAAAATTCATATTTAATCCTGCTACATGTATCCTTGCCTTCTTTAAATGACTATACTTATAGAATTTGTAGTAAAAGCAATTTATTCACAAGTTTTTTTTTCTAAACTTTACACATATACAAAATAGTTGTATTTTGTTGTACAGTTGTTTCAATATCTGCACACTAAAACAAATAAGTATGCCACTTGTATACCTATCCAGATATATCAGGCTGAACAGGTATGTGATGAGGCTTCTTAAACAATTGTAGAGAAATGTAATGGATTTATCTGTTTACTTAATCTGCTGCTATGGAGTATGCAGGGAGAGTTTAGTGTCATACAAGTTTATTTTTTTTAAATATATTTGTCTGGCCTATTTAACTGTATATATTGTTTTTGATATAAAAAGAACAACAAACATTATAGTATAATTAGTTCTCCTGATCTACCAGGGTATAATAATCAGGGTCAGGTTCACCATTTCTCTACTGTTTTCATGATAACATCAAGACAAATTGTTGTTTGCAGTTGGGCCCACATTAAAAAAAAATAACTGGAACCACTTCCATAGGTTGCCATGACAACTCCCCATGATTTTTCTGCCTGTAACCCCCCTCCCAGTAATCAGAGACCTCTTCCTGTACAACCATCCCCAAAAGCATGAACTTGACCACAAGGTCAAAAAGTTGAGTAATTAAATGGAGAATTATCTTGGGTTCAGAATGATTTATCCCAAGTATGATGAAAAACCATCATGAGTTCAGGCATATAAATAAAAGGAGACACAAGTGGTCCAGATACTGCTCATTTGGTAGTTGACATATCTGTTTGTACATTCACACCTGTATTGAAACTAAAAAGCAGGAAAGAAACAACAATTGGTTCTATTTGCAAAGATAATTGCTTTACAATGGGGCTAATTAACTCTTAGACTTATAAAAGTACCTATGATGAAATAGCTAATTGTGAAATGTGTACATTTTATAAATCGTAACGTCAACATCTGAAAAGGGCCTTTGCCATGGATCATAAAAAGCATAATGTCTTATTATCATTGGGTAATTTGATTTGTCCATGAAAAAAGTTTTCTTTTTAATGGCCAAAGCATTAAGCTCTGATTGAATAAGCAAAATTTAGATTTTTAATTATGATGGTAATTTTGTAACAATGAACAGAGTAGTGCAGCCTCGTTTTGATATCTAGAGCTCTATATCAGGAAAGGCAACTCATCTGAAAATGCATACTGTAAAAGGGGGTGTAAGTCTAGTTCTTAAATAGTATAATTGTAATTTTAACTGTCAAGATGCTATTAACAAGTTGATTAGTAATTTCATGTTTGGCGGTAGACCAAAATGTATACCAATAAGTTGTTCACTGCCACACTCTTTATTTATTTAACAGAAATATAGATTAAAAAAATATCAGTGTGAATAGTGCTAAAAGATGAAAACTGGTAGAGTGAAAAAAAACCAAAGACATTAAACATGCTGAATAAAAAAACTTTTTTGGGTATATTCAGGATGACACTGGATTCTGGATACTTGCTGAACAACTAATTATAGTAATTAATCTCATAATTCTCATTTTTACTGGCTTTTTTGTTTATATTCATGCTGCCAAAAAACTGTACCTCTCACAGATGGTCATCACCTGAGCAATCAATGTACATGTATAAGGTTTGGTCAAATTTCCATCCAACTGTTTAGAAGATGTCACAGACAGATGGATGGACCCAGTGTTTCCCAGTGAGCAATATCTCTCCCTGTCCAACAAAATTGGAGGACACAAACAAATTTCATAAGGACAAATAATTATCTGCATTTGAAGTATAGAAAACTAAGCACAACCAACAAGCACATTGATTTAATGATTTGGGCAATGTAGAACAAAAAACTGCAGGAAAACCCTTATCATGTGCAAATACTGACTGACTTAAAGAAAGCCATCACAATGCCACCTAATATGCAAATGTCATATATGCCAAATAATCTGAATAATACTGAATATTGAAAGATCAGTCCTAAATAGTGTTATGTTCCACTGCAATTAGATAATATCATTTCTCTCTCAAACTGTGAAACCCAGCCATATCAAAATGTGTATGAATTAATCCATGTTAATCAGCAATATCCTTGTGTCAACCAATTTTAGTCAAAAGCTGGAACAAGATTTTATGATGTCACCATTGTAAACATAAGAAGCCAACACCACACTATTGGATATGACATGATACACTGTTCCCATTTTGCATTTGATATGATACTGTAGGCAGCCTGGCATTTACAGTGTCTTCTTTAAAGGTATAACTGATGTACATTATTTTTTACAAGTCCATGTCATACACTTATCAATTAATATGGAAATTTGCAATAGCTGGGTTTGCCAAATTCACCCTTCAAAGTATTCCAATACCCCAGCTGATCACCAACATTCACCTGAGCCTGATTTTTATCTAATGCAGTCTGTCTCTTCACAGATCTGCTTTAAAAAAAATGGGCCTGCCTCTCTTCATTCCCTCTTAAATCAATTTATCCACCTTATGCACATATTGTTATTAGATTAGTCACTAACAGGAGGAATTACGACTGGCTTAAGGGGTGGTGTCTCTGAATTCTAAGCTGTTTAAGTGTACATCATTTAAACCAAATATCTTGATTATTTCAAAGAACAGCTTAAGACAGCTTTTTTAACAAATCATTTCATTCCTTCCAAGCATTTGTTATAATGATAGAATGTTGAAATTTATGAAAAACAGCAGCATTTGTTTTCTTTTCCACATTAAGGAAATCAAATGACCCTGCAGAAAATCAACTGTGCCTAAAAAAAAAATAATGACTTTACAAACTTCAACTAACCATGTGGGCTTGCAGCTGTGATTAACTGGCCCTCATCAAAACCCACAGGCCACTGCCAGTGGTCCAACAGCTAAATCAACACCTAATTAAGGTGCAACATTTTAAAAACAGATGGATGGTACCAGGATCACTGCTATGCCTGGTGATAATAAACTATAACAGTCTTCATTACATACAGTTATGGGGTTTAGAAAGGTATAGCCCAAGGTCCTACCATAAATAACATATAGGTAGGGCCAACTAATTTATCACCGACCTAGTGCTACTATTAATAGTGTATTCCACTCAGACCACTCATTCTCATACATTATCACTAGAACATTACCATATTTACTCACTTATAAACAAAGTCACACTGCTTACAGCAAAGAGCCTGATCTGCATAGCATAATATGCCTTCAGATCAGAGTCTATCTTATTTGTTCTACTGTTTACTCCAAGTAAAATGTAGTCTCAGATCTGGGTCTGTGCAGTGTGCCATTGGACTCATAAAGAGTATATAAAGACTAAAGTAATTCCTGTTGGTCCCTCATCTTTCAATTCATGTAGCCTTTTCCTGCCAAAGTGACATTCATTGGTCATTAAAGAAGTAATCCACAGAAAAATTATTATAAACACATACAATTATTGCTGCATTTTCTATGAAAGCCTAAGGGAAAGGATTAACATTATTAAATACATCTATTGGTTTCCTGTAAGCACCTCATAAACCTTGATACCTTGAAATATACTGGCAATATAACACTATGAATTTTGAGCATGTTACATGTACACTAGATAAGAAGAAAAACTACTTGATTGCTGCCCACCAGATAAGATTTAGGTTTAGTGATTAACATCATCATGTTCATGAACCCTGGGCAATGCTGGTCAGCACTGAGCTGGACTTTTAGCTAGGACTACACCACACAGTAAAATAATAACAAGCAAATTCCAGGAATTGATGTCACCCACTTTTTATTGGCACATTATCAAGGTACCCATAAAAATGGTCCAAATCTAATAACAATTATGAAGTGTTGTTGTTGTTGTTGTTAGGCTTAACACCATTTTTCAGCACACGATAGGCTATTCATGGCGGCCAGTATTAATGGTGGAGGAAGAAACCGGAAATCACCGGAAAGAACCACCGACCCACGTGAAGCTACTGGCAAGCTTTCTCACATATCCACATTTGCCGAATCTTAGATTCGAACCCATGCAGACAGAGGTGAGATGGCAGTGATCTGTAATGGACAGGCTTTAGACCACTCAGCCACTCGGGGCCCCCTTGAAGAAGTGAGTTATCATCCAGAAAAAGAAAGCGAGTTGATCTGAAAATTACAGGCACTAACTCAAACTAAATGAGACTGAATGCTGAAAATCCAACTCCGTTGCTTAAGGACTTGTGAAAATCAAGCTGCATATAAAGGAACTAACACTCTATTGGCAAAACATATTTTCCAAGAATCCAAGGCAACATCATTTTCTTCTTTATAACTGCTGAGGGTTGAAATCAACTCTGATATCTCACAGTTATAACTAGATTTTCAAGATGGCAGTAATGGTGGCCTAATTAGGTGTCAGATCAGTGAAGTTTTCATTTTGGACCAACATGACACAATAATAAGAGTTTCTGCTAAAACTCCATGTATATATGACTTCCTGTTTATGGTTTAAGAGTGGTGAAGACAAGTTTTTGAAGATAAATGCTATAATGGTCATGTTGAATGCAAGATTAGCACCATTTTCATTTTGGATCAAGTAGATATCATTAAGTCTTTCAGTGGAAACCCAGAATGTTGACATGATTATCCATTCAGGAGAAGCAGCAATAAAAGGAATTTCAAGATGGCCACAGTGGCAGCCATACTGGATGTCAAAGCAACACCATTTTCATTAAGACTCTTTAGACACTTGAATAAATGTATGTGTAAAGTTTCTTGGCAATCCTACTTTAGATCTGATGTAATAATGAACTTGTACTGATAGATCAACTTATGACTGGTTGATGATTGACAACAGGCCATCTTATTAACTCTTCTGGTCCACTAGCCTATAAGCTATAAAAATAAAAAAAATTAAATTGATTTAGTGATTCAGATAATACAAGTTATATTGTTATCAAACATTTTTCAGATTTGTAGAAAAAGGAATGAATGATTATTCTGGATATGTTAAATATTATTATTTTCAACATGTCAAAAAGGTTTACAAAGCCTCCAACCATCAGTTGATATGAGTGTAATTTGGGACAAATATTTGATGTACTATGGTGTTAAAAGCAGTGTTAGATGACAAGGTATTGAATGGTTATTCAAATTCATCACCATCAAGGTATCAAATGTACCATTGATTTAAAAGGCTTCAAGACCAGTGGTAACTCTGCTTCTGTGATAAGCAGGAAGTAGAACATTTCATTAGTGAATAAAGGCTAGAACAAAAAATCTTATGGTCACACCAAGCAAAGTTGAGGTCAGGATACCTGCATGTGTCAATGGAACTCTTTGGTTAGAAAGCATTTTGTAATTCCTACTTCCCAAAGTTGAGTTAACCAATAGGAAACTTTAATTATATCCAGAGTTCACAATTTGTCAATCAGTGAACATCAACATGAAAATTTATTATATCAAATCAGAACCAAGGCATAAGGAGTTGGTACATTGATGAAACAGTTAGACAGTCAATTCTGCATTGCAGCTCTGTCTGCAAGTTCAATTTGGAGAAATTAATAGTGTTCATTTTAGTCAATTCCTATCATAAATACACTCTGAAGTTGTATAAAGTGAATATCAGGAGTTGTTTAAAAAAGCTACCAAATTTAGACAACTGACATTGTGAAATTCAATGGAATTAGAATGTGTCCACTAAGTAAAACTATATTTTGAATTTTATTGTGCCATGACAGCATGAGGTGGATGGTTCATTGATTATTATAAATATGCAACATCTGTGTGTAAATTAATAACTAGAATGGAGGTTTGTGAGATAATTTCCCTGCACACATGTGTGTCCAAACTAACTACAGTGTGACAACATGATTCATTCTATGAAAAGTGGTAAGGTGAAATTTACAATTATTTGCAAAGCTAATCCATATAAAAGCAGTGGGATAAAAGTGAGAGAAACAACAAAACTTCATGACAGTTATTGGGTGTAGTAAGGTAATACCCCATGCCATACTATAAATAACATTTTTATGTCCATTTGATCTATCCCAAAACCTGCAGCTACTATAAATAGCATTCCACTCAAACTACTTGTTATCTCTACAGTAGTATTTCATCATCCAATCAATTGTCACTTGGGCTTTCTACTGTAAGCCTGACTTTCATGGTTGCTGTATTACAGAAACAACCAATCAAATGAGAAGAAATTAAAACCACAAACAGTCTGGACTAGTGCTGCATTTTTCATATTTTCCTTTTGAAAATATTAACATATTATAGTGTGCATGTGAGTGTGTTTCTAATGTAGCTTTATTTTTTTTTTAGTCTTATCACTGCTATATCTGCAGACATGTAGTGTCATATCCCACACAGTCACATTATCCTGACACCAGGCCAACCAGGCCTAATACTGTACTAACCTCTTAATGCTGAGTGCCTAATGAGGCAGCTGCTAGTAACATTTTTTTTAAAATCCATTGGTATAACTCTGGCTGGTGTCTGAACTCCCTACCTCCCACATCCAAGGTGGATACTCTAACCAATATAGTACCAGTGGTCTTTGGCAGATTATTAAATATAAGTACTGGTTTACAGTAAATATGCCACAAACAATAAGAATATTTGCACGAAGTACATGTACATGGGATAAAAGGAAAACTACTTCAGTTGCTGTCCACAAAATATTTTTTTTAGGTTTTATGGCATCATTCCTGTAAGTATGTCCATTTACCATGTAGTAATGAAATGAAATTTGAGCAAGAACTACACAATAAAACAACATTAACAACTACTACTACTACTACTACTACTACTACTACTACTACTACTACTACTAATAATAATAATAATAATAATAATAATAATAATAATAATAATAATAATAATAATAATAACAGAAAGCTAATTTTAGGAATGAATGTTCTCAATATCAAGCACCCATAAAATTTGTTTGAAATCCAACACCAATTAAGGTACATTTGAACTCCATCAGGTCTCATCAAAATCAAACTTCATGCAAAAGTTTGCTGAGATTATGGGAGTTGCTGCATACTTACTATGGCCGCCATGTTTCAAAATATTATTCTTTACACAATAACTGGAACATAAAACAATTTTATTTAATCATGACTGATCCACTTGCATGCCAGAGCTGTCACTTTGTGTATGTGTATGTGTATGTGTATGTGTATGTGTATGTGTATGTGTATGTGTATGTGTGTGATTTGGAGTTTTTACATAGCTTTAAAAAAGTTTTCAGACATACTCCTACAATGTCTGCAGTGGGGCAGTTTATAGTGATATTTAGTTCTTTGACATTATACTGCATGATGTCCCACTCAGTCACATTATCCTGACACCAGGCTGACCAGTCTTGACACTAACCTCTTAATGCCAAGCACCTGTATGTTTAACTGAACACAAATTATTTTGAATCCCTTCTCTTAATTTACACAGATTGGTTAGACATTAGCCACCCCTCCCCCCAAAAAAATGTGTTTCCAGTTGGATGAATATCTGTTTCTCATTGCTGACCCTAGAACTTCCCACCACCATGAAATAAAAATAAATGAATAAAAAAATTAAATATTTAAAATGTTTTATAAAAACACCTACCTACAGTCATTTTAAAACCAGTGCCATACCAAATATACATATTTTATTTCTTGACCTAACTAACATTTACTCAAGTTTCTGCCACCATATTCTCAGAGACCCACATACGATTGAATTCCTTTAGTAATCTATTCCTCAAATATGGATTTCCAAAGCTGCTATGAAAATTACAGGTACTGTCTTGACTCACTTATATGATGAACCCAAACTGCATAGGCCTGGATATTCCATTCCACATACTGCAGAACTAGGTCTGTACAGTTTGCTAGGTGTAGTCAACAAAGGTACAACATAAGACTCTGATCTGCATTACCATTATGTGATGGCAGATTAGAATTTTGTTGTTGCACTGATTTGACTTATAAGCAAGTACATACTGTATTAGTATTAAGTTCACCTGTAATCAGAGTACTTTATCACTCTACTAAACATCATTAATTGGTAAATGAACACTCTACCTTAAAGGCATGAATGAACATGTTCCCTGAACACATTTCCTTTAGAAACAGCTGTGAGTAACTTCTATATTAAGATAAATAACAAATATTAAATCTCTTCACAAGTTATGGAGAAAAAAAAATATAATCAATTAAAGCTGTGCATTACTAACTAAAAAGTCTTTAAAAAAATTGTCAACAGGTTTAATGATTTATTTGAACCAGATATTATCAATTCAGTCTTCCTAATCAAATTGAATCATTTTTATTATAGACGATAAACTAGAGATTGAAGTCATTACAAAATCAGGTTCAACTGCAAACAACAAAGATCCTGAAATGCCATACAGTAGCATAATGCATCTGCCAATCAGGATCTATGTTGCTTGTACAACTGATCACTCCTAACTAATGTAAAGGAAGGCCCAGATCTGCTGATGCATTATGTGAGGGTAGATCTGGGTCTATGCAATATATATATATATATATATATATATATATATATATATATATATATATATATATATATATATATATATATATATATATATATATATGTGGTACAAACTATATGTATATATGGATTAATGCCAAGACATTGGAGGTTAAGAGCTTTATGAAGCGATATGCCATGACATATAGCTCAGGCTGGTCCACACATGATTCTAACCTTTCACAAACTTGTTTTTCATCCAAGTTAATGACAAAAAGAACCTGTGGAGGATGAGGCATTACCACTCATTAAGAGGATCAAAGAGGATCAATGAAGTCTCCTCAGTGTGGGGTTCTAACAACATTTGATGGTCTTTCCAACAGAAATCATCATGAGTACCACAAGGGCCACAATCACAATATAACTTTTTTTTTTATTAATTAGTTTTTAAATTACCAGTGTCATTTCAGGCCACAGATAACAGTTCAATTGGCCTCATATTTGAGACCCCTGGTCTAGATGTAAAGATGTTCAAGATTCAGATAACATTAATAAATTTAAAAAAATGACTGAAAATACCGGTGTCATACAAGCATGAAAAATAGGTCACAATTACCTTGTTTTGTTATAGTTCTGTTATTTTCCTTGAGATGCTGCTAAATATTTTCTGGACGGTAGATCAAATAGGTCAAATACATTGAGAGTATAATGAATTATAATAGCTGAAAAACTAAAGTCACATAAGCTTGAAAATTAGGTCAAAGTTACCAAGTTTTTTGCACCGAAATCAACTTTTGAGGAGGCTCTTTGTGGGTGAGTTGTCTAAAGTTCATTCAGGATCACTACCATCTCACCTCTGCATTGGCTGAGTTTAGGGCTAACTGGGAATCTGGGATGTACCTTGTCACAACAACCATAGGCTATGCACCGCTATTTACCAGGTAATTAAAAGTTCTTAGGGTTAGGTTATTCCAGCTGAAACCAGCTTGAGGGCAAGAATTGAATGGAGAAGACAAATCAGCAAGGCAGCCAATAGGGAAACAAGGATCTCTTTAGAGAAATAAAAGTCTGTCAATGTACTATTGAATCTGTTGTCCAATGAAAAGTCTGTCAATGTACTATTGAATCTGTTGTTCAATGAAAGTCTGTCACTGTACTATTGAATCTGTTGTCCATATAGCAGATGTTATAAGGACAAAGGATCATATGCATTACTTGTTATTTGAACTCCCCCAAAAAAATAATAGTGGGGTATATCATAGAATAGATTTGCAATAAAATGTTAATTATAATCAAGTCAAAACAGAACAGGCACTTAAAAGATAGTGTGTGTGTGTGCATATATATATATATATATATATATATATATATATATATATATATATATATATATATATATATATATATATATATATATATATAAAAGACTCAAATTTAGGACAGAAAATGACAAGGTTTTTATATTTTATGCTTGTATGACTAATCAAAGGATAAAACTAGTTGACCAGTGGTCTGTAGTCTCCACTTTAGCATGTCACTGAGATGTAACTTTTGTTAGATAAGATAACATCAATGGGCTTCTGTTTTAAATGCACCTGTTTTGTTATGTAGACCTACTTAATAAGGAGAAATAATTAACAATATGTAATGTACTGTCTGTTAAGTCCTTTGTTTATTTGCTAATACCAGTAGAAATGGGCACCTGCAGGATCTTTTACAAAAATTTGATAGGGTCAGTCACAGTCTGGAAAGTTGGTATGGTAGGCAGCTGAAACTAAAGCTAATATTTACTAAGTGTTTTGAACAGAATCTTTTGACATATTTTCTGCTTCACTTATATCACTTATATGATTATATATATATATATATATATATATATATATATATATATATATATATATATATATATATATATATATATATATATATATATATATCTCAGTATGATATCCTGGGTTGGGGTCACATGACCCATCTTGACCTATGCTGTGGACACCCATGCTTATGCATCAATCATTATATTTTCTCACCAACAATTTTTTAATTATTGTTTGCAAAAAAACAAAATGGGAATTTTGGTATTTCCGATTTTTTTTGCAAACATAATTTTGTTTAAATGGAAATTTAATGTCTGATATTTTAATGAATTTTTCAAATAATACAAAATGATATGTATGAAAAATTATGATACATTTAAATAATTATTTTGATAATTTGATTGTGTATGAAAAATTAAAGGGTACAAAACATATATGAAATACAGTATATACATTACTTCATCTTTTGTATGAGTTAAAAGAGTTTATGATGTTTGGGCAAATCTTTATTTTCAAATTCCCACAGCTTTCTACTTTTGTAAACCTGTAATTATTTTTTTAACAAATGTCAACTACAGTCAAGTTACAGGTACTATAATTAAATTTTTGTAATTTAATTTTCAGTCATTCTCTACATTATGCACAATGGCAGTTTTTGAATTGACTCATCTAAAATATATAAATTAAAATTATATAAAACATATTTTTATTTGTTAAGCTAAATTTGTGTAATTTGTTTTAGTAGCGTGATAGTTCTATGCAAGACTCCTACAGTTTATTTTGGCAATATGTTTCTTAACAAGAAACCATCTTCTCACACTAACATGAAATAAACTGCCCACAAATATTCTCAGGCTTAGAAATGACACCACCTCTAAACTTTTAGTGGATATAAACAATGATGATAACACATGAGTCTGATAAATGGGGGGGGTGATTTGGATTTTTAACAAAGCTTTAAAAAAAATTTCAATCATATTGCTATGATGTCTATAGATTGACAGTTTATGGCATTTATGGTGAAGTCTAGCACTGGGGTATCATGCCACAGACATGTAGCATGATAATCCACCCAGTCACATTACCTGACACCATGCAGACCAGTCCTAACACTAACCTCTTAATGCTATGCATCTAGCAAGGCAGCACCTCTAACTGCTAGGAAACTGGAGAGGTCCACTTAGAATAAGAGCCAAACTTCAAACAACAAAGATCCTGAGCTGGTATAGCATAATGTGCTTGCAGACCTAGGTCTATGTTGTTTGTTCTACTGATTACTCCTTACAAACTGCACTGATCTAGATCTGCCAGTGCATTAGACAGTTGGACTCCTCATGTAAGCAAGTATATACAGTAAGTAAGCAAAAGAAGAGTGTATTATTTAATACACTACAGTGAAACCTGTACAAATTTCATGAAACCAAAATTCTTCCGAAACTAAATTATATTTCCAGTCTCATACCTTTTCTTATATTAATTAATCCATTTCAACTCAGACAAGTCACTCAAATCTAACAACCAAAGGAAAGCCTGATTCCAAATGTACAATTTATATTAAAATGAGCCCATATAACCCAAATTTAATCATGGCATGTGACCAGCCAATGGTCTTTCAACAGCCCATGAAGCCATGCAGAATGAAACAAATCCCACATAAAAATATCATGAAGTCCTAATTATCACAGATATCCTTCATAAAAACTGACAACATCATATGACTTTGTTGCCACTTGTATCATGAAGTTACCTTTTCATGGTAGGGATGTGGATAATAATACAATGAAAAAAACCCTGCCATTTTCTAAAAAAATTACTTATGCTTTTAAAACAAAAACCATAGAATGGTTCAAAATAAACAATTTGATAAGAATTCCCAGAAAACTATTTCTTTCCAACCAGTTTTAACTTGGATAAGAACTCATCCAGTTATATAATGTATAGTTAAATACCAACCGTGGGGAGGAAATCCTTTGCCAGAAAGGGAGGTAATTTACCTATTACAAGGTGTACACTGCTTTGTCTAAATCTGACATTTACTCACACTGTGTATATGTCAGGATGACTCCTCAGAACTCATTCTTTGATGGAAAAAGTTATCCTCAGCCACTTATAAACCATAGAACTGAAAATTTAATTTGTCCCTGATATATTTCCTTGCATTGTATAAACCAATACTCTGAAAATATGATCCTAACCATAAACCAAGGCCTGCCACTAACAAAGCTAATAATAAAAAAATAATACCCAGTACAATAAAACAATGTGTCAAGTCCATCTTACATGTATATGGACCCCAGAGGGCTAGAATCAAAGGCACTCACCTTTACAGATCATTCACTATCTATGTGGGTTTCCATCTTGCCTTGGCAAAGAGTGAGAAAGCTTGCCAGTAGCTTCCATGAGTCAGTGGTTCTTCCATGGCCGATCTATGATTCTTCCTCTCCCAGATACAATGGATGCCATGTATGTATATAATAGTTGAAGAAGAAACCGAGAAAATTCATCCCATGTTACTACCTTGAAATTTTAAAAAACAAAACCAAAAAACAACCAAAATAACAACAATATTTGAGGGTACTCACCCCAAAAGTGTTTCAGAGCACAAAAAAAATTGACTCTTAAAGTTTTCCATTTCTAAGATCTTTAAAATGTTAATCAATCTTGCTTTCTGCAGAATATTATTGGAAGGATAAATATACAATTCTTTGGTAAAATTTAAGGTAGATTTCCCTATATTTACTGTTAAAATTAATGAGTTAGGTTTTTAAAAATGACCAACTGCATTACACAAACCTACCTTAACAAAGGTTCAGTTTAATTTAATATCTATGACATCATTCAAACACTAACCAACCAGCAAATGCAGAAATACAAGTAAAAATGAAGGATTCTGAACTCTAAACAATTCTATATTGCAAGAAAAAGAACACAAAAATATTCATTTCTTAAAACTACATAATGAAAAATGCATGTTGAAAACAAGGATATTTCAATTAAATTTCATCAAACTGGGAATTACAGTTTTATGAGCATACCTCATTGCTCACAATCAATCAAGATAAAGCCTTCAAAACAATCAAAAATAGATCATTTACACATACCATTATGGTAAATCAATGGGAGAGGAAACAAGTGAAGTTATCTGTTTCATACAGTACAAAAAATGTGAACTGCAAACACAGACCTTGTATATATACCTTTGTTCCAGAGATTGGTGATGGTCATACAAGAGCACAGTAGATAGCAAGCAAAATATGGTTACATTATATTAGAAGATAAGGAGTTCTATGCACAGCTTTAACAAACAACAGTTTATTTTTTACATAAACTAAACCTAGGAATTCAATCTACTTTCTAAATGTAGTTTATGAAAAATAAATATTAGAAAAAAATGCAAAGATCACACTTCCGCACTGGAATGAACAATTGTTTCTAATTCTTTCCAAAAAAATTTATTCCTTTTCCTCTCAATATATTAATGTGGCATTAGTTATTTAAATTACTATAATTTGAAAGAAGTCTGATGAAACTACAGGTCACTGTACAATAATCATTATGGCCAGGACTATAACTTCACATCACAAGGTGGGGGAGGGGGTGAAACTAGGTTGCAAATGGTGGAGAAAATAGATCAGATTAAAGGAGCCTCTCCACACTGTCACAACATCAAGAAAAACAAATTTTCATGAAGCAATGAGTTCTATTTAAGCTAAATGCCAAATCAAAAAAGTTATCAAATGTCTACTCACAATTTTACAATATATGCATTAAACTACTCCAAATATATACAAACATTGCAGTATATTGGAAGAAAAAAGTTCATTTGCAGCTGCTATTTTTTTTATTTAAAAAAATGCTTGATCAATGTGGTAAAACAGGGCTCCTTTCACATGCATGTCTGTCTGAAGCACCTGCATTGAATGTCTGTCTGTCTGAAGCACCTGCATTGAATTTAAATCCCATCATTGGTAAAGATATTATTTGATCATCATCATTTTGGTTGTAAATGGTCACTGAATAGTGAGACACAGGAGTTACATTCAAAAGTAATTGTCATTTTGTTTTAAAGTTAACCCAAACAGAAAATACAAAATCAAATTAAACCATGAAGAAAAAAACAGTGAAGGAAAAAGAACAAATGGATTATAGTCAGGAACTAAATTAGAGAACATGCACTATCATTAACATCACAAAAATAGAATATAAAAACTAAATTTCATTATCAGCAGCAGTCAACTGAAAATACTATAACCAAATCCTCAAATTTCTGAGATAGTAAAAGTCTTGCAGAAATGCTGAAAAAAGATGATGGCATCATCAGGCATATTCCACTAAATCTGGAGATATTAATATGTACATCATATGAATAATCCGGGATGTTGGAAAACAATTTTCTGTTTTTTTATGGAATGCAGATCTAAAATGTGTACATGATTTGATGTACATTTGGTTTGATATTTTATGGCACAAGAAAACATGAATTCAAAGGAGGGTTATAATGGTGATCTCACCCCCTCCATACAATTGCTGATGTTTATGGCAAGCAAACATGCCATTATCTCCATTTGCCTCAGCAATAGAAGTTTCTGAAATTGCATAAAACATTAACAAATTCAAGTTTTAACAGCAACAATGAACCACAGTATAACAGCTTATAAAGCTAAATATCATTCACATATATATATATATATATATATATATATATATATATATATATATATATATATATATATATATATATATATATATATATATATAAACTAAAAAAAGACAAGACACTGACATGACACAAGAGAGAGAGAGAGAGAGAGAGAACAAGATTCTGGACACTGATATCTTATAGTCTTTGGACTTCCTATTATTTTATACCAAAACAAGAGAATACAAGTAAGCAAAATATAAATGATGATACCAGAGTTTCATCTTTGTTGAAAAAAATTCTGACAATCTTTTTAACTTCATCTACTTAATTATCTGAGGAGAGGTAATCTTTGACTTAATATAATTTCCCCCCATTATTATTAATTTCAATAATAGATTTAACTAATTTGAACTGTGGGTAATTAAATAACTTCAGCTGCTAATTGATGTGTTATAAATGGGGCTGTAACCTATAATGCCTCAATTCAGATGGCTTGGTGTAATATAAATGACAACATTGCCGAGCTGAAATTGACCCTCTCACTTGATGCCAAATCTTGTCAATATTTTTAAAACAATGCTAATATTGGTTGGATGATGATGTTTACTAAGTTCAAGGTCTAACCTTGTAGAATTTTGCATTAGTTTTCCATAAAATAATATTGCATTGCAGAGTGAAATAAGGATATACAGAGGTTTGATAAACAAACTTTTCATTGTTGTGTCATTATCAGTCTTGGAGAATCTATGATCAGAATTTGCCCTTGTGTTCAGATATAATTGGAGAGGAATTATTAGCCAATGAATATGCTTCTGTCAGAAAATGAAAGTGAATCAAATCATTTAGCATAGAATGATGCTCTTCAGCCACACTGCTTAGTCTCCAAAATATGAAGGTAGAACACTTCATTTGAATGATAAAATTAGTGATTATGGTAGTAACTTTTCACCAGAACAAGACCGCTAAGTGGTGGCAGTTTTTCATGAACATCAAGATATGCTAATCATGACTGGTTATAGTTTAGCAGGCATTTATTGCAGTGTGTCAAGCTATGTGAATCATGATGATTGGTTACAGTTAAGCTGGCTAATGGTTAAAGACTTGTATTGCCAAAAATGGTACTAACAGCTGCCTTTGACACTCAGCATTAAGAGGTTAGTATTAGGACTGATCGGCCTGGTGTCAGGATAATGTGACTGGGTGGGACATCATGCTATATGTCTGTGGCATGATGCCCCAGTGCTAGACATCACTATAAACTGCCTCACTGCAGACATCGAATGGATATGACAGAAAAATTGCTAAAGCTACGTTAAAAATTATAAACACCACACCACACAACAGACTTGTATTGCAGTGTCAAGCTATGTGAATCATGACTGGTCACAGTTTAGCAGGCTAGTTTACAGGCTTGTATTGCAGTGTCAAGCTATGTAAATCATGACTGGTCACAGTTTAGCAGGCTAGTTTACAGGCTTGTATTGCAGTGTCAAGCTATGTAAATCATGACTGGTCACAGTTTAGCAGGCTAGTTTACAGACTTGTATTGCAGTGTCAAGCTATGTGAATCATGACTGGTCACAGTTTAGCAGGCTAGTTTACAGGCTTGTATTGCAGTGTCAAGCTATGTAAATCATGACTGGTCACAGTTTAGCAGGCTAGTTTACAGGCTTGTATTGCAGTGTCAAGCTATGTAAATCATGACTGGTCACAGTTTAGCAGGCTAGTTTACAGACTTGTATTGCAGTGTCAAGCTATGTGAATCATGACTGGTCACAGTTTAGCAGGCTAGTTTACAGGCTTGTATTGCAGTGTCAAGCTATGTGAATCATGACTGGCTACACTTTAGCAAGCTACTGGTTACAGGTAAATATTTGAGTGCAGTGTCAAGCTATGTGAATTGACTGGTCACAGTTTAGCATGCTAGTTTACAGGCATGTATTGCAGTGTCAAGAAAAATTTTTTCCACACAATATTTACTAGAAAGTGTTTTTATAACTGCAACACTGTGCAGCATTTGGGAGTCAAAAATCATGCTCTTTAAGTGACACATTGTAATCTGGCAGGTTTCATGAACTTTCCATAAAACAAGGACTCCCTTATAAATTAAAACAATAGCATACAATTTCTTGCAAGCCAATTAAATTCCCAAATTTATATTATGTTATGTAAAACTGGAGAAAAATTAACCAAAATTTTCCTTTATGACCAGACGAATTTTAGCAAGTTGCACCATAAGTAACAAAAAAACATTTTTCATTGAGGTTTTTCTGTCTTGGACTTTATGCACCCTGCAGACTTGGGATGTAAAACAGGCCTGATCCTGATGTTACCTCCAGCATGTCACACGAGGTAAGCTAATGGAAGAAACCTTTCTTGCCTGGAGATGTATCCTGTAATGATGTACAATCTAATGCTGAATTGTTTACTTCTTACAAAAATATGCTTCAGAAAACTAATCTGTCTCTTTACATTTCAATTTACTTTCATCTATCTTTGCTTGTATGCTTTTGGGATATATCAAAACTCTGCACTTTATAGAGGGTTAAATCTACAGTTTGTTATAACACCAATAACATAATAAAAACATCACTGACCCTTTAAAAATATCCTGCAATGTGCTTGAAAGCACCATCCTTTTTGTGAACAGTACATATACCAACAGTTAAAACCTGTAAAACAGACAATTATCAAAATACTATGTGATTTAAGTGTGGCAATTTGACAAGAGCAAGCTGCCTTGTTATGATAGTCTGGTTCTTGAATGTTGCAACACTTTCACCCACTTTTACATGGCAAGTGGAGCCAATATATGCCCATGATAAATACAGTATATACCTGACCCTTTAAAAATATCCTGCAATGTGCTTGAAAGCACCATCCTTTTTGTGAACAGTACATATACCAACAGTTAAAACCTGTAAAACAGACAATTATCAAAATACTATGTGATTTAAGTGTGGCAATTTGACAAGAGCAAGCTGCCTTGTTATGATAGTCTGGTTCTTGAATGTTGCAACACTTTCACCCACTTTTACATGGCAAGTGGAGCCAATATATACCCATGATAAATACAGTATATACCCGATTAAAAAGATGAATCCAAATGCAAAGACTCAGATCTGTCATCTCATACTATGCTGACAAATCTGGGTTTGCAGAGTTTGTTCGGAGTAATCAGTAGAACAAATAACACAGACCCTGATCTGCACAAACACTGTGTTACGACAAATCAGGATTTTGTTGTTTGCAATTTTTATGGCAATAAGGCAAATGCATATGGCTGACTGTTTGGGCCCAAAGTCCCAGGATCAATTTGTACAAAGATGATAATACTGGTTACGAAACAAACTGGATCCCTTACTTGATGTTAAATCTGCTGAACACCTTGCTGAGAATAGCATCAATGATAAACAAAATGTCATTGGCCGCACAAGTATTACTCATAAGGAAAATAACTATTGAAAAAAATATATAACTTTCATGACTTTGTAACACTTGTACAGTTGTACTAATGAAGTGTCACAAATTCATAAATATCTGGATCACATCAGTAAAAAATCAGTATATGTAATTCATTATGTTATCCTTTTTTTCATTTCAGATCATTAAATAATTTTGAATCATTCTTACACTGTGTACAAAAAAATGCTGTATTCTGTACATTTATTATTTAATCTCCATCTTACCACTTGCTGAGCCAGGAAAAAAAGTTGCAACAGATGTCAAATTTTTGGTGGCCTCCATTGAAAATCAATAGCCAGTGGCCCCATCAGACAAAATTTTTGACTGACCCCTCCATATAGTCAGGACTGTGCATATGAACAATTATTCTCTCTAAACACACATATCAATTAAATCTTTAGTATATACTTGGGAGACAATTAGACATTCCATTTGCAAAGAGAAATTGCATATTCCTGCCAGTATAAACATATACATATAAAATTGGGTTATAGCAGGGTTTTTCTTTCATCCATTCATGCACAAATGCATCCAGGTCCTTTACTTTTGTAAAAATACTCTTGTGGAGAAGAAATATTAAAGAGTAATCTGTCAAGAAATTTGGCAAGTCTTAAAAATAATTTGCTACTAAAAATGGGTCCCAAAGCTGCAACCAAAAATGGCCAAAGAAAAAATCCTCAAGTATATTTATTTACTGAACAAATGAAGCTGTTGCATTCTGTATTCTAAATGACATTCGACTTGTTCTTTATTTTAAAAAAGTATAAAAATGGCATTTTAAGTCCTGAGGTTATGCTACAAGGCATTACAAATGCATTGTTAGTCTTGAGATTTTCACTTTCATAATTTACACCACTTGACGTGTGGAGAAATGGTAATTTTATTAAATACAAAATTAAAACTAAATAAGATTTTCTTCAATGGTAGAAAGACAATCATTTAACTGTGACTTTCTGCAAACTCATACAGATCTGTATATTCTATTATCACTGAATGTTAATTTTATTTTGCTGAGAAATATTTGTTGCAAAATAGTGGTCATTCCATCCAGTAAAAAACTTTGATTGCTTCATTACACTAAAAGGACATAACTATATTACTAAAAAAAGATATTCAAATTTAATCCTATTTAACCAAACTTATGTGAATCGCGGGATGCTGAGAAAAAATAATTAAACAAAATTAAAACTTTTTTGAAAGGTCAACATGATACTAGGTGTGATTTATACAAATCCCCTTATATTACCCTATCCAAAATTTGAAATGTTAAATAGCACTGCACTAAAACATAATATTTTATGCAACAAATATTATTGTTATTGTTAAAGGGTTTAACACCATTTTTCAGCATGAGATAGGCTATACATGGCAGCCAGTATTAATGGTGGAGGAAGAACCCTGGAAAACCCCAGGAAGAACCACCGACCTATGAGAAGCTGCTTGCAGGCATTCTCACTTAACCACATTTGCAGTCTGGACTTGGACTTGAACTCACAAGACTGAGGTGATATGGCAGTGATTTTTAATGGTTAGAGCTTTAGACCACTTGGCCACTCAGGGCCTAATGCAACAAATAAACCATGCAAATCAAATTGATACCCTCTATACTCATGTACAAGTCAAATCCAGCTGCAAACTCCACAGACCCATATCTGCCAATGCACAATTTGGTAGCAAATCAGGATCTATGTTTTTTGTTCTGATGATTACTCCTAAATGCGCTGATTACTCCTAAATGCGCAGACCAATATCTGCTGGTGCATTATGTGATGGCAAATCCAGGTCCATGCATTTTGTAATTAGACTTGACACCAGTAGCTTCTCATGGGTCAGTGTTTTTTCCATGATTTCCCCTTTTTTTTCCTCCACCATTAATATTGGCCACCATGTACAGTGTAGCCTATCGTTTGCTGAAAAATGGCATTAAGCCCCAGAAAATCAACATCAACAACAATTAGTGACTACATACTGTATTACAGCATATTCATTTCTGTCTACATTAATGTTTTAAATTACCAAAATGGTCCATTTCAATCATACTCTATTTAACAAGCAAGCAATTTATTATTTTTTATATCTTAGAAAAACTGCATAAGAAAACTGCATTTACGTGACTTTAAAAACCAGATCTGGGTCTGTGTAGTATGTTAGGAATAATCAACAGATGAAACAACACTGACCCTAATCTGCAGGTGCATTATGCTACTGCAGATCAGGATCTTTGTTGTTTGCAGTTTGCATAAACCCAGATCAGACATGCAGTTTGTTAGGGTTAAGCAGCATAACAATAATGACTTAGATCTGCCAGTGCACTTTGCAATGGTGGAGCTGGGTCTGTAATTGTTTGTAGTTAGACTGGAATTATAAGCAAGTATTTATGACATTTTTATAGATGTGTACAGCATCCATCTGTCATTATCAATACAGGTAACTGTTTACCTGGACATCAAAATCCCAAAATAAGCATTGATTTTGCCTGGATAATTGATCTCTCATTTAAACTATAAATATGTCAAAACACATGTCCTTATTTTGATGTTTTCTTTGTTTTTCAAATCACTAAAATCTCAAGTCTGAGCATTGCAATTTGGTTTTCTGAATCTTTCAAGCCCTATGTGACAGCAAATAGGTGTGGATTAAGGGGTAATCTATTAGTGGCCCCTCTAAAACCACCCAAGAATTTCTAAACATGCTATGTAAAACAGGATAAATCAATAAAATTGATGCCTTAATGCTTATGTGCACAAAACAACTTGAAATATACTTATTGCAAACAACAATTTATAGTAGCATGATTTTAAAATCAAAGAATTCAGAAATCACCAAATTGTATCAAACAAAAATAAATTCAAGGTAATATAAATATGGAAAGAACCATGTGTTAATGGAACACAAATGCCATACCACCACACCAAGAGCCTGAGAAAATCTCAAAACATAACAATATAGTGGCTGGTGTACAATAAATACTAGGGCCACAGGTGGCAGAGTGGTCTAAATCAGTCACCACCTTTACCAATAAATGCAGTCTCCCCTCTTTCTGCATGACTTTGAATCTCAAACTCTACCAATGTGGGTGAATAAGCTTCCCAGCAGCTACCTTTGGGGTGGTGATTTTTATGAGGGTTTTCCCTTGTTCATCCTCCACCAGTTATAATGTCTACTAAGTGCTGAAAAATGGCGATAAACACAAAACAACATACAGACAGACATGGGTAACATCATATGCTCTTTACAACATTCATCGTGGGGCATACAATTCAGACCACTATTGTGACCTAGTGGTTAGAGCATTTACCTCGGATGTGAGAAGTTGCAGAAACTGGACAAAGTCAAACCAAAGACTTATAAAAATGGTACTAACATTTGCCTCACTTGGCGTTGAGCATTAAGAGGTTAGTGTCTGGACTGGTCAGCCTGGTGTCAGGATAATGTGACACAGTGGGACATCATGCCACATGTCTGCAGCATGATGCCCCAGTGCCTGACATCACTATAAACTGCCACATTGCTGACATCATAGTGATATAACTGAAATATTGTTAAAGCTATATTAAAAATCCAAATCACACACACACACACACACACACACACACACACACACACACACACACACACACACACACACATACAAATTCGCATTATTGTGCCCTGTTTTCTAAGCTTAACATCCTGGATTTGTTTAAAAGTCTGGGATTATTCAGCCCATGACAAACTATAAACTGTACCAATAGCTGAAAGTAAATGTAGATAAAAAAGTATCACTAAAACTGACCTTTCACCAAAGGTCCATCCTCTACCTCAAACTCATCTTTCAGGAACTCATAGGTTGCTTCTGACATGTGAACCCTTCCTGGTTGCCCAGACGATTCCATAGTATTTGCCAATGAAACATCATTTGACCACACATCAAACTTGAATCTCCGTGTGCCTACAATTCCACAAAGAACAGTTCCCGTGTGGACACCAACTCGCATGTTGACTTGTTCATTGTGGTCTCTATCAAATTCCTCAATGGCTTTTATCATTCCCAAACCCATCTCCACACAACACCTTGCATGGTCTTGTTTTGGCTCTGGACAACCAGACACACAGTAGTAACAGTCCCCAAGAGTGCTTATTTTTTCACATCCACAGTTTTCACATAATTTATCAAACCTACCAAAGAGATCATTTAAAAGAGCTACAAGGTGTTCTGCAGTTTTGTTTGAGCTCATTTTTGTAAAACCTACAATATCAGCGAAAAGGATGCTTACATCATTCATAGTGTTCATGTTAAATGGACGGAAGATAATTTCACCCTTAACACGAGCTTTAGACCTCGAGCCACGTTTTCTTGTACGCACATCATCAATTTCATCATCCTTGCCCTCTCTGGATTTCATTACTTCATTTGCAACTTTTGGAGGCATTAATGAATGGATCATTTTTTCTTTGATCTGTTTCTCAATCTGGAGATCATTCTGAGCCAAAATTGACTGACCAATTTTCCAAAAGGTACTCCTCTGCTGAACTTGCTTCATCGTAAAAATGTGAAGCCCCATCAAGTGAATGCATAGATGAAGAAGGACTTTTCCAATAATGAAATAAGATTGTCGCATATAATCATGTTTATAAGCTGTGAGAAATTCAAATATGAGTGAGTAACTCAATCCAATGATTACTGTAACAAAAAGTGGCATTGGGATCACACTATACATCATAAGTAACAGTTCCACAGTTGCTGTAAAAGTTCCAACAGTTGATAGATCAGTGTTGTCAAATATGTATGGCAGAAGAATTCCAAGACAAACTAACAGTGTCACCACAAAAGATGTAGGTAAGTAATATTTCTTGTAATGCTTGGTGTAAGTAAATCCTAGGAATAAAGCAATTATAACCAGTAATACAAGTGTACCAATTAGAAAATACACCATATTTTTGGTTTGAATTGCTGCAAAGAAAATTACCCAGGCAATGCATGCAATTAATATGTAAAATAATGCATACTGAAAACGTCTTCTCGTCTGCGGAAAATAACTTTCCCATTGTTCCTTTTCTAAAATTTCAGAATCAAATTTCGGATTTGGCCACCAAGTCCCTGCTCTCTCAAAAAGAATAGGCATTTTTCGACTTTTGTGCACAGATACATGGTCCTCTTTTGCTTTGGAGTGTATTTCAACATCCACAGTGTTTGAACCCGTTTTTGCATCGAAGTGCACCCGTACCTCTGCTTTCGGTATATCATCTCCTGAAGCCATTTTTAAAAATATTATACAAGCAGATGAAATTATCCTTATCACATCAAACAGCAACAAATAGGCTTTACATTGCTATGCAAAATAATACTGTATTCAAAAGTGAGGAATATAAACACAGCTGATACCATACATTTTGAAAACACTTGTATACTTGACCGACCACTTTCTTTGCCCATGGGTCATAAATTTCCCCAGCCCAATATATCCTTCAACCAGCCCAACACGCACTATTAATGATGTGAATTACATCCTGCTTGCCAAAACAAACGGCAGCTATCTTCCAAACCGAGTGGTGTCTTAAATATTAGTTACCAGGAAACGTTCGATTTCAACGTACCAATACTTGTACTATAGTAAGGCTAACGGTCTAGCCTACTTTCCCCAAGAATGTAAGAGACAGCCAACTCGATCTGACAGCCACAAGTAACTGCAGTATTCGCGACTGCTTCTGAGTTTATATACGGCAATCAATTATTCATGACGGGTTTCTCCGGCATAATAATGTTAGCAGGCACACGAATTTGAAAATTTGCAAATTTCTCCTCAGCGGTACCAGTTGATGGGCCCAGTAAACACAACAACAAACGGTGTTTAGTAAGGTTTATTCTCTACAACTTCAGTTCCGCTATAAGTGAATTCAGTTTAACGGTGCGTGCAATGGTCGAAGTAGGGTGTTAAAACGATATGGAACATTGTACGTGGAATAATAGATTACTACAGAACTTGGTTCTAAATTTTAGCAGCTAAATATAATGTTTATTACTCTCTGAAGAGTACAGGAAGAGCAGAAGAAGTCAATTTTATTTAAGGCAGAATTCAGTGCACTCACGTACTTGTAATAAATTATTCGTTTTTATCAAGTTTAATTGAAAACAATATTGTGTGTATTGCATTAGAAATTTACCACAATAATAAAATCGGTGCTTTAGATAAAAAAGCACACGAGTGAAATATTTCCCAGAACATGAAATCAATCCAAATATAAAATCTTTCTCTTTTCATGCGTACAATTGGATACAGATACACAGATCTATGCTCTGAATGAAGCAAAAGAAATTTTATTGAATTTTGTCTCGCCTGCAGAATACGAAATCACCAAAATATAGCCATTTAGAATAAAAGTGGGCAATTACAACAGCAAGATACCTTTTATGGGTGCTACCATAAGTGATAAATGTGAATAAAGAAAGGAAAATGCATTATATATTCTAAAATGTCAAGGAAACTGAACAACAGTATCCGGTGTGTTTTGAGAAAAAAAAAACAACTATATATATATATATATATATATATATATATATATATATATATATATATATATATATATATATATATATATATATATATGTGTGTGTGTGTGTGTGTGTGTGTGCAATAAACTGACGACGAACAGTACGAAACTAGTAACTAACTAGCCTAAGCGCTTTCGACTCTTAATGAGTCTTTTTCAAAGGCAAATACAAAACATAGTTACGATAAACAAATAAACACAAAAACGTTGTGTTTGTAAACCTCTACATGGCTGTCTTCACATGTGCTAAAGCTATAAATACAACCAGCTTGTATAGACTAGATGCGGAAACTGAAAACGTTGTATAATTCCCTAAAAGTCTACAAGCCAAAGCGACATCTATTTTTACTTTTTGTACATATGTAACGCAGATTATATCCCGGATATTTGATTCTATACCGGTTATTCTTATAGTAAAAATTGAAGGATAATAAGAAGATTTAGAAAATGTTAAATTTTACTAGTGCATAGTTTTCATTTTCTAGTCTTCTTGGTTTAGACCGCTTGGTTTCAATGTTCTAAGGCGGCGTATCCAGTATGATTCCTTTTCCTTCCTGGTTTCGGAACTCCAGCTGTGGTTGTTAGCAATAGCGATAAGTATTATATCACTGAAAGTGTGGCCAGGGGAGAAGAAGTGTTCTGCGACCGGGCTTCTGTACAGCTTTTTTGTCATCCAATCAGATCTATGAAGGTTTATCCTTTTGTGTAGCTTTTCAGTTTCTCCGATATATCATCATCCATATAAAATGTATCTCTGTATGTTTGTGTGTGTGTGTGGAGAGAGAGAGAGAGAGAGAGAGAGAGAGAGAGAGAGAGAGAGAGAGAGAGAGAGAGAGAGAGAGAGAGAGAGAGAGAGAACTTTCACAAGATAAGACATCGAAAAAGCTCCACGATCCCATTACAAAACAACGACTTGTTTCATCTACTGCACTAAAAAAAATGGCTCTAAACTGCTTTTCCTTCTCTGTGAGCATTAAAACAATTTCATGCCATATGCAACGGCAGTAATTTGTCTTTTATTGACAGACATAAAAGTGAAAGCAATTTAAGGACATCCTCTTATTTGCGTCTCAGAAAGAGGTGTTGCGTTACCATATTACTCGTAGCCCTGTTCTTTCTTTAGGTAAAGAACTCATGCTTACGTTAGTCTTTTACTGTTTTAAACGCGAATGTTAGTTGTTTTTTTTAAACAATCTAAATTTCATGAATTTGATGACATTTTGAGTTAAACAGAAAAGAATAATTCAACATAAAGGTTATAAAAATGTTTTTTTAAAAGTACTCTTCTAAATGGCATCCTTGTTTTAGCTTCTAGCAATGAAATAAATTGTGCATAAATATATTTTGATACGACCATAAAAATGTGTCGAATGTATTTGCGCAAACATAAAATCCATATCCTAGTGGAAAAGGTGGGAGCAAATAAAATAAAATTATATGAAGCAAACTGTTGTAACTTTCTTTTTAGAACATGGATTTTCTTTAAAATTTGCCGCTTTCTACGATTCCACCGACCCCACTGCCCTCCCAATTATCCATGTACAAAAAAAAAAGCAGAAAAAGGACATTCTATCATTGATAAAAACAGACTATGACCTCAAAGAAACAATTTTCTTAAAAATGCGAAAGTACTGTTATTTAATGATAATCGTTGAGGATTTATCGATTTGTAAATTTTACCTAATCACTCACAAACTAAATTAAGTCTGCAGTTGTTATTATTAGTTTGTAATGGATTGATATAGATAAAGCTATAAATGAAATGACATGGTAACAGGAAACCAAAAGATGTCCGCAGAAATTGGAATTATTAAAGGTTTTAATCGTTTGTGCAATAAAACAGATTTTTTATGTTTGTAGCGCTTGCACGTGTCTTTTTGACTAAACTTTTAAGAACTGTACTTGTTTACGTGTATCTATGTACACGTATTTGAATAGATGACGTATGCATTCTTGTACGTAAAACTCATTTTTTACCGTTCATATCTCACAACAATGCAAGAATAACCAAAGGAAGCATTCTGAAGGGAAACAAATATTTAATTTACCTTTTCCTTAAATAATTATTAACCTATTTATTTACTTTATCAATCCATCCAATACTGACTCGCTCCTGGAAATCTTTGTCAGTCACAAATGCCAACTCAATTGTTTGCAAAGATTCCAGCTGTGATTTGTTTTCACTTTTAAAATAAGTCTGAATGTTATGTATAAATTAATTGTCTGACATCATGAAAGATGTATCGAGTTATTAACTGAATATCAGGAAGTACCTAGAAACAGTCGTCAGTTTACTGTTGTTGCCATTAATGGTGTTAGCGTAGTTATTAACATGATTTCATTGTTAACAGATAAATAGCAGCTACAACCAAAATATCATGCGTGGCAGTAAGTCTTTCCTGCTTTATAATTTTTTGAATATTTGCATGGGTCACGGGGTGGGGAAGATGATGTGTGATCTGCCCTACTCTTTATCGTTTTTGGTTATCGTTATCTAAGGTGATAGATCGTGGCGTTATTACCTGGATGGAGTGAACAATAAAATAAAATATGATATTAATGGATGTAATAAGAGAGGTCTGAGCAGAGATACAGAATAGAATAGCACGAGCCTCCGTATGTAAAATACAACAATTTAATCAATTGCATAATCAAAATGAAATCGAACAAGTTGTGTGAATGATTCAATTTCTCTCAGTTATAGTTACAAAATTACGCGAATTAGCCGTTCTGTTATACTGGCAGAACAAAATTTCATTACATGCTCGGGTTATAGATCGAACTCAGATTGCCGGCATAACAGCATTACCTAGTTCTTCCGGTCTTTCAAAATCACTGTTGTTGATAGGTGGCTTTTCAGCGTTACATTCCACCAGCACCCCCCCCCTCCCTCTCTCTCTCTCTCTCTCTCTCTCTCTCTCTCTCTCTCTCTCTCTCTCTCTCTCTCTCTCTCTCTCTCTCTCTCTCTCTCTCTCTCTCTCTCTCAGGTCATCAACCTTTTGGTTGCAAATTGTGCTGTTTTCCTGCTGTACAATATAGGTATTAAGCTGTCTCCTTCAAAATAAAAATATAGTACCCAAACTAAATACTTGCCAAGTTTATTTTTTCTTATGCTGGAATCAACTAATATTCCCACTCTTTTGCGTCAGATATCTTCTATCGAAATTCAACAAATCTAACATTGGTCGTTTCATTGCCTAATACACGTTCACGCCATATTACCGTGAATTTTTTGTCTTTCTGTCTGCTATCACACACCATGACATAATTAAGCTTCACAGATATTATTACTGCCCCGCTATGTCTATTCAATTTCACCTGAACTGGGACAGCTGACACACGTTCCTCATTTGAAGAGAATTCACGACTTAATTACACACGAATTAATAAGCTTCATTGTTTGTTTTGACCATGTTCCTTGCTAATTAACGTTTCACAGACATACATTTTCAGACACATAAAAATCAATCGTCAGCATAAATGACACAAATAATTTAACATAAATAATTTCAATATTCACACAATTTGTGTCAGATGGAATGCACGAAATCTTACACGATATGAATTTTCTTTCATGCAAAGCAACTAATTGAGAACTCTTTCATATTACAAGATGTTGTATAAATTGCAGTACTCAAATCATCTAACATGCACGATTATTTCTGCATTCAAGGAAAAGGTGAAGTATAAATAAAGAATGAACACATTCAACAATAACGACAAACTTACAATAAGACTAACCTTGCATTTCTGAGCCAATGCTCACTCATTATCAAAGAATTCCCTCCGTCCCTTCCTTGGTTTCGGGTCTCACAAATTTTCAAACCACCTTGTCCCTTGAACGATTTGTTTAATAAGAGAAATTACTTATTATTTTTTTTAAGTACCTCAGACTCCCTACCTCCTCCGGCAGAAAATCTCAAACTGCCCAATATCGCTTGGAGATTACTTTCAAAGCCTACGTCTGGGAGCACATGCCCACTCATTAAGCTTAGTCAATAATGAATACTACTTTAACCACTAAAAATTATATCACCTCCCCGAAAGTAGTTATAATATGTATTGAACTCTCGCCAGAAAATATGCATTGCGTTCTTTTTCTAATTCTTATTCAATAGCAGATTTTGCCATATATATATATATATATATATATATATATATATATATATATATATATATATATATATATATATATATATATATATATATATATATATATAACAAATGATGCCATTTAATAAGAATTAGAAAAAGAACAATGAAAGTAATCAAGTTCAAAATAATTCATACAAAATAATGGTTGTATATATATATATATATATATATATATATATATATATATATATATATATATGTCTTTGAAAGGTGATTTTGTTCGGATAATACGAACTTTAAAATAAAACCAGATGGTATGAAAGAGAAAGTGAATAATTTCTATGGAGTTGCAGTGGCTCATTCAGAAAGCGTCGAACTCGTAATCCAAAGTTCGTGGGTTAAATACCCGTAGATGCCTCGTAGTTCCCTTGAGAAAGGCAATTTAATTCCAATTCCTCAACATGATACAACCAATGATGTGTTAAAAGTGCCGTTAAAACCAAATAAATAAATAAATAAATAAATAAATAAATAAATAAATAAATAAATAAATAAATAATGCAATTATTTTGGAATGTTTCTCAAGTAAATACAAGTACACCTTTATACTTGTGAAGTACTTTTAGACCATGACAATGGCAATGTGTTGCTGTAGTTGTCTTTTTTAACGGGGTGTTGGTGATCGAAGTGATAACAACAACAATGATGATGATGAATAACGGTGCTGGTTTGTTGTTTGTGTGGATGGTTGGGTTAGAGAGATATACAAAAATTAGTCTTTATCACCTTATGTTGGTCTAATTCCATATCTACATTGTCTTCTAAGCGGATGGCTGAGTGAGTTAAAGCGCTCACCTTTACGAATCACCATCATTTCACCTCTGTCCCCGTGGGGTCGAGTCTCAACTCTGCAAACATGAGTGTGAGAAAGTTTTCCAGTAGTTTCACGTGGATCGTTGGTTCTTGCCGGAGTCATCCCGGGTTCTTCATCTATCAAACATACAGTCCGCAGAGAATCATGTGAAAAACAAATAGCGTTAAATCCCAAAACAAGCTCCACAAATTTTCCCAACTATTTAGATACTTAGGGTTTCTCTCGCAGATAGTTAGCTATGGGTTCATTTATTTACATCCTTCCGAGAGGGGTATGAGTTTTGAACACATTCAATTAGAGTCTGGGTGGAGATGAGAGGTATAAATATACAACACTTTCAATTTAAAATGATATTTTTAGTTACTTTCTAACCAAACATAAGTTATTTTGCCCAAACTAACAGAGGAATCATGCATGTAACTGATGTTTCATTTCTACCACCAGGGTCATTGTCTTGAGGGTGGAAGGAGTTAATAATAGGAGAGCTATTGTTGCTCATTTCGATTTTATTTTATCCTTTTATGTTTTATCCACGTTCAACTTCTTAAAACATAGTTACGTGTCTCAAACTGGTAATGATAAATTTAGGTCGTTAAGATGGGGATTTCTTCATACAATAATATAAAAAGCTCAAGCCCTTCTTGTGATGACTAGTTTTTTTAATTAAAGTGTAGATCCCTCTTCGTACAACCCTGAAGAAGAAAAAATTGACGACAGCTAAAATATATTATTTTAAAGTTCAATCTTTTAAATGCTTTGTGGCGTAGAAGTACCACTAACAATTTCGAGACGCAACGTCGCTATCGATATGTGTTCCTGACCTACCCATCACATGCACAATTGGTGTCTTTATTCACTGAGCGCACCTGCTTACTCTTGGCCTTCCGTTCCAATTATGACGCCAAATTATTGCCAAAGATATTGAAACTGTTTAAAATTAGTAACAATGCTAACTTCCGGGGATTCATAATACTTCAGAAAGGATAGTTCGCAATTACTATAACTTGACTTACTTCCGGAGACCATAGTCCTTCATTTTGCATGGGATGTCAGTTGGAGTTACAGTTAAGTATGTAACTGAATCAATACATCACTGCCATTTGGTTGTAAGAAAATAAAACGAAGCATTTACCTGAGGACGGTTAAGTGCAGCATAATCTTTGGCTTATAATTGAAAAATAGGAATGAGCATATGGGCTTTTCTACAACTTCAAAATAAAGGTCAGTAGTTAAAACCTGGTTAAAAGTAACGAAAAATATAATTAATTATAATTGCCATTCATTCTTTAAATAAATAGTGGTAAAGATGTCCTGGCAATTTTGCATCAGCAGAGGGAAACTCGACAGAAGCAAATGGAGAAGGACAGTATTTAAAATAGTAGTACATGTAGAGCTAGGCACAAAGAAATATTTGTTCTGTGGTATTTCTGGGATCTGACACGTTTTTTTTTTTTTGTCAAATTTCCGTAGATCAATAGCTGGAAAATAATTTGCAATCTGATCTTAAATCTATGATGTTATTTGGAAACATATTAATTATCTCGAGAGAAAATAATATAAATCATTTAAACTAAAAAAAAATTAGAGCCCCTTTCCCTAAAAAAAAGATTTATGCTTTATTGTAGTTGAAATGTATTATCCGTGTGTTGATTGTTATAATCTAAAAGCAGTAACTAAGTGGAATAACTAAGCTTGCACTATAAACGAGGCCGTCAAAGACACCGTGCTAACACACTAGAGAGTCTATTGATAAAAATACGAATTAAATGAAGCATAGTTTTCTACCTACACTATTGATATAATAGGCAGGGAAACTAAAATATTTATCGGAGAGGGTCAGTAAATATGAAATACATTTACCCAACAAAAAAGGAGGAAATATTTAGTGGACTTGAGAAATTATGTAAACTTCAGACAGAAACAAGTGCGCACTCCCAGTCTTACAAAATAAAACGTATACGTAACGCATTCGCATACGCTAGTAAAAAAGAGAAACCTGATTTTCTTTTTAATCCGAAAAATTTGCCCTAAAGTTGGATATGGTCGAATATGTTTCATTACATTACATTACATTTGGTTAGCATGTGATTGAAGTCTCACAAATATAATTATTCTCGTAATATTCAATAATTAAATTTTGACATATTAACCGTTTTGCAAAAATATATATTTTCTTAAATCGATTTTCTTGCGTGTTTCACGAATTATCAAAGACGCTGTTGCTATTATCATGAAAGTCGTAACCAGATTCATCAGGAATTTCCATATTTTCCTTACAGAAGTAAACTATCGACTATGGTCCAGTGATAAAAAAAGTACTGCGGTAGGTACTACGAGAAAAACACCACGGTAAAACTATACCAGTGATACCGATCACCGCTATTATATAGGCGTGAAAGGTAATATTTCTGTTTCGAATACTTCCCCCCACTCGCATTCGTGTTAGGATTATAAGCCCAACTATCTTACCGTCCACAGCTGGTGTCAGTTTGAAGCTTTCGCTAGTATATTAACATCACTCACTACACCTTCCGAAATCCATTGGAATTTTTCTCTACTTTTCTTCCCATCTATTGTGAATTATGTTATTTCCGGATGTATTAATGGTTATTATACAGGTATCATACATTATTTATTTTTAATCTGACATTAATTATGTGAATTTTTCACCAATGTGGACTTAATTTCAGGTTTTCTGACTGCATTATTTTACACGACTAGATCGTAATAAAACCTGTTGAAGTTCATGTTCGCACAAACTGCATATCATCAATAGCCCCTGGTACATCGGGTGCCTCTGGTGTTTGTAACGCAGTCAGCTATGCGGAGATTTTTTCTCTTTCTTGTTTCAGATTTAAATATGATAACCAGATAAACTAACTGGATTAATGCACAGCCAGCGAGAAATCGCATGACTCGTGTCTTGCATTTGCATATTATACATGGTCGACCCCTTTCAGGATGTGCGCCACTTAGTCGGAGAATATACGGTTGACAGTTGGAAGGAAAACTGCAAGAAACAGGAAGTGACCTTGATAAGTAAAAGATCGAGAGAATACTGGTGTTTTGAAATTTCAGCTTATGAGTCTTTGGCTAGCGTGGTGGCGGACGTCGTTACATCTGGGGGAAAGGAGGAAACTGACTCCTTCACCATCTACACGGTCTCTGAGTTACATCTAACAAGCAACAACATTTGATTAATTTTGACCAATGTTTTGTCCGTCTTCCCGTCCTCCTCTGTTTTAGTCGAGAAGTTCGATACTTGAGGGGAAGGTGTTCAACCCACCCTAGCCAGTCCAGGTGGTGTACGTCCCCCCACATCGATCAGGACGACCAGCACACTGAGTTTTGGATAATCCGATGATGGTTCATGCTTAGATTCCAACACAGAACGGACTGAGCATAGTTTTAAGGAGGCAGTAGAGGAATTTATGTGGTGTTACCCAACTCAGAATGTCCTCCACCAGCACCCGTCTTTTACACCACTGAGATGTTGCTGACGAAGAGGAAGTGGCCCCTTTCTTCTATCTCCCCAGCGATCGGGAAATATCTATGAGACTGCCAAGATTCTGTCTGCCAAAATCAGTGACCTAGGCAATCAAAAGTCTATCTTTCTTCCATCTTTAAATCAGCTTCCTGCGTATTTTGCAGTCTGGTTAAGATAAGACCCATTCCGAGGCTTGCTTTGAGGATCTCTTGCGTCAGACAATAATTAAGAATATTCTGCAAACCACTTCGAAGCCCGTTAGCAATAAAATGGCCACGTCTTCATTGTTGGACTTTGTGTCTCCGGCGATGTTCCAATCTAGCAGACCAGACCAGTAATGTACATCCCGCCCTTACTCTGCTGACCTTCATTCAGATGGCTTCGACTGTTCGGTGGAAAGATAAATTAATTAGAGAGGCAGGTAACCCATGAGCTGTCCCTCCATCTCTTTCCGCATCAACCATAGCTGTATACGTCATCACCGATTCAACCTCAATGACGTGATGACGGGATACAATGAGAAAAGCAATCTGCTAATCAGTTGCACAGGCAATCGTATATAATGGATATGAAAACAAAGTCTCTGTACCCCACACCTCCACATATCCGTGACCGACAGACAGGCTACTATAAGATAGGCACCCAGCTTTGTTTTGTTTCAAACTGCGTTGAATGGATCTCTTTCCGCCAAGCGAGTGAGCAATCCAAATTGTCTCAAAGGGACTTTGTTCTAGTTTTTGCCAATCGCTTTCCCTTTCGTTCTCTTCAGTCTTAACCGAAGGTACCAGCCGACTCTATAAAGGACACAGTTTAAGAAGCGGGCATTGGAGATTGTTTGGAATCCATATTCTTCTGAGTTCTCCTACAAGCCTTTTCTGGTCAAGATGGCCAAGGACATTTAAGATGGAGACGTCAAGATCAGTCCGCTTCTCAATCCGTCCAAACGAATTGGTCATCTGTGTCGATCTGACAGATGCATATTTTGACGTTTCCTTACAATTCATCCTTACGGAAAATCCTTCGGTCGACGTACCGAGAAAATCGTTATCTCTCTCTCTCTCTCTCTCTCTCTCTCTCTCTCTCTCTCTCTCTCTCTCTCTCTCTCTCTCTCTCTCTCTCTCTCTCTCTCTCTCCTTGAAAACAAATCCAATGGCGGGCCTTTACGAAATACTCCCTTGTATACCTGTTCCGTATGACAATCTCCATCCACTGCGACGTGTTTGAACCACATCTTTCATAAACATATTATTTCCATTCTAGTCAAAGGAAAGAACTATCTCATTCCCCTCGTCTAAATTTTCTGATCAGCTGTATAGTCCAAATATTGTTCACCCCGTCAGTTTGTCCATCTGTATGGATTTTCTCACCTACCTCAACCTCATAAATCTTCCCCAGCTTCGGACGGCCCGAATCTTCGTCTTCACATAATCCATTTCAAACACGATGTTTATCACAACCAGGGAGTTTCTGCAACTCTCGGGTTGTTTTATGTAGCAGAGGATATAATCCTGCTGAGTCATCTCTACAAGTAGCCTTTGCATATGACCTTTGCTTCCATTGTGCATGATATGTGTATGTGTGTTTGTAATATGGATTTTTAACGTAACTTTAACAGTGCCAGTTTATAGTAATGTGTAGTACTTGGGCGTCATGCTGCAGACATGTAGTATCATGTCCCACCCAGTCACATTATCCTGACACCAGACCGACCAGTACTAACACTAACCTCTTAATGCTGAACTCATAGCAAGATAGCTTTTAGTACCATTTTAAAAGGTCTTTGGTGTAACTTGGCCGGGGTTCAAACCCGCGACCTCCTGCATTCGAGGCGACCACTCTAACCACTAGGCCACCGGAGCTTTACATTCCACTAGATAACAGGATCAGCGTAACGAGCGAGACAGTATTATTCCTGGTTCAGCAACATAACCAACGTTGGCTGAGGAATACCTCTTGAAGAGCTGCTCCCGAACGTCTCCATGGATCTGGATCCATAAGTTCTTTTATGTCCTCTTTAATATATTGGTCTCTGGCCTCTAAATTCTGGTGAATATTCTGCTTCATATATCATCACCTTTTAGCTTTATATTCTGCTTTGTATCCTATTAGTCCTGTGCTGTATTTTGCTATTCATTTTTACATGTACTCCTTGTATTGTACGCTATATCATTCATGTCTGTTCTAAATCTTGTATGTCCTGATCTATACATTCTGCATGCTGTATTTCCTGTATGTCTGCTTTATCTGCTCTATGTCTACTTTATAGCCTCTATGTCATCTTTAAATCATCTATGTCTGCTGTATCTCCTCTATATCCGCTTTATTTCCTCTGTTAGCTATGTTTCCCCTATGTCTGCTGTATCTCCTTTATGTCTGCTTTCTATTCTCTATGTCTACTTTATAGTCTCTATGTCTGCTGTATCTCCTCTATATCCGCTTTATTTCCTCTGTTAGCTATGTTTCCCCTATGTCTGCTGTATCTCCTTTATGTCTGCTTTCTATTCTCTATGTCTACTTTATAGTCTCTACGTCTGCTATATCTTCTCTATGTTTGCTTTATATCCTCTGTCTGCTGTACCTCTTCTGTCTGCTGTATATCCTCTATGTCTGCTTTATATCCTCTATGTCTGCTGTATCTAATCTGTCTGCTGTATCTCCTCTATGTTTGCTTTATATCCTCTATGTCTGCTGTATATCCTCTGTCTGCTTTATATCCTCTATGTTTACTGTATCTCCTCTGTGTATGCTTTATATCATCTGTCTGCTGTATCTCTTCTATGTCTGCTGCATCTCCTCTATGTCTGCTTTATAAAATCTATGTTGCTGTATCTACTCTATGTCTGTTTATACCCTTTATGTCTGCTGTATCTCCTCTGTCTGCTGTTTCTCCTCTATGTCTGCTGTATATCTTCTATGTCTGCTTTATATCATCTGTCTGCTTTATGTTCTCTATGTCTGCTGTATATTCTCAATATCCTGCTCTATATATTCCATGTCTTGGTCTAAATTCCTTATATCAGGGGTCTCAAACTCGAACATCCTGAGGGCCGCATGAAGACATTTTCGATAGCCCAAGGGCAGCACCACCCTTGTTATCTCTCATGACTCCTTTTAACGCCAATCTTTTTGCAGGCGACGGGATACGGCTTGGCGGGCCGCATGAGGGCCGCAGGCTGCGTGTTTGAGACGACTGCCCTATATCCTATATTATATCCTCTTTATCTTGCTCTATATCCTGTATATCTGCTGCATATCCTTTGTGTTTGCTCTATATTTTGTATGTCTGCTCTATATCCTGTATATCTGCTGCATATCCTTTGTGTCTGCTCTATATCTTGTATGTTTGCTCTATATACTGTATGTCAGCTCTCCAAATTCAATGTCCTGTTCTATATCTTATTTTATATTCTTCATGTCCTCTTGGTCTGCTATATATTCTCTTTATCCTGTTGCATATTTTTCTACTGTATTCTACGTTATATTATTTTCTATATCCTTTATGCTTTACCCTTTCTTCTTTACACGTGCTATTTTTCGAAGCTCTATAGCTTAATCCCTTTTTATCCATGAATGTATTTGATATTTATCAGTCTGTAACTCGTTGTTTAACAGTTAATATACATTCTCTGCACATCGCGTAACGCCTCTTCTGATACACATTTTCCTTCTAACCTTTGGATAACTTTGACTGGTTTTGTTAAAGGAAAGCTGGGTACATTCCTAGAATCAAGCAAGCTGGCCCCATTATCTTAATTAGTAAGAATTTGTTTGGCAAATGAGTGAGCAATAACCGTGAGTATCACAAATGTGTGGTAGCGGAAACAAATTAGTCCAAACAAAACTATCTACAAGCATGAGTGGAAAGAAAGGCCATTGCATGCAGCAAGCGAAAACCAGAGTACCGTGTAGATCTCTAATGGAAACATCTGACTCAAGTTGAAGTGATCCAAACTTCTTGGTATTTAAACTTGATTTGGAGGAAATAGCGTTTTTAAACTGGACTTGGAAGAATGAACGCTTTTAAAATAGACTTGGAGGAGTTAACGATTTTAAACTGGACTTTGAAAAATGAACGTTTTAAAACGGGACTTGGAGGGAATAATGCTTTTAATTTTGACTTGGAAGAATTAAACGCCTTTAAATTGAACTTTCAGAAATTAATGCTTTTAAACTGGATTTGGAAGAATTAACGGTTTTAAAATGTCTTGGAGCAAAAACTAGAGCTATCATTTCTAAGGTATATTTCGTCTGATGTTGCTGACCTTGTGAAAAATATGACCATTTGGAAATTTGTTTAAAGTAATTTTAAGGAATTGTTAGAGAGTGTGAGGGAAGACAAAGAACAAAAATGGTAGGAGAAAATGTTAGGGTAGTAACGAAAGGGACAGGAGAGCTGATGGATAGGGTTGATTCACTGGAGGTTTAGAACTATCACTTGAGAGAAAAATTACAAGAGGCACTAAGGGAGGAAAATGATAAAATGAAGAGTCACCTGAAAGACCCTGACGATAGATTGAAACAAGAATGTACACTTCAAATAAAAAACGAACGTTATGGCGAAAAATAATAACGTTAAAGTTGTTTGGTAGGAGGAGGAAGAAGAAAATGAAACGCTGGGAGAATTTCTATATTGGTGAAGGAAGTCTCAAACATTTACTTAGCAAACATGGTCATGGTGGTTGTTCATCGGACATCTGGTCTACGAGGTCAGCCACAACCAGTAAATATAAAATTCTTAAGATTGGGCTACAAACTTCCAGTTAACATGAAACAGAAGGATTTTTTACCCCATTTAAACAAAAATATATGGAAAAGGAATTAGACTGACGAAGGATTTGACTAGAAGGATGAATATGGAACTCGTCAGTGAATCAATTAAACATCAGGAGATTGACATTGCAGTGTATAATACCGATTTTATGTAAAATCTTAAGACTTACACAAAATAAATAAGATTTAAAAAATGCAATAAATCTTATTCAGCCTTTTTCCAGGTTTGATTTTACATATTAATTCTTAAGATTGGGCTACAAACTTCCAGTTACCATGAAACAGAAGGATTTTTACCCCATTTAAACAAAAATATAAGGAAAAGAAATTAGACTGACGAAGGATGTGACTAGAAGGATGAATATGGAACTCGTCAGTGAATCAATTAAACATCAGGAGATTGACATTGCACTGTATAATACCGATTTTATGTAAAATCTTAAGACTTACACAAAATAAATAAGATTTAAAAAATTCAATAAATCTTATTCAACCTTTTTCCAGGTATGATTTTACATATTAATTCTTAAGATTGGGCTACAAACTTCCAGTTACCATGAAACAATGATTTTTACCCCATTTAAACAAAAATATAAGGAAAAGGAATTAGACATACGAAGGATGTGACTAGAAGGATGAATATGGAACTCGTCAGTGAATCAATTAAACATCAGGAGATTGACATTGCACTGTATAATACTGATTTTATGTACAATCAAACCTGGAAAAAGGCTGAAATTTGACATTTATGATGAAATTGATGAGAAAATTAGAATGCCAGTAGGATTTACAATTCTGCGATTCATTAAAGTGATGAGAAAATTAGAATGTTTGCGAAATTGGCAGCTTTTCTAGTTCATGAAATCGATGAAAACAATATAATGTAAGTGTAATTCGCAATTCAGTGAATTCATACAATTGGCATCATAGATATGTGGAGCTTACATTTTGTATTTCCATTTTAGAATAAGATTTATTTCATTTTTTTAATCTTATTTATTTTGTGTAAGTCTTAAATACATTATCTTGGATGGACTGGTTTCACTTTCTTGCAGTCTTTTTTACTGTATTAATGTTAACTACAGCTATATTTACAGCAAATGCAAATACTGTGACGCCATGAATAGTTTTATGAAAAATGTTTGTATTTTTTATGTGAATGTGAATGCCTCGCGTATGATACATCTTAGGTAGTAATTGCTTCATTTATCCCGGTACAAGAACATGCATATGTAAACTATGTGCTATTTGCAATAATAATAACATTAAAATTTTATATGTGAATGTTAGAGTCCTGCAAGGTTCGGTCTTTAAACGAGGGGACTTTTTCTACTAAGTAAAACAAAAGAATGTATTTATGGTAAAATATTCATTGCACAAAGAACGGTGAAATATTGTGAACTGTTTAATGTATATTTAGTCACCGTTCTAGTAATTGTGCTGGGATCTCAGTATTCTTTAGAGATGCTATTAAAATTTAGATTCATGGAGAAAGATATCGCAGTTAATGGCAATATAATAAGTCATGGATTCGTATGGTTTTAACGATGACATTCCTACCTTTTTAGACAGCTTAAGAACAAATTTTAGTTTTTGAGAATTCGTATATCATATTATATTGAGACTGAATACTATTTAGGACTTAGATATAGATATTTTGTAATATTTTACATGACAGTAATTCAAAGCTTGAAAACAAATTGGAATTAATTGACCCCTGCAGAAATTCCAGTCAAGACTTAAAGATGTATATTTGGAGGCAAACAAATCTTGCTTTGAAAAAGTACTCGTACACGAGACGCGTACAATTTTGAGAATCTATACGAATACAACGAGTTAATAGGTATATAGAGCGCAAAGTATATCGACGTACATAAGTATACTTCTCTATTCTTCCCAAGCAGATTCACTGAAGAAAGTCTCCAGAATTGTAGAATTTTCAGAATCTAATACTTTAATATGTACAATGGTAGATGAGACATTTATGTACAAGTTTTGAACCTCGATTTGAACGTAATAAGCTGATAAACATCCAGAGGTCATTGAGAATATATAGTAACGTATAATACTCAGAATAATCACCAATACTCGTTTGTTTTAGTTTGAGTTTAACGCAATTTCTCAGCGCAATATATATATATATATATATATATATATATATATATATATATATATATATATATATATATATATATATATATATATATATATATATATACACATATGGCACTCCTTGTAACTCTTGGAATGGAAGAATAAACCGGGAATACTCCGGTAAGAAAAACCTACCCAAGGGAAGCTATTGGCAAGCTTTATCGCATGTTTACACTGGCCGAGTCAGAGACTTGTATCCACGAGGACAGAGGTGAGATAGCAGTGATCGGTAACGGCGAGCCTTGAGAACACTCGAAAACACGCAGCCTCTCTCAGTACTCAATGATGTATTTATAAAGAGTTTTGAAACTCTGTTTGAATATAATCAACTGATAGTTGTTATAAAGGGTATTATTAAGGTATGATGCTTCAAAAACTCACCTGTACTTTAAGACATTGGTATGCATTTAATTTAATGGTTTGTCTGTTAGTTTTAAATTATTAATTCCATTTAATGGTTTGTCTATTAGGTTCAAATTATTTATTCCATTACATTTTATTGCAATGTAACATTATTTGCTTAACTTGTCCAAAAACTGAGTTCATTTCTGTTTGACCTGTTTGACTTGTGCGGTTTTTTTTATAATTTTTATTTCATTTATGTAAACAACTAATAATAGCTTCATTATTCTCTATGGGTATGAGCTCATTGACCAACTTATTCAGGTAAACTTGTTGATGTGGGTCATGGTTTAGGGGATTCCAAAGTTAATTGTACAGGATATTATGTTTTAAATAAACAAGGCTCATTAAATCATGATGTAAAGCTGTTTTCCATTCGGTAAAGATCGTTTTTAGAAAATTATAAGTTGTGACCTGAGAACTATAAGCAGAGAACTATAATATTATCTTGTGACTAAAAATGTTATCAGTCGTGCTTTAACATCTGACACTTTAAGTTGTATTAAGCTGTGACCAGTTTGGGCTGAATATTATTTTCTTCAAATTATTGGATTGAAGTGATTATTTTCTCTGGAAATACAAAAGTGCTCTGACAAAATTCGTGGAATTTATGCTGAATTCAAACCTGGAATACTATTTCTGGGATTTAACAAGAAACTGTTGACATATTAGTACGACACAGGTCATACACGTTATCACCTTCAATTTTAAATCTCTTCGGGACTTGAACTGAATTTTATTCAAGACGTTTTATTACTAGGACTTGTCTTTAATTCTTGGATAAATTTTGGATTTGATTCGCAAAACCGTAAGTTCCGTTTTTCTCATTTTTCATTTTGTATTCTAGGGAAATAAATTATTTTTAAAAATTTACAAAGCTTATTGTCTTCACTCTTTTCTGTTACTTATTTTAAGACCTTATACACGTAACTAAATATATATATATATATATATATATATATATATATATATATATATATATATATATATATATATATATATATATATATATATATATATATATATATAAATAAATATATATAATATATATATATATATATATATATATATATATATATATATATATATATATATATATATATATATATATATATATATATATATGGGACTATCAAATTATATTTCATTTTGCATTGTTTAATTCAGTATCGTAAAAACATTTAGTGAGAACAAGATTGAACACTTCAGCTTTATAGGATGACATATTAGGAATTTACACACTGTAAGTTATTTTTAATTCTTTCTCACTTTCTTTGATTATTAAATTTTATTTAAATAACATTTGTATTTTTGTCAATCTTGAACGCTTGTTGTGTTGCCTTTTCCTGTTACTTACCGTTAAGCCCCTAGACGTTAATAACTCAATAGATGAATTATTTTTGTAATTTTTTTAAAATTTAAATCTATATGAATATAGTAAGCTAATAGATGTTCAGAGGGTATATTACTATAGAATGTTAGGATGTAGCAGTGGCGTACTAAGGGTAAATTGTGCTCTGGGCGTCGATGATGATCCAAAAGGTGTTTTGGCTTCCCAAGACCTCTGGCACCCTGATCAACTGCTCCGTCTTCCTCCCCCAATAGTGCGCTACTGGGAAGTAGAGAATTATATTTTAGTAAGTCACGACGTGCATTTCTTTGGTTCCAACACAGAGTGAATTAACCAATGAAATCTTCATAAGGTTGCTTATGACTTTCAGAATCTGATACAATATATGCTCAACATTATGGATGAGATATTTTTTAATTATTGGAATCTCGTGCGGATAGTTTACATATCTAACAATATAGATGAGGTTCTTGAATTGTTGGAATCTCATAGTGATACTTTCCAAGGTCAACATTATCGATTAAATATTTTTGAATTAATGGAATCTCATAATGATACTTTCCATTATCTACAGTATAGATGAGAACTGTTGGAATCTCATATTGATGCTTTACGTGGTCAACAGTATAGATGGGTTATTTTTGAATTGTTGGGACTCATAATGATAGTTTTCATGGTTAATCGTATAGATGAGATATATCTGATTTGTTGGAATCTTAAACTGATGATTCCCATGGTCAACACAGTATAAATGTATAAATGAGATATTTTAGAACTGTTGGAATCTCATACTTATACTTTTCATGGTAAACATTATAGATGAGACATTTTTTAATTGTTGGAATCTCCTACTGATACTTTTCATGGTCAACTGTATAAATGAGATATTTTTTGAGTTGTTGAAATCTCATACTGATACTTTCCATGGTCAACAGTATAGATTAGACATTTTTTAAATTGTCGCAATCTCATACTTATACTTTAGATATCTTAAGGACACATACAAGTCTCCATAGCATTAGCTTTGGATTTTAGTCAGCGGCATCTTCGCTTGTCAAGGTTCCGTTATGTTACCCGTGCTATACGTTATAGCACTGACTAATGTAATTTATTTGATAACCAATAAAAATGTAACATGCAATATTTTGAGGAAACACTTAAACAAGTTTCTAAGAAAATATATAATCACCGCTGTCATTTACACCATTGTATGAATTCTCAGTTCTCCTCTCAATGCATTTTAATACATACAATCACTCTTCTCTACACGTTCAAGATGCCCAGAAACATCATAATAGTATGAGATCAAGACATTGACATAATAAAGACTGAGAGTGCCGGGGTAATTGAAGTACGCTGCCTTGCCCAGGGACATACCACAGCGGCCGTACGGCCATAGTCTGAAGAGGGTTCAAATTTTCTGGTCGTAAATCCAGCAAGATTATAACCGATCCACACGAATTTACTTTAATTTTTCATATCTCCTGATAAACGGGTTCTGAATAAGACATCCAGTTTGCGCAGAAGAAACCCGACTTCTCGAACACAGAGTACAGCTGAAAATAGAATTAGATACTCGTCACTAACGAAAAAACCCACCTTATGCTAGTTTTTGTTTTATTTTTTTTTTTGTTTCTGAATATAAATACATACGATGAAGATTCTGAATCGATTGTTTCAGAATAAAGCACCGCCAGGTTTAACAAGTCTATATTCGTTTATGATAAGTCATATTCAAAGAAGTGTATAAGAAAAATTTGTGTGAAAGTAGATACAAGAAAAAAGTGCATATCATCTTATTGTTTGTGAAAACAAAAGAAATAGACTGTATGCAAAAAATGTTGACATTTATTTGTAAAAGGAAATAATCAATTACCACAGGAGGAAGTTGAAATTGTAATAAGGCAGGTATGAAACCTTCTAAAAAGCGGAGGAACTGTCTTTCCGAGACCTGGAAACATGATCAAAGATTAAATATAAAAATACACTTACATTCTAAGATATACGGTTAGTGACAAACGCGATGACAATAGTTACGGAATTATATATCATCTTGTCAATATATAATTAAGTTTTATTCGATTCTTTTGAGACGATGAAGCTATATTTTGTAACCTTTAATTCAATGGTTAGTACTTTCGCAAAAGTACATGTTAGTGAGTTTATTATTAGGATTACATTCCTGGAATTCATACATAGTAGGTTATTTTTATTTTTTTTTTCATTTTATTTGGTTTTGTATTTAATTTAAATAAATTTATCTTCTGGAAACTTTAATGCTTCTTTGTATTTTACACATCAACACGTTTAATCATCACGAAAAATGATTTATACAAAAATAAACTAGCACAAATGTCATCGTCCCAGAAAGGTCCACGATGGAAATGGTCTATTGAGAAAGACAAAGAGAATAGAATGACAAATTGAATCATAATTTATTCAATAACACCAATAACAACAACAACAACAACAACAACAACAAAACAACCATACATTTTGTATCCATATAATTGCTATATTTTTTTTTACAGGGCTGGCACAATACTACATGGCAACACAAGAAATCCGTAGGAATTCTGTGAGTTATAAGTATCCGCTCAGATTTTTTTTTCTTGATACATATCACGGATTAGACTTGGCTAATTCAAACTGAATCTGCAGAGAGAACCTGCAGAGATCAGTTATGGTAAATATGCCTGATTGTGGGTTACCTACTTTTGGAGGATAATGCCAATGCCACAACAATGTACATTTGGTGGGAAAATACCACCTTGAGAAAAGCATACATTTTAATATTTGTATCATACTCTATTCATATTACCATTTCTGCAATCTTTTCTCTACAACGCCTTGAACAAAGAATGTGAATATTTCAGATAATACGAAAGGAAAAAGCAATATCGGAAGTTCATTACTTGACACAGGATTCATGGCACCACCTTGAACATTCCTTGCACTGCGACCAGGAATCTTACATTAACGGATTATTACTTCCTCCATATTCAAATTCATTCGCAATTTCCAGAAAATGCCGTCTTTATTATGTATTGTTTCTGCTGACATGGCAAGATTATGTTTAGCAACTTACTTTAGACCCGAAGCTTTTTCCCGTTTTTATAGTCCTCTGTACAAGGTGTGTTCATAATCTTTGATGGTTTTCTGTCTATCTTTTTGTCCTGTCTTCATGTCTGCTTCTTTTTCTTCTGCATCTCTTTCTGTTTGAAACTTTGGTTTCATTTCGTTTGCTCCCACTGCCTATACAGTCATATCACATTTGCTTTTTGTATCTGTAATCGTCTTTTTTTCTTTTCAGTAAGTATATATTTATATGGTAATGATGTTAAGTTTATGGCTAATTCTGCCTTTCGCTTTCTTGTGCACCGACTGGATATTCTGTTTTGGCAAAGGTTTAAGCAATATGTTCATAATGCTGAATCGTATGCATATTTGCATTCGTTATGAGATACCCCCAACGTATCACTTTCCATTCTTCCAGCAAGAATAGCTTCCTCAAACATTTTCCGATTGCCTGTCTCCTCGAGGGTGATGGTAGAGTGATGTGCTTGTTCATTATCTGGTGACTGATAATAAATTGTTTTGTCTGCCTCTGGATTAACCGACTCTTGAATAGATGTTTCTGCATCACCCGATTCCTCCTACTTGTCTGTGCAGCCAGTAACCGACAGGTGATCAGCTGTCTTATTTGATTTAATCAGTTGTGATGACATAGGTAGTGCTTGTTGACACGTCATATGCCTATCTGCTACTGGCTGAGGTCGATCAATTATCATAGAAGGAGCGAAATCGTCATTTGTGAACTTGTTTGGATTAAAAGGCCAAAGTCCGCAGGCTTCAAAACCAGTGACAGCTTTTCTGTAAACTGGCAGATCAGTTATATGCTGCAGAATTTTTTTTAGCAACTTCAAAATGCACCTATTCGTCTTCCTGAAAAATTTGACATCAATATGCTGGAGCCGATGTGTGCAATGGTTATCAACACTATCCCTTACTCGCAAGTATAGAGAACAGCTTCCGACGTTTTATCTATGGTGCCCATCAAGAAGAAGGATGTGCGGAGAATCCTTTGTACATTTCATAAAACAATTGAAATGTTCCAGCCATTGAAAGAAAATATGACTGTCTGTCCACCCTCTTTGGCTACACAAACACAGTGCTCCGACTGGTGCCCCATTCATCAGTGATGGAAACCTTAGTTTGCGCGGGTAGATAAATGCTGACGGTGCAAAGGTACCAGTCGCAATCATTGTAATATTACATTATTAGTTTGACCACGTTCGCTGCTTGTAACATTACCAACTGATTTAACACCTTTTAATGTAATGATGTTTACTGACTTGTGGACAGTACTAATGCCTGTTTTATCCATGTTCCATATTCTGAGACCATGAACAAGTGTTGCGTCCAGAGATTCCTTATATACATGTACTTGGTAAAAACTGACTACCTGTAGCCAGTTAAAGAACACGGCTCTGCTGACACTGGTTGCCTCTGGAGCTCTAATGGTTAGATTTGGATGCCTTTTCATAAAGCCTTTCAGCCAATCAATACCTGCTGGATTGCCTAGAAATGGTTGGATTTTAATATTCAGATGAACTGCTAAGACGTATTCCAAACGCCGTACGCTATTAGCAGTAAGTCCAAATAATGCGTTTTCAATGGACTGTATGTGCTCGACTAGATATACTCATAAAAAGGCTTGAAAACAGTAGTCTTATGACACAGGGAGGGGGGAGCATTCAAACATTAAATTAAAACCCTCTTTAATTATTTCGGAGTCGTTAGCTAGTCAATGATCTTTACGGTGTTTTCCCCCAGTGTGGTCGGATAGATGGAACGTTCCAGATAGCTGAGCAAATCGTCCAAAGAAATAAATAACAACGAACTCCCTTTTAATAGATAAAATACAAATTTCAATCAATTAACATATGATCAAAAGAAATCACTTTTATTTAACAGATTTACCAAATTAAATGTACTCAATTAATATATAACCAAATTCTCTCTCTCTCTCTCTCTCTCTCTCTCTCTCTCTCTCTCTCTCTCTCTCTCTCTCTCTCTCTCTCTCTCTCTCTCTCTCTCTCTGAATTTGAAGCTGCTTCTTTAAATAGGATGCCCCTTCCTAGACAAATTCATATACACTACATATATAGATAACTATATTGGTTCGTATCAGATAATGGAATCGCTCTGCATAAATTCTGACATAATGTTATCTTAGCTAAAATCTGTATATAAATGTTTCTGTACAGTACTGTTACTTTAGCCCAAAAGACCTTAGCTCGAAGTTCATTTCACTCCGCGGCCAATTGATAATTAATTGCCACGTGCGTTCGAAGACGAAAGCAGCCGTATATACCAGCATACATTACTAAACGCCTGGGGCCCCGAGTGGCCGAGTGGTCTAAAGCGCTGTCCGTTACGGATCACTGCCATCTCACCTCTGTCTGCGTGTGTTCGAGTCTAGAATTCGGCTAATGTAGATATGTGAGAAAGCTTGCCAGTAGCTTCTCGTGGGTCGGTGGTTCTTTCCAGTGATTTCCCGGTTTCTTCCTCCACCATTAATACTGGCCGCCATGAATAGCCTATCGTGTGCTGAAAAATGGCGTTAAGCCCAACAACAACAACAACTAAACGTCTTATTTACTTTTGCTAGATAATGAGGTTCAATAAAAGAACTGCTCAGTTACTTATGGCATAATATCCACTAAATCTGGCTACACTAAACTTGCGTGATCATTTAAATATTGCGAAATCAAATATAAATATATACTTGTCATTAATTCGCAAGAGCAAGTATCATCCTACACAGAGAAGCATTTCATATATCCTAAGAAATATGACACATTTGTATATTAGAGTGAATTCATAAAATCCCAATGAAATTCTACACATTGAATATTTAAATACATGCAACCCGTCTATTCTCCAAAAAAAATTAATAATTAAAAATCAAAGAATTAAGTGGCATAAAGCTAACTGATCAATAGAGTCTTACGAAACGAATACACGATATTTGCGTGAATCATGAGCATATCAACACATTTGCAAACAAACCAATAAACGAAATAGAATATTACATTGGAAACTAAAATTGCGTACTTTAATACCGTTTGTTTCGAAGCAATGTGTCCTACTAGCCTAAAGCTTGTCCTTCTTTTAAAGACAGCTGTCTGGCCCTTTTCTTTACAAGTTTCCTTTTACGAAGAAACACTAGTCTCTCCGGAGTAGGTTTTAGTTTTCTTTCAAGGAAAAATCGGACTAAAGAATTTTGGCAAAGGTTAGTCCTAAATTGTTTCCCAAAATGCACGCCCTTAATTTCCCTAACCAATCGAAAAAAATTGTTCATAATATTTCCCTCCAAAAAAGCATGCCTAACATCAAAATTCACTAGCCTAAAATATGCAGCAATTAGCTTCATTTGAAAAATCAATTATTTGATATACGCCCCTTTTGAACAGTTATGGTCGAGTTCTATCGCTCGTGCGTCACTGTACCAGCAAAACTGACCCGGTCAGCTGCTACTGAAGCTTAACGTAACCCTTTTTATTTGTTCGGGAATGAAATAAAGAAATAACCAGTGAACTTTCTCATGACCTTTCTGGCTTGACTATGTCAACTTCAAAGCATAATTTATTTAACCTAATGTTTCACTAAGTCTTCAAGATTCGAAACATGACATCTTACTTCCCAGTGTTGACACTCCAGGTTGCGAAATTATAAAATCTCTATGTCTACTTAAAGTTAAAGCTGGAATTCCATATTTCCTGGCAACAGCTTTCAGTGCAACTCCACAATAAATTGCTTCAAGAACCACATTTAGAGCTGTGTCCATAATTTCCTCGATCAGTTTTCCTTTTGTAAAGTTCGCACTATCTGCAGAAAAGTATAGAATAATTTTAGGCACACGAACGATTAGTTTAAATGTTTGCAACATTTAAACAGTTATGGGGCAAAAGGCCCCATTACATGAGGCGTTTTGCCCCTATCGTACAGCATTGACAATTTAACAATAGGCGGAAGTAACAACTGCTGAGAATCAGGAAATATTATACATAATGCATCTCCATACTATACCGTTTAAAAATATACGTATCCTTTTTTTCTATAGGTAGTTTCAGTCAAAAATACTGCAAACAAATGAATTGCACACTTTTACAGGTAGATGCCAAGAAAGTAATATTCTTGCAAATAAAAAAAATCCATGCGATCGGCTGGCCAAGCTTGCTGTATAAAGGACCAGTCCATTTTCTAGTTCAATGGCGTTAGGATAGCTTTGGAGCGTTTTACTCCATGGAGTCGTTTAACCTCTCTCTACCATATACCAAAATATTGATAATTATTGGAAGGAAGCAATATACACTGAAGCAAATATTCTCATGCACAATGTGAAGTCCAATATTTGAGACTGACTGATATCATGATGAGATAATCGACAATTTTGAACTACACTGGACCATCCAGATTGTATTGTTCACAGATTTTAAAAGAAGAAAAAGCCAAAAATATGGTGTGAATAAATGTTGTCCTTTGGAAATAGGTATTTGTATATCAAACTGCTAGATGCTAGCCAACTGTGCAAGTGGGCAAATTATTCTGCAACAATTGATAAATCCCTTTATTAGTACATTCATTCATTTTGTTCGTCGTCATTTAAGCTATCGGCAGGCTACACTGTCTCGTCATCCGTACACAATGGATACACACAATCTAGATAGAAAAGATGCGCAGAGGTTATAAGATTCTTTTACTAAAGCTGTCTCGCTGGCTTTCGTTAGCATTACAGATCAAATTACTTGGAAATGGGACGACTAGCCACAGTTTGGTGATTTGTTTTCTTTATACGAATCCTGAACAAAAGACCAGGATGCATTTACGCGCTGCGATCTATCCACCAGGCAAATTCTGTCTACTCAAGTCTATAACATTAGCAATAGTATGTTGCTTTTAAAAGTCTGACATGGTTTTTCAAAATATGACATACTACCTCTTCCTTGCGTGTAAAACGATGACGAAAAACCAAGATTTCAGACATAAACAGATCAGAATTAAAAAATGATAATAAATCGAGATTTCAAACATAAGCAGATGATAACTCAGGATTGATATTCTGGGGTTTTGAAGTTTCATATACAATTCATTTCTTCCCAAGTTGCCAATGTTCACCGAAGCTCTACTGGTAAAACGGATTTGTCTTTGTCTGATCGAGAAAGATTAATCCGTACAACTTTTACTGAATGATTTGGATCAAACTCGTGCTTCCATGGTAACCAAACTGTGAATAATAATATTGCAGAACTTTTCATCCCTTGGGTTTTTCTGTTGTTTCTTGCTTGTTTTTTTTTTTTCTTCAAGAATGAGAATAACTGATGACATTTCCTCAAAAGACCGTACTCTTTTAAAATCCCTACATACGTTGAAAGACAAATTTCAAGCTCCCAAAACAACATGACCATTATTTTAGTGGACATAAAACATTACTTTTGAAATAATACATCCAAGTTTCATTAAACAAATTGACTCCAGAACAGTTTTCTTTAGAAGTTGTCACCTTGCTACTCAAACCAACCGGGATTTATAGCACTAACCTGAATGATATCAAGTCTATTGTGGTACCACGAATACTTTTCGGTGGAAATCATAGGTAGAACTGACATATATAGTTTGAATTGCCAGGCTGCCAGTGATTTGCACGCCATCATCAGAGCCGGATTTAGATATCATCATATCCTACGCGATGGAAAACTGTAGAGGCCCTTTTTGAGTGTTAACAGAGAATGAAGCTGTAAAAAAAAATTGAAATTTTGAGAGGCCCCTTTCAAACGGGGAGGCAATAAGTTGTGGCTTGTTTAGCTTACGACTGTGTCTGGCCCCTGTACGTCATGTTTGGTTATATACTTATCAGCGATGAATCTGTGTTATATGCAAAAAAAAAAAAAAAAAAAAAAAAAAAAGAATATTCATATTCCGATTTTTTTTTTGTTATGAAAGGAATATGTTTGTCGTTTGTTGTTGTGCTTAACGCCATTTTTCAGCACATGATAGGCTATTCATGGCGGCCAGTATTAATGGTGGAGGAAGAAACCGGGAAATCACCGGAAAGAACCACCGACCCACGAGAAGCTACCGGCAAGCTTTCTCACATATCCACATTCGCCCAATCCTAGACTCGAACCCACGCAGACAGAGGTGAGATGGCAGTGATCCGTAACGGACAGCGCTTTAGACCACTAGGCCACTCGGGGCCCCGAAAGGAATATGAAAATCATGCAGACGATTCTACCACACCTTGAGTAGTTCGGAATCTACAGTGACGTTAACAATCTTGTCTTATTTTTAGGAGCCTGATTCGATTGTAAAGACTCGGTCGATATAATAATGACATGATTGGTTGATATCCTAATCAGTTTATTGAATTATTCCATTAAATTCTATTTCATTTCGATGATTTAGAGAGCTACAGCAATGACTTGTATTGGACTTAAAATCTTTACTGCGTGCCAGGGCGCCAGCAAAATTATATTCGGTGTGCATGTTTGTGGGGTAGGGTTAGATGGGGTGGGAAACGTGTATTTGTTAGCTATAAAGTTTTACGGATGTGGGCCAAAACATATTTAGAGTACGAAATCCCTAGGGAGAAATCTTCATCTCTGTGTGCGGGCGCCCATGGCCCGTGCAAAGTTCACGTTTTTTAAACAAACTCCATCATCTTGCAAATGATATAAAGTAAAACCGCCTTCTCTTTAAGTGTTGTTGTGTTGTCAATATTGTGACAAAAAGAAATTGTTTACTGTCATGTTTTGACAGCCAAGCCATGCAGATTGATGGATTATGGGTTCATGCCGTGTCAGGAAACGCCACAATCAACAACATAGAGATATAGGTATGACATTTTATGCACTTGAAGAACCATGAAATCTTATTCATAATGATACTCAAGTGTCAGCAAAGTTTTATTTTTACACAAAAGGCTGAGATATTCGATCACTAGGAAAACAAACTTCACTCGAAAATGCTAACGTATATACAAGACGATGACCATGACATGTACGTTGAACCAGTCTGAACCTGGTGTTGTAAACATAAAGATGTATCTACATACAACGGTAGCTGACACCGTGACCAGCTGTACTTAAAATCTGATTACATCAAAAAATATTAACACTGAGTTCAGTCTAGCGTGTGTAAGGATGTACAGATGTAGAGCGTAAGACACGCTAATAGATGCAAGAGAAATAGCAATGCACAATGAGATAAAATACATAATAGTCTGAAGAATAATTGACAACATTAACAGTTTCGTACAGATTAGAGAATTCGAAAAAGGTCTGAGAGTTACGGCATCCATCGCCTTGCCTATAAGCACAAATCCCTACACCATCTCAACCATACATCATCAGCGATAATGCCAAATATGCTGGTATAGGCATTTGGGCTTAGTAAACACACCCGCCTGTTGATCCAATAATTAATTCCTGTAATTAATTCTTATTTTAAGTACACTAAAAGTTTGGTATGGATTTACGACGGAAAACATGATACGTTCTAAAGCTCAGGATACTCAAAGGATTAGATTTGCTGATCCTACCGAATAAACACAAGTATAGACCTCGTGCTTGCATGCTTTAAATGTAAGTCTGAAGAGACATGCACACAATTAAATGGCGTCCTGATAATTATCTCGTTTTATAAATTGACATGCATACGAAGCACCCCTCCCACAATATGGCATATGTAAAGAGTCAAACTCTTTCATATTGAAATTCTTGTGGTTAATAAAGCAGTTTCCATCCAAATGAGGTAAGTTGAATATTTATCGTCTGCTTCAAAATAGCATAGGCTCTGACTAGTAGAAAACAAGAAATTCGTGTAAATTTTGCGAGATCTTTTTAAAGATATCACCCACTGCACAACTGAATAATTTTTAAATCATAAGCATTTGGTAATCCGATTTTACTATAGTCGGCACGTTTTTCGATCAAAATTTATTTTACTTCTTGCTTCATTCCGACACATAATTAGGCAATTTTTTTAAAAGAAATAAATAATGAGAATGGATAGCTATTATTCGCGAAAGTTTTGTTTACAAAATCTAAAAAATTTTTTTTAAAGTATTGTCATTTTATTGACCAAAATGAATATGGCTACTAAATACACTTCCAGTACAGGAAATAAGTGTTCCTGGAATTTAACTTACCCCGTGTGGGGCATGTCATAATTGCATAACAAAATATTCAAATGCAACTGTTGGGTCTGGTCACCAAGCTAGGTGTGACTGCATTTTGTTTTAAGATATAGCTTGGTTGCTGATGAGAGTTTGTCCAACCGCGATGGTCTCCTCGACAAATTTGGTCACATAATAAGTACAGGTACAATGTCAAATTTTGATCGAACGTTTTCGTCAACTCTTCATTCAGTTTTCACAACTTAAATGTATATGGTTGCGCTTTACAGAAATTACGTATTTCTGGCAGAGTGACGGATGTAAGGTGAAGTTTTTTTTATCATACACAATGGAGAGAATGTAAATGTTTCCATTCAAATTACCGATCAAAATGACAGTTCCCATGCTCCAAAAATTAGTCTGAACATGTCTAAAGAATATTAAATTTAGCATTTTAAAATGTAGTGAAAACGAATTTTGTCGGAGTATGTAATACCACCATCTGAAAGTGCAATAAATGAATTACAAAATCAAAAACAAGAAAGAAATGGTATCGGCTGGATTATTTTGCTTTTGGGGGTGGTGGGGGAGGGTGGCAGATTGGTTCGGGGTTTTTGTGTATGTTAATTTTGGGCTTTTTTGTTTGTTTTACAATTTATCTTTGAAGTAACAATCATCAAACAGAGCTAGCAGTATTTTGATAGGTGCACATCTAAAGTAAGGTCAATATGTATATTAATAGTCAAATGAAATCAGAGCCGTAGCGAGGACATATGGCGCCCACGGCAAGAACTAAAATTGCGTCCCTATTAAAGCTTTGAAAGCATAAAAAACTTTTGCTCACCGACTTTGCGCCACCCACACACTTCAAGTGGTGCCCACACACACCCTCGCTACGCCTCTAAATAACACTCATCATTCATACACCAAGGCCAAGAGAAATAAAAGTTCATTTAACAGTACCCAAAACATTCAACGTCTTTCTTAAATACCAAGAATAATCAGCGAGGAAAAACTAGGAAATTCATTCTCTTTCAATTCAAAACCTATGCAAGAAGCTACATAGCGCATAGTTTGACATCCTTTCTATCCTTTTTGTCTGGTTCTTGTATCAATAGTTCTCTATGTCATTTTGCTAACATCATATAACATAGAAAATAGACATATCTATTATTTGTGCATAATTCCACTCTTTACAACTATTTGTAAAAGCTTTGTCCGAGAAATTATCATTATAAAAACTCGGTCGATAAAATAATTACATGATTGGTTGATATACTGATTAGATTATTAAATTATTCCATTGAATTCCATTTCTTTATGATGATTGAGGGACGTAAAGCAATGAATGGCAATGGACATAAATTTATTACTGCGTGCCAGGGCGCACGCAAATTATTTTCGGTGTGTGCCACAGATTATAATTAGTGCTAAGTGTCAGAGGAGGAATTTGGTTATCTATGGTATTGATGCCTGTATAGGCACAATATGTTCTTGTGCACAACATTTGTGAAGATTTGCCGTTTACTTTCGTATGCGTTTGAAGCAGATCGGAGTCTCATTTTCTCCACCACTAGTTGTAAGAACTGTTCTTTCCCGAGGGATTGTTTAATATTATCCAGACGTGCATGGTCAATAGTTCTGGATTAGGATGTCGTCGTGGTTGTTTGAGCAGATGATGGAATATCTCGATTTAATGGAAATTACCGTAGCCGTGATTGATGAGGTCGTTGATCCACAACTTCTCCCATCTGATTGGGATGAGACGAGGCTCTGATTCTCTTGCTTTCTGTATCACCTTTAGAATCTGAGCTGTTAGACGGTAAGTGTATGCAACCAGGCTGTTCCAAACCTTGAACAGAGCATCCACTGTCTAGACCTTTGGATCTGCGACTGGCGAGACCAACAGTGAAGATTTGGTCACAAATAAGTCTACAATTCTTTCGGGCGTACAAAAGATGACCTAGAAATATCCGCTGCCTCAATGATTAGACCTAGTAGGCGAAGGAAATCTCAAGCAGCTAGAGTCCAGTATACGTACAGAAACCATCATTGTGCTGATTTTCAAAGCTTCTATGCCTTCTTATGGAAGAAGCTAAGTGTTGAACTCCATACATAGATGAACAAAATGCTGAGACTATTAGATCATATTTGTCCAGTTTGACAAGGAAGCACATGTTGAGAAGGGATATTATGTCTTGCTTTAAAATGTAACTCGCTGATGTTTTCATAGAATGTCGTCCAGGTGGTTCGATGCTGCTGACGTAGAGATGGTTCGAACATGGACCATCAATCGAGTGAAAAATCCAGGAACTGATGTTGAATCAAAATGGAAGTGCCATGAACTGGCAAACGGTGTTTTTGTAGGCAAATCGCAGGAACTTCATGGAAGCCTTGTGAATGGGGATGTGAAGATATGTCGCACTTACGCGATATCTCCCTCCTGGATGGCGTTAAAACCTGCTTTGGTATTTTCAGCTGAACTAAATAGTGCGAATGAATTGATTGGGCGCCCTTGGGTAGATGACAAGGCGAAGAATGCCTTTTGCCTAAAAACCAGGAACAGATTTGACTAAAAATCAGGAGAATTTACATTTGCGATCGAGTTCTATAGCCTGTTTTTTTGAAGAGGTAGTCGTGGACTTTTTACTGCAAAGTGGTGGCTTTCAATGGGTCTGTACAAAGGATCATGTGTGCTTAAATTTGTGATAAGTCCCTGTTTGTTTGTTTGTTTTTTAACATAGGGAAGCTGTCGTGAAGAGATGCGTTGGTGAAAATGATCGACTCCACCACTTCTCTCTTCACTGATACACCTTTGTTTACAAAAACTATAGTTTCTGACAATATTTGCTTCGGTATGATTGCTTTTGAGATCTGTGTCCTATGGGCCTATCTGTATTATTTCTGTATAATTCTTTGAGAATCTGAGCTTTTGTGACATGAAGAATCGGTTGACGCTTGGGTCTTGTAAGTGACAGTGTAAGCAGTCCTAAAATGTCAGTAACTGGAAGTCTACGTAGGTACTTTGAATGTAGATTTGATCTTTTCAGTCAAAATATAAAGTGATGCCCCGGCTTTAGACCAGTGTGTTGATGAAACATGAGAAGGGGGAAAACTCCAACGGTAAAATGCTGCATGTGATGTGATGTGATGTGATGTGATGTGATGTGATGTGATGTGATGTGATGTGATGTGATGTGATGTGATGTGATGTGATGTGATGTGATGTGATGTGATGTGATGTGATGTGATGTGATGTGATGTGATGTGATGTGATGTGATGTGATGTGATGTGATGTGATGTGATGTGATGTGATGTGATGTGATGTGATGTGATGTGATGTGATGTGATGTGATGTGATGTGATGTGATGTGATGTGATGTGATGTGATGTGATGTGATGTGATGTGATGTGATGTGATGTGATGTGATGTGATGTGATGTGATGTGATGTGATGTGATGTGATGTGATGTGATGTGATGTGATGTGATGTGATGTGATGTGATGTGATGTGATGTGATGTGATGTGATGTGATGTGATGTGATGTGATGTGATGTGATGTGATGTGATGTGATGTGATGTGATGTGATGTGATGTGATGTGATGTGATGTGATGTGATGTGATGTGATGTGATGTGATGTGATGTGATGTGATGTGATGTGATGTGATGTGATGTGATGTGATGTGATGTGATGTGATGTGATGTGATGTGATGTGATGTGATGTGATGTGATGTGATGTGATGTGATGTGATGTGATGTGATGTGATGTGATGTGATGTGATGTGATGTGATGTGATGTGATGTGATGTGATGTGATGTGATGTGATGTGATGTGATGTGATGTGATGTGATGTGATGTGATGTGATGTGATGTGATGTGATGTGATGTGATGTGATGTGATGTGATGTGATGTGATGTGATGTGATGTGATGTGATGTGATGTGATGTGATGTGATGTGATGTGATGTGATGTGATGTGATGTGATGTGATGTGATGTGATGTGATGTGATGTGATGTGATGTGATGTGATGTGATGTGATGTGATGTGATGTGATGTGATGTGATGTGATGTGATGTGATGTGATGTGATGTGATGTGATGTGATGTGATGTGATGTGATGTGATGTGATGTGATGTGATGTGATGTGATGTGATGTGATGTGATGTGATGTGATGTGATGTGATGTGATTTTTAACGTAGCTTTAACAATTTTTCAGTCATATCGCTACGATGTCTGCAGTTTGGCAGTGTATAGTGAGTGATGTCTAGCACTGGGGCATCATGCCGCAGACTTGTAGCATGATGACCCACCCAGTCACATTATCCTGACACCAGGCCGACCAGTCCTAACACTAACCTCTTAATGCTGAGCACCAAGCGAGGTAGCTGTTAGTACTATTTTTGTAAGTCTTAGGTATGACTCGACCGGGGACAGGACGCTCTAACCTCTAGGCCACCGGAGATGCAACTTCGTCAAACGAAGGCTAAGTCTTCACGCGTAATAGTAAAATCTAGTGACGACGAAGAAACCTGAGACCAATCTTCGTTGTCTTTGGATGACCGTTTTTTTTTGCGCTTCCTGGGAAGTTGCTAGAGAAGAGTGTCGAGGACTTTGCCATACTATACTTGTAGAAAGTCCTGAATTAGATTTGGTGGCTTTTAAGCGGTTGCTAAGTAAATGCTCCTTTTGGATGACAAAAAAACTGAATATTGCGAAGCAACGTCTCTTTGATACTGAAGCACTAAGCTGGGCATGGTATGAAGCGAGTGCCATGCGGGACTATGCGTGTTAGGCTGATCCATGTGTGTGCATAAGCTGGGTTCGTTAAACTGGATAAAGGATGTTCTTGTTGCCTATATTGTATGTTCGATTGTGGTCATGGCCCATCACGATCAGACATATCCGGTCGTAACGGAATGGTGCTATCTTCCCAGGCTTGATGATGTCCAGTTCATGAGATCGGGATGGGTTACGGGATGCTTGATCAAATTTAATCTGATAAGCGAGAATGTAACTTTGGTTGGCTGCTTTGTTTACTATCTTGCTGACTCAACAAGTGATAAGAAGTTGAACCCTACACATAGCATATTGGTATCGCTTATAAAGGCGTATGTTGCTATGGCGATGAACAAGGGGCTAGTGTTGTCTCTTAGCCTGACAATTTAAGTCTCGTGGCTGATGTATAATGTGTAGTGTAGTATCCATCAGAAAGTAATTCCTGCACTGAAGGCACATCTACATGAATACTTAAGGCGTCTTCCTCGTTAAAAATGAATTTCTTCACTTTCACGTTTGGTGACCAACAGCAGCTTACTCAAGGAGGCAATGAAGCATCATCATTGATACTTAAGAATGACACGTACTGATATCAGTCAAAACAAAGTTAATGTAGGTCAAGCGACGGCATTTACAGGTAAATTCAGTTAGGCTTGGCTCATCGAACGCTAAGACTATAGAAAACCAAACCGTATGTCCAGCAGTGGTGGAAATTATTCAGTATACTAAGGGTTTTCTTTAGTCAACACCAGATCTGATAACACAATATCTATATAATTATAGCCTTAACGTTGTGAAGGAACGCATATTAGACCCGTCCAGGTACATTCTCACAAGCCTACAAAGTATTCTCATGTTGAACATCGACATCCATGGGTGAACATAATTCAGTCGTACGTTTGAGCACATGATTTGATGACATCACGGTTGTAAACATAAGAATCCAACATCAATCTATGTATGATACGGTAGGTCATTCTTATGTGATATGCCGTACTCATTTTGCGTTTGATAGGATGCAGTACTTTGCCAAATATTTACGATTATTTTTTTCTTCCAAGGCATAAGTGACGTTCATTATATTTTGCAAGTCTGTGTCGTATAAAGTTAATATGGAATTCAGAAACAGCTGGGTTTGACTTTAGCCAATGTTCGCCCTTCAAAGAATTACAGCACCCCAGCTAATCACCAATATTCACCCAAGTATTTTTTTTTCTTCTCAGATCCGCTTCAAAAGGGGGCCTGCCTATCTCGTTTCCTAATGAATCAACTTGTCTGCAACGTCGAATATATCACATCACTTCTTTTGGATCACTCCCGAAAAAGAACAGAATTATGAGCCACTTTGGGAGCTGAAATAAAGGGTGGCACTTCCTAATTCTAAGCTGAATATTCGAACGTCATTTAAATCTGACATATTAATTATTTGATCGAGCGAATAATGTCAGTTTTTTAATATAAAATACAAGAGTTTAGTAATATTCTTCTTTCAGACTTTGGTTAAACTGAAAGAATGGTGAAATTCATGGGGGAAAAGGCGACTTTGCGGCTTAACAGGGCGCTAAATTAGACGGGAAAAGTGAATTTTTCAAGTGTAAGGGATAAAGTTATAGTTCCCCTAGGATGCTAAAAACCTTTGGATCGGTCCTTACAGGAATAATATATGTGTTAAAAATATAGCAAAATGAGACATGGTAGTTATTTGTTCTTGAGAATCGGAAAAAAAGCAACCTTTCTGTCGGTCTGAACAACAGAATCGGTAATTACGTGTTATTTGATAAGTTCTAAAAAGGACTCATTAAATAATGAATAACAGTAAAGAATTTCCTGTTGTATAAAATATGTTTATGTAATATACTTAGCTCATTTCTCGACAGTTAACCCGTTTTCTTCACGTGTGAGATGCACGAGCGTAGAAAATGGGTTGACAATTGGGTCCTGGTATGATACTCCGTAACTGACAAAAGCGGGTCCAATGAGAAAGTTGCAATTGAAATTTGATGTGGTATGCCGAAAAATCCAATATCACGTGTTGCATCAAATTGCATGTCCTTAAAGATCCATTTTCTAGGTCGATAGTTTAGATTTTATATGTTGAAAACTCAACATAAGAAATGGAACTTTCAGCACAATCAGTAGCGGACAAAAGATGGTCCAATCAGAACGTTGCCGTGAAATCTTAATGTCATATGTCCAGAAATCCAATATCGCTTGTTCTATAAAAAATGCTTGTCGTTAAATTTCCATTTTCTAGGTCGAGATTTTATATTGCATCTGTTGAATTAAACAGTAATGATTGAAAGTTATATTTTGTACGTCGAGATTGTAAGGGGGCAAATTTCTGTCGATCTAAGAAGAACACATTAAGTTGGACAAGTGAACGATTAATTAGATTTGTGGGGACTGGCACGAGTTTAAATCGTCGTAACGCACTAATTGACAAATGTCACTGTCATGAAAGCATAGGTTCTTGATTAAACCTTCGTTTATTTAACTCGAAAAGATTGGGGTCAACTTCCTATCTGTATGGAGAACTGCCATTTCTAAAAGTTACCCGGATTTGGTATTGCGTAATCTGAGGTTGCCAGACGAACTGCATTGTTTTTATCCCAGTTCAGGCGGGGAATATATTAAATTCGGATTGGTAATGCTGAATAAAGGGGGTGTGATTCAACATGGAATATCTCGGTTTAAATGTACTCTTACTGCAACAGTTAGAATCAGTTGACAACATTTTCTGCAAGAGCAAACACAGAGTAGAGAACTCCGGGTCGAATTTATAAGAAATTCAATCATAATTAGAATCCAAGGAAGTTGGATGTCTGGAAAAATATACGAAACCAATTCTGGCGGTAAAAGCTTGAAGAGGCAAGGCATTTGGCATCCGTCTCACGTAATTTCTTGATATCAGTATGACAATTTATGTGCTTATATTTGCATGAATTTATTTGGTTAGTTTCGTTGATCAATTTTCTTGACATGATTAGAATGGTGTGACGATTTGTTGATTTATTTGCTTATATTTATATGAATTTATTTCTTTAGATTCGTAGATCAATTTTCTTGCTATGAATACAACTGTGCGAGTTCATCTATATGAATCCGTACAATGACATTCTTTATATAAGTTTGATGAATCGCTGAATGTATAGTCTCGATTATTATAGGTAAATATGTATCTAGAATTTCATGTCTTACTTTAGTGACATGAGTTACGAGAATCTGTGTAAATTCTCCGATTTATGTAAATTCACGTATGCTAAAGACTTGAGTTGTATTGACTGAAATTAATCTTGTTAAATTTCATATATGCTAGAGGCATCATTGTGTGTATTCGTTATAAATGCTCCATAAGGAAATACAGTAATTCATTTGTGCAATTGAGACGAGACAGGAACTGATGTCCTGGTGTAGTATTGAAACAGCGATTAAGCAGGTCAATAATCATGTGAAACTAGATTTGTTTATGGTCTACCGTATTTAGTTAGACCAGATGGCCTTTGCTGTTTAATTCGGGCTGAACCAGAACCATCAGGTTATGAATCTATACAAGACAATGTTTTCGATCTTTCACTCGGTTTGATAATGAATTAATTTTATCGATTAAATGGCTATTTGTATAAGCATAGTTGTCTTTGAAATTCGTTGAATAATTTAATTGCAATAAAGTGCATCTTTCAAATATAATGCATTATCACAATTGTTTATGATCTTTATTGTTTATAAAAAGATTTTCATTAAATTTTATAATTTTTACATGTACGGAGGCTCGTGTCATTCTGTTCTACATATCTGCTCAGATCTTTATCTATTTCACCAATAAGTTTCACACTTTATATTGATATTTACCTGTTCCGGTCAAAGAACATCGTCTGCGATCACCCTCCTAGATAACGATAGCCAACCACCATACAACCCACCCCAACAGAGCTTGAAAAGTTTTCAACAGAGGTTTTCAATTGTATCTTCTGAATTACACGGCAATTGTTGAAATTTTAATGTCATATATCGAGTTTTAATTTAACATGTGTAATCATATTGATTGTGATGAAAATTTCATTTCGTATGTTGAGTTTTTAGATTGTATCTGTTGAATCACATAGCGGTGGTTTGAACATTTGTTAATCTTGTCAAGTTTTTAGATCTGGTGAATTACAAGCGGTGATTGGATATTTTATTGTGCTTGTCAGAATTGGTTTTTTTTTAATTGGTGAAATGATGTGTTGATGTTAAAGTAAGATTACATAATATCCACTTTGAAAATTCAAAATTATATCGTGTATTCAATTACGAAGCGACGTTACATTTCATGCATTTACAGTTTAAAGTTGCAATTTACAGGTTGAGAATTACTATGAAATTCTTCGCTAGATGTCGCTCTCGTGAACAGACCGCGTTATTTTTAAACAAGGAGGATGCTTCTCGTTGGTGTGAAAATGAACAGATGAATACTCGCCATATGAAAAGAAACTTATATCACAAACAGTTGCATACAACGTGTGAATTAGGAATTCTCAACATATGATATTGAAATTTCAACCACCGCTGTGTACTTCAAAATACACACTTTAAAATGTCGACATAAGAAATATAACTTGAAACAACCACTGTATAATTCAACATATAAAATCTAAAATCTCGATCTAGAAAATAACATGCAATTTGATGCAACAATAATATTGGATTTCTCGACATTCGACATCGAAACTGCAACTGCAACTGCAACTTTCTCATTGGACCCGCTTTTGTCCGCTACGGCGTATCATATTGTGGTACAAGTCACTTGTAATACGACTGGTTTTGTAACTCTTACTTAATCAGTCTAAAGAAAGAATACAATATACACGCGATTATATTTCCGCGCTCTTTTCTTTTGATGATAAACGTGGCTTTGAAGGTGAAAAGATGAAATTACTTACGTTAGCTGATATTTGCCTAAAATGGATTCAGGCGATGATATAGAATTGTAGCAAAAGAGATACTTTAGTATGGATATTACATGTAGATTAATCAACGCACTATTTTTCTATAATGGAAACGTTTAAGGCTTTTTTATTTAAGGGATATATGCAATTTATGACATTTATACAGTAGTATGATAAAAGCGGATTTAAATATTGGTTAATGATCTAGGACAAATCCTTCCACCCTTCGATTAATCTGTTCTCACATCATATTTCCACCTCCAATCTTGAAAGTTTTTATCCACATGTGGCCGTTTAAGAGGAAGGTCATTTAGGATAGAACAGTTTAAGCTGGATCAGTAACCTACAAAAACCAGTATTATTATAATATTCACAAGTTCAAATATATGCAAGTCCATTGTCCACGCAGTGTCCACAGTCTACGCCCGCATCTATGCGACTGTCCATATTACAGACACAAACTCTTCACATGAATATAGCGCAAATACAAAGACCATAGAAGAAAACACACGTGAATGCATAGGAGAAGAGCTATACGATTATGCATGATTTGCATCAACACTTGCATAGTAGAAAAATCGGTCTTATGGGAAATGTATTACAGGCCCAGCCTATGCACCTGAATGTATTTTCGAGTTATCAGTGCAGCTATTGTTAAGCACCATATGCCCGCAGATCGACCCAATATTTTCGAGTTATCAGTGCAGCCATTGTTAAGCACCATATGCCCGCAGATCGACCCAATATTTTCGAGTTATCAGTGCAGCCATTGTTAAGCACCATATGCCCACAGATCGACCCAATATTTTCGAGTTATCAGTGCAGCCATTGTTAAGCACCGTATGCCCGCAGATCGACCCAATATTTTCGAGTTATCAGTGCAGCCATTGTTAAGCACCGTATGCCTATAGTTCGCCCTAATATTTTGATACATGCTTAGTAAGACTTAGTTTTTTTCTTAGTATAGCTGGAGCTGACAATTCCAGAAGTATGTATTAGATGTTTCCCGAGTGCTATTCAATTTTCAAAAACAGAAAAGACTTAATCAAGAAATGTATTCTTCTGTTGTAACAATTATTATATCAAAGTAGAGTTGTACTTGTTCTTATATAATAATCAACCAAACTGATCACTGTTAACGTGAAGATTATGAAATTAATGTTTGGTGAAAACGCCGACAATATATTTGAGTTTAATATAATATTCCAATCCAATATATTGTCTAGAGGGGGTGATGATGTGCGATCTCCCCACTCCTTATTCTATCTAGATGATCAACCACGGTGTTATTGCCTGGGTCGAGTAATTAATAACATAAAATATGAAATTATTGGATGAAATAACAGTGATCTGAGCACAAATAAATAACTAAGCCACACGAACCCCCGTATGTAATTGCAATTGAATAAGTTGCATTAAAAAAAAGAAATCCAACATGACACGTGAATGGTTCACATTTTTTTTCACGGAAATAGAGTTACGAAATCATGCGAAATTCAATTAACCGTTCTGTTATACTGATAGAACAACAATGTCATCGTATAATGGAATAACACATGGGACTCGTATTGTCTTTCTTTCCTATTGTAATTCACGTAGAGGGTGATATATTTCCAACTCAACGTTAAATGCACACATCAGCTCAGACGTAACGATACAATTTCAACAATATCTTAAAGTGACATCCGCCTTCTTAAAGTCTAATTGAGTCTGCACTGGCAGTCACGTAATGTTAAATTCCCATTAGTGTCGAAAGAGCCCATTATAGAACCTCGCGTATTAGGTACAGTAATTAAGGTACCATGGTTCTCTTGCAATACAATTGAAAATTTCAAAAAAGAAGTGCCTACACTATTATCATTATAAGGCTGAAATTCCTCGCATTAAAATTAGCTGTTTATTATTAACGGAATGTGGAAAATGTTTGAAAACGTATCACAAAACAAATCTACAAAACATGCCAATTTTAAGACAGGAAATTCAGGTTTAATGATATGATGCCAGGACCATATCAATCATTCTCCTGCATAACCTTTGATTGTTGTACAATGAATAATCGTACATATTTGGCAAAGTACTGCATCCGATCAAACGCTAAATGAGTACGGCAATTCACATAAGAATGACCTACCGTATCATACATAGTTTGATGTTTACAACCGTGATGTCATCAAATCATGTGCTCAAACTTACGACTGAATTATGTTCACCCACGGATATCGATGTTCAACATGAGAATACTTTGTAGGCTTGTGATAATGTACCTGCACAGGTCTAATATGCGTTCCCTCACAACGTTAAGGCTATAATTATATAGATATTCCTTTAAGGACTCCCGAAAATATCATCAATCGTATACCGAAACATTCCGATAAAGAAAGTTCGGATTAATCATACTCCGTTGCACTGCAAACACCTTATGCAGTTAGAGTGATTTAAATAGTAATTTTATTAGTACTATTGAATTTTTCACCATATGGTTCGTACTTTTTTTCTAAAGTATGGTTTTGTACATATGTGCAAATGTGTTACATTAGTTGATAAGGTTGTAGCTCATTTGTTTTCCTGTTTTCAGATATATAGCTGTTTGAAGTGACAGCTGGTCAGAACATTCTGGATATTAGATACCAGAGACTGTCAGCAGGTTCAGTCCTGTTTTTTTTTATATTCCCATGGCTAACTGAGCCTGGACCAGTTCATGCCCTTGGCTAAGGCACAACTGTTAAATTAATTATAATCCCTTATCTCTAGCCCATACTAAAACAAGAGCTGAGTGGGAGATCCGGCATTTATGCTGGCAACACTGGTTTTGGTATTTGTGAAGATTTTCACTTTATTTTACGTAAGATCTCAGACCATTACTTGGCATTCGTGAGTCAAATAATCCAGAATGTAACATTTTGGTGGCAACGATTCCAATAATTATATGTGAATTATTTGGAATTGCTCATAACGTCATAATTATATTCGACAATTCTGGAAACTTTCGATTCAGCAAAACTGTGTATGATATTAACAGTGTTTGCTTGTACTATTTTTATAACGCACAATTGTTGACTGAGAAGTGTAAAGTGTTTATCACTTTTTAATGAGTTTACACATAAAAGCCATGAAATTCGTGGAAAAGGAAAACTAATTCAGTGGTTATGAATTCAGAGAAAGAACTTGAAGTACGTGTATTTAATTTGTTAGTAGGTCGGTTGCTGCTGAAGTAGAGTGAGTAATGCATGCTTCCGGACGACCTCGAAGAAAAGCAGTAGTACAGAATGTAATGAAATTTACGGATACAGTCTGCTCCTAAGTACAAAAAGAAACTTAACGTTGAGCACATGTAACCACCCAATGAAACAAAGCGAAATCCTAGCTCAAAGAAGAATGGAGGAGAATTGGAGAAAAGATAGAAGGGGCTTGAATGAGTCAAACCCAGGAATTAGAAAGAGAAAAATTAAGAATGGAACATAGATTAGAAATGAAGCGTTTGGAAATCGAGTTAGAAAGAGTAAAAATCAAGAAAGTGCGACGGAAACATCTTCAAATGCCATTTAAGGTATAGTCTGTTTCCCTGCTTGGAATGCTCCATGCGTTGAACTCAGCTATAAGAGGCATGTACACATAGTTTTATTTAATACTTTACCCAGACAACCAACTCCACGTTGACACACCACCCTCACCTTCATAGAAAAGAGTTTTTTTTTTAGTCCGAATCTTTGGCAGACGAAAACTGTCATTTGTCGCATTAAATCAGTCCTGATGTAAAAAGTATTATGGAATTGATTCAAATGGAATCTTTAACAAATTACATGATGCAGTCGAAATGTGAAATATTGGACCAAATATCGTCACATCGACGATATTTGGTCCAATATTTTGATCATAATATTTGGCAAAGTCTGATATGTACAACGAGATAAAAATATCTATGTAAAATTGATCAAGGGATTTAATGCAACCAGAATATTTTAGATGACGTGGTGTGAATTGTGCAATATTTGCAAAACAAGTTAAACTCACCACAAGAGGTATAATATCTTCATCCTTTGGGTATATTTACGCTGTCATGCATAATCTCATATAAATTTCGATGTAAATTGTATCAAGTACTAATATATATATATATATATATATATATATATATATATATATATATATATAGTCTCTATTACTATAGGTAAATATGTATCTAGAATTTAATATCTTATGTGTATTCGTTATAAATGCTCCATAAGGAAATAAGGAATCGATTGGAAAGGGAATTTTTGAGAATACGCTGTATAAAATGTGCAATATTAAGAAAATGTTGTGTGTACTCGTTTCCTTCATAAACCCCTGCTAGTAAAAATATTTGTAAAAATACTTATATGACCAAACTGGCGGTTAAGCTTGAATACAATGTAACAACTGCTAGTCGAAATCGAAAGTATTAGTATAATTCACATTGTGTCACTAATAAACAGAATATTAAAGTAATAAATGTGCCTCCGTTAGATTAGCTATATATCTCCATAAGAGGCCATTTGTTTTGATCACGTGACAATATGCAGTCGGCGTTCACCTGACTTCGTATAGCGGAGTACAACGCATGGAGCATACCGAATTATTACGAAGCAGAGACCAGACTGTTTAAGGTTCTTCAGACATGTGTCCATGAACGAGGAGAAAATATCGTGATTTTCTTAGCCGAGTTAGAATCAATTACAAAGCAGGAAAGGTGGTCTGACGAGTTGAAAGTATTGCAGCTAAGAACACGTTTGACAGGAGAGGCTAGATATGTTGCAACTGAAGCTTGTTGGAAACCTGGAACTCTTGAAAAGATTGATTGATCGCTTTGGAAAGAGACCGCATGAACATTTAGCTGCTTTGATGAACTTTAAGAAGGTTCCGAGACGTATTGTGGTCTGATGGCCAGGATTGATCAAGCGTTTCTTGGATGATCGTGAACAAATTATTTGTCTCCGTGAGGAGTTTTTCTTGAAAGCCTTGCCACAAGATCAGGCATAGTGGATTAGACAAAGGCTATAGTCCAGTTGTAGAGGCAGCAAAATATACTCCCACTAATGCAAGAGCAGAAGAATAACTTTAGTCAAAATATACATGCGAGTACGAACAAGATGAATATTTAGAATTTACAGCAGCAAGTGAAACTATCATCAAAGGACGCCCAGTCCAAGCATAAGAATGGGTAGTGTTTACGATGCAAGCAATGGGGACATATTGCAAGGGATTGTCCAACGGATGATGTGAAACATAGTGACAATCCAGTAACCTGTTTTGTGAAGTCAATAATTGGTGAAAGGCTTATTTCGGAAACAGGAAGTTTAAATGGGCGCGATATCATATTTGTGAAGAACACTGGCTCAGATGTTATCTGGATAAGAAGAGATCTCGTTGACGAGAGTTGCAAGCTGGAGGCACACAAGGTTACATTATATGCAGCAGTGGGTCAGCCATTTACCGCACAGTGGTGTGTAGTAAATATGGACACTCCATATTAAAAGGGACCAGCGCAAGAGGTACTTGTCTCAAATTTAGGGACCGAAGCTCCATAGGGGATGGATATCCTTAAGGGTACATTTGTTGTTTCCAGGTCGATGATAAAAGATCGCGAGTGTGTAGAATATTGAGCCGATGTGAGGTGAGAAGATAACTGAAGTTGTCAACAATAACATTGGGACAGCAGATACTCCCCAGCATGATGACGTTGAAGTTGACAATCTTTCGGCAATGACTGCGGATATGTTATCGAGACTAGACTGCGGATATTTCAATGCAGAACATTAGAGAATCAGTTCTATGCTTCTCATAAAAAAGATGAGGAGAAACCTAAGGTATTCTTCTGGGATAATGATATTTTGTGGCGGAAATGGCAATTTGGTGATGGTGCTTGTGGAAGGGAGAAAATTGTCGTGATGAATGGGGGCTGGCACAACACAGACCCCTTGCAGGTCACCTGTATATGGAAAAACCGAAAGAGATGACTCTCCAATAAATCTTTTGGCCTGGAGTATTTGCAGATGTTAAAATATATTTTGCAACGTGTCATGAGTGTCATATGACAGCAAAACGATCTGCCTGCGAGAAAGCCCTAGTGGTGCTGCATGTTGGCCGAGTAGAGGTCCGATGCCGATTTTATGAGGTTTCTTTACAAAATAAAATACATCAGGTAGGAGTCATCTGTGGAGACGATTGTGAATATGCGTGAGAAGTTGGTCATCATCGGAGCTCTCCTCGAAGATAAACAGTTGAATCGCCAAAAGAAAATCAAAGCATTGTATGATCGTCACACGAAGGCAATATAATACAGCACAGGTGATGAAGACCTTATTGCACCAGACTTCAGCAGAGATTCCTGTCGGAATTTATGTGGATTTAGACGGCAATCATTTATTTGATTTCCTCTATTCAGGAAGGTCACTAAGGGAATCGTGGACTCATGTACTGAATTTAAAACTAGCGACCTTAAGCTTTATCCATTTAAATAGTAACATAAACTTTATTTGATACCATGCAAGCGAGTTATTTTTTTTTTGTTGAATGTTTTATCAAAAACGTAAAGTTTTTCTTAAGAAGGGAGGTGTTAAAGAGCATAATCTCACCCTAAGAAGAATCTAGCTCTTAGTAGAGATAATTGGTCAGAACATTAATCTCAACATTCTGAATATTTATTACTAGAGACAGTCAACAGGTTCGGTACTGTTGTTTATCTTCCCATGCCTAACTGACTTTTAATAAGGCACACATCTGAAATTAATTAAAAGCAGAGTTATGCAACTGGGCTTGGTACTGTAAGCAACACTAATTTTGGTTTTGGTGAAGACTTTAGCTTTATTTTAAATAAAGTTGTATGACCTTTTCTTATTGTTTATGTGTTATTTGAACTCGTATGTATGTATGTATGTATGTATGTATGTATGTATGTATGTATGTATGTATGTATGTATGTATGTATGTATGTATGTATGTATGTGTACGTACGTACGTATGTACGTATGTATGTACGTATGTATGTGTACGTACGTACGTATGTACGTACGTATGTACGTATGTATGTACGTACGTATGTATGTATGTATGTATGTATGTATGTATGTATGTATGTATGTATGTATGTATGTATGTATGTATGTATGTATGTATGTATGTATGTATGTATGTATGTATGTATGTATGTATGTGGAAATGCTGCTGTATCATACGAGTAAACGAAGCACCATGATGAATATTTGGGAAAGTATGTAATTATGAGGTAAAATCCTATTAATCAGTGTGTGTATGTGTGCGTGTGTGTGAGAGAGAGACAGACAGACAGACAGACAGACAGAGACAGAGAGACAGAGAGATTGATTGAATTAAGAAATGAATGTTCGAAGAAAAAAAAAACTATTAGGAAATTGTCAGTGTGCAGTTTTGAGGTAATATACTAGTACTGTGTGTGTGCGTGTGTGAACGAGAGGAGAGAAAGTAAGGTAAAACTGACAAATTGACCCGGCTCTTCGGGCAAGATAATGTTGCAAATAAAGATTTCTGTGGTTGACATGTAAATCCTCGCACGACTACCCAAAAGACCGTTGGTTGATAAGATTTAACGATGAAGGATGTAGAGAGCATTAGAATCGTTTTCAGCAAATTGGGTCTATTATCACTAGACTGGGTTTGTAATGGAAGAGATCCGACGGTCGGTAAATTAATTTTTAAATCGATATCGATCCAAAACATATTCATCTATCCCAAAATGAAGAACAGTTGTGCATTAGACGAATGGGCAAATTGCATACAGTCAGACTTTCTTAAGTTCTGCAGAATTTACTATAAGTGGTGAGGAAAAAAAATGAGATTCCCGTATGAAGTCACAAGTTAAATAAACCCATTTAGACCCTAAGGCTACTTTTTAACCTTTAATTGATTCTATTTTAAATAATATACATCATCAATTTTTGTGGTCACTCATTGTAACTCGGCAAGAGAAACGTTTTTTTTTAACACGTTTCCGCCTATATATTAAAATGTATATACCAGACAGTGACATCAGCACACTTGTCTTGTCACATGAGAAACTTATATATTCCATTTCGGGAAATAGCCTTTGTGAAAAAGTGCGTTTTCAAATGCAATCTTTCGCATTTAACACTTCTTTCTTTTTCTTGCAGGGTGTCTCAGACAGTCAATCAAACGTGGCTACTTCGTTTTGAGGAGTCACTTCTGGGGCATATCTGATACTATGATTGACTAAGCTTTTACTACCAGTGGTAACACGTCGATGTATTGGAGATTATAATAATGTGCGACATGGTTCAATACACGTTCTTTGAATGGTCTTCGAAAACATTTCAAAAGAATTACTTTGATTTAGGATTTTAAGTGGAGAACAAAATAAACAATAATTCTATTGAGAGGCTTTATTTAAAAAGTCAGCGCCTTTGTCGTTTGTCATCGCAGAGGGTGTGAATCACTTTGTTCCAAATTAGCACCAACTCGAACCGTGTTTTGAATATCAAACGAACAATCAACACCAACTATGAACCACACCTATAACATAAAACAAATATTTGAAACCTCGATTTTATGAATGTGTGACATCTTTAATCTGTTTGCCATTGATGATCTATTCCTAATAATTTCGTTTGACCTCTTTGGCGTTGAATTAGAATTGTGTAACTTGTACGTCGATTGTCCTTGAACTGATTGATGTCTTATATCTCGCAGACGTATACTTTTTAGTTTGGTTTTGCTGCAGGTCTCACTGGATAGTTTCGTATTTTGACACCCCCCTAATTTTTAAGGTAGAAGGCATGAGCCCAATTATCACAACCCTAGCATTTATAAATATTCACACATAAGCTAAATCTGTAATGTGGTTTACATTTACTTTGAGTTAGGCTTGTAAATGGGTTGCCTTGTTGGTGACTGCCTGTCACAGTTAGACTAGCACTGGAGATCAAATGCGTAACTTAGTCTGCAAATGTGCATCCGACTTGGCTTACGTATTTACATGTGTCTGCTTCAGAGGTAAATATCTAAAAATCTACATGGTTGAGGGGTGATGAAAAGTATGTTAATTTGTTATGGTACTAGTGAACTTTCAAGATCAATAAGGTACATACTGACTCTGTGAGCCTGCTTCTCACAGGAACAGGTTGAAAATAGCTCTTTTCTGTCAAAAATGAATGTAAAAAAGAGGGGTTGGTGGTAGTATAGGTTCAGTATCAAAACCACCAGTTGCTTAAGGAATTAACCTTAATGCCTTAGTCAGAATCTTACAAGCATCCTTTCAACAAAAATCATTAGTTAGTTTTTATTTGTATCTTTATTGTAAAATTATTATCATTTTTCTCCAATAGGTCATTGTCGGATGAAAATTTGGCAAAACAACTGTCCGGTGAGGCCTGCAGTTGTTTAATTTATCCTTAGCCAGAAATCATGGGCAGGATTGTATTGGATGCTGGTAAAAAAAAGTGTGTCTATGATGTTGCTGTCCATTAAGTCAAAATTTTTGATCGGAATTCTCTTCATGATCGACGAATGAAAAGAATAGATGATGCCTGAGCAGGAGTTATCTGCTCCTTTCTTTAGTTCTTCACGTTTCCTTTCTCTTCTGCTGTCGAGGGTGTCAAACAGGACCGACAAGGGTGGGGTGGGGTGGACAACCAGGGATATATCCATTGGGACAGAGAAGAACAACACTTTTTAATTTTATAAAAAAAAAAACATTTGTTTGAACAAGAACTATGAGAGGCCCAGGTGTTGCTTACCACATGACCCGTGATCACTCTCTACGGCCCTGGTGTCAATATAAAATTTTCATCTCATCAACCTTTCATGTAGGTGTCAGTTTTGGCCTCGTCTCAAGTGGGATTTGTAAGTCTTCGAAGTCTTCGCCTTTGTCTCGTCTATAGCTGTGTCTGTTTTTCATCGTCTGTGGAATTGGTGCCTTTTGTGTTCTTTGTTGGGTCTAATTGACATTATGTTTGATAGTTTCATCTATCTCTGAGGTTTTCCGTTGTTTGTTTTTTTTTGTTCGATCCATCAACGATTGTAGATCTTATTTTAAGTGCAACACCTCTGTAAGGTTAGTATTATGAAGTAAGTGATGTAACCATTGTTCGTAGCAATGGTGGAGTACCATTCACCGTTTGTAACGATTAAAGTTTTTTTTTTAATCCTTCCATAAGATCCATGTGTACCGATGTGATGTCCTTCCAGAAGTGTCTACCCTTTTTACGTTCATGTCATCCCTCCTTGTAAAGGAGCATAACAATATATCCTAACAAAGAAGTGGCGACTTTTAACAGTGAACATATCAGGAATGTAAATAATTCTCGAGCAGTGTTTTATTTTCACTGTTAGGAATTTTATTTTTCACTATTTATCGAAGAACGTGTGGAAATCATTATCATAGTTGCGTTTTGTGTTTTAGTCAAATGAGCCATTTCAAGTATTCTTGAATTATGTTTCGTATCGGGGTTTTTGGCTTTGATAAAAACACAAAACATCACAATGCTTAACTAAACGAAGAGGTGAGTCTTTTTTCTGTTATTTTTTATGACATTTTTGGACGTCAATGATGTAACTGTGAACTCTTGTTCATAGAATCGGACGTGATTCTTGTTCAAAATTTATATTAGAATTCATCTCCACAGATAGTTGGGACATCGTTACAAACCTGATTTTGGGTACTCATGGACGACGAGATTTTGACAATGGATTAGATCATGTCAGTTCTTTGATAAGTCCAGTTAACTTTGTTATACTCCAGTTAACTCTGTTACACTCCAGTTCTGTTTAGCATTCTTATTATAGAGGTGCGACCCTTTTGGCCACTTCAGCAACAGCCAGAGCAGAAGAAGACGACGACGATTCGAGAAGTAGAAATCTCCTCTGGACACACTTGACTTAAAACAGGTTTATCTAGCATCATCAACAATGGAAAAGAGGGGGAGACGGTGGCAGATCCCGATTTGGTTACCTAAAGGTCGAGGTTGCCGTGAGTGTGTGTGCCTTCTAGCTGCAGTGCCTCTCTTTCTGGAGAGTAGGCCTAAAATGGCATTTTGGTTTTCTTCGGGGGGAAGGGAGTGCTTGATGTGCATACTCACTGCACTCTCATATTTGTAGTTTTTCATTTGAATTGCCTTTTGTGGTTTTTGCTTTGTTTACTTTAGTTACTGTGTTATATATTATAATTCCATCGTTGTAGCGAAGGAAGACCGACTTTTCATAAAAATTAACTTGAAAACGGATCACTATGGGTGCCTAATGGTTAGAGCGTCCGCCTCGGATGCGGGAGGTCGAAGGTTCGAATCCCAGAAGAGTCATAACAAATACATAAAAACTGTACTAAAAGCTGTCTTGATTGGCGCTCAGCATTGAGATTGCTAATGGATGATGAAAAATATACTAATTTGTTATAGAACAAGTGAACATTATACATGCATAAAGCACATACTGATTCTTTTAGCCGTCTTGTCACAAAAAAATAGTCAAATTAGATCTTTGCTGTGAAAAATGAATGTACAAAAGAGGGGTCGATGGCAGTGAAACATTCAGTATAAAAGCCACCAGTTGTATAAGGAATTAATCTGATTCAGTCAAAATCTCACATGCATTTATTTTCTACAAAAATCAGGTGGTGTGGTGTTTTTTTTTTTTGTTGCATGTATCTTCAGTATAAAATTATTCTCATTCTTATTTTTTTTTTTTTTTTTTTTTTTTGCAATAAGTCATTGTTGGATGAAAATTCACCAGATAAACTATCCAGCGAGACCTAAAGCTACATTAAATATCAAAAACCAAACACTCCACTTGGAATAACACAACAGTCCGACAGTGACCAAATAGAGATTCCTGAATACAGTCTGACAAGTGTGATGTGCCGAAACAAAGTTAGGAATGTTAATTCAAGTATTTTGAGAAAATTAAAAATAAAATAAAATGGACAGGATAGTTCCACAGTGGCTCGTATCGTTGGTTACAACTTACCGTCGTACATATACTATATTATACCTACAAGGGAGGACACTTTCCTCCTTTCTCGCGCGATTTATTTAAGAATATACGCTAATATTTCAAGCTACATTTCGCGTAACGTAATAAATTTTATACCGATGTTTAGCTCAGGCATTCGTCTTTGTATGCGTATTCTAAGTCTTGTTTACTATCATATCTTTAACGAATGCCAGACCATTTTTCCAGGGTACCGTCCTACATTGAGCTCATCGCGCCCGCTTAATATGAAAGTGAAATCTCGCTGAATGGAATATTGGTTAAAAGACAATGACGTCCTGCATTTGTTTATAAACAAATTGTATTTTCAGGTTATTTTCAGTTGGCCAATGAGAACGGAGCATTGCATTTAGCGTGTTGTTATTGCATATTAAGCGAGCGCAGTTAAGTTCATGTCGGACAGTACCGTGGGAAAATGATCTGGCATTCCTTAAAGGTATGATAATAAACAAAATTCGGATACGCCCACGGCAAGAACTAAAATTTCTGCCACTATCAAAGCTATAAAAAAAACTGTTCTGCTCCCTGATTTTGCGCCCTCCCCCTACAAGTAGCGCCCAGGGCACGTGCTGTGTCTCCCCCCCCATTGGCTGTGTCGGTCAAAACATGATGGAATCACGAGTGTTGTTTACAGGTGTTACGGTGTAAACAATTGCAAACAATAACATTTAACACAAAAGTATATTCCCAACTAATTTTAATGATCACTCGAGCTAGGTCGCAAGACGACTGCCCCATGCACAGAGCAGACTGGTATTTTACTTGTGCCACAGGACGGTAGCTTATCAAAACTACAGAAGTGAGGGAGAAAGTCAAGGTTCATTAAAAGTCAAAATTCTTGCCTTTACAGTGATTACAAACATAGGCCTAAGTTACGTGGGTCAGCCTATTAATCAGTATCAAATGTGTGAACCATGTAGAATTTGTTTCTAACATTATCGTATCTGACTGCTTAAAGTCTTTTAAGCTAAAACAGACATATACACCCACGCCTCTTGTCTGAATGATAAACAATAAATTGGAGGGACAGGTTAGGCATTAAGACGGCAACAAGAGCTTTGAATCATTTTTTGTCTTTCACGAACACAAGGTCTCGACCCTATACAGCCATAACATCTTTCTTCACGTTAATTATTTTGTTCCTGATTGTTGAATTCACATTTATCACAATAATAACCCTATCTGAGAACTGCAGCGATGTTGGTAATAACACATAAACGATTTTTGTGATGATAGAAATGTATTTTCCGTCTGGAAAATTGGGTCATCAGAACAAGAGATTCCCACCAATGATTTAAGGATAAACTTCAGAAGCAGAAGAAACATCGAAAGAACATTCATATGAAGGAATTTCAATCACAACAATTAATATGAATATATGTGGGCTTTGTTATGTTACAAATTTCAGTGTGAATCTTATTACGAGCATATATAAAATTCGTAAAATGGAAACATATTGGTGTTTCTATGTATTTTTATGTATTCATAAGATATTCACACACACACACACACACACACACACACACACACGAGCGCGCTAACATATCTATAAATTGAGGAGTTTGTTTTTCTTTCTATTTTGTTTTGGCAATTATTGAATAGAATCACCTTGCTGCAAGGATTTGCTGGCCGATAAAAGGTTGTTTAGGTTTTCAAAAATGAAATAAAAGCATTGACGTTTCAAGATTAGCTGCAAGTGTCTTAAACCTTTTTCATCATCCATGCCTATCTACTGTTGCGGCAGTGGTTACTCTAACTGCTGTTGCCGTCTTGCTACTGTAGGGTGTAGGTCATGCATGGGTGCACACTTTTTCAGCATGCGAGCTACTTCAAGCAAAAATGATCTACCTACCACAAAAATGCATAACATATATAGGCTTCTATTTTTTTAATGCTACGCGATCTACTCACACTACCTTCGCGATCGACGTATTGTGCAACCCAGGTGTAAGTCTCTCTCTCTCTCTCTCTCTCTCTCTCTCTCTCTCTCTCTCTCTCTCTCTCTCATGTCAGTTCTTTTAGTTCTGCAAACATTTCCCGTTCGTTTTCACTAGTTTTACTCTATTCATTGCCTGTGGTTTGTTTAATCTTCCTCTTCTTGCTTTCTCTTTTTATCTTCTTTTATGTTTTCAAACAAGGTCTTTTCTTCTCTTTAGCTTTGAGGAAAGATTTCTTACTATATTATTTTTTTTCTCTTTACTTTAATCATTATGTCGTTATATAATGTTATGTTAGTTCATGATTTAGTGCATTTCCAGTTGAAATAATTTGAAACAACTTTTTTTCTGGAAGTGGTGGTAGTATTGCAGGAGAAGAAGTAGATTGTACCAGCAATAATTCTTGCGAATACAAATCTAAAACCAAGTCACTAACTGGGATAACACTAAATTCAGTAGCATTAGTCGCACTATCACGCCGGGTACGCGAATCATTACTGGAGGTACACCCCAGCACATAATCTCCGTTTGAGCCTAATATACTGTACGTGCACTGTTCTACACTTGTGAGTCGTAGAAACACTCATAGTAATATGTACTTTTGAAAGTGACGTTACTGTCAATGGCATTCTGTTTGGTACATAGAAAACATATCCGGAGACACTGATGTCTCAGAAACTGAGATACTGTTCCATCATTGCTAATATTGTATGTTTTATATTTGTATATTTTCTTTATTCATGTTTAATCTTCAATGCAAATCTTCTTCACTACAAAATTTAAACCCCCTGTCTACACTTTTTTCCTTTTTATGTGTGATATTGAATAAGTCTGAATTATATCGTTGTGTGCATAGGTGAATATTCCTGCTCTTTCCTCTTCTTACCCTCCACGCGCGCGCGCGCGTGTGTGTGTGTGAAATAAAATTTGTCAGCTCAAGATGTTACTCCTTTTTTTACCTCCTATTTTACCTCCTCCTTCAGACTGCATGCTGGTTACTAGGACGGTGTGTAGGTGTGTGTACTGTTCAGTTGATATAGATTTTGGTCAACATATATAGGTGCTGGTCAGTTATACTGTGTGTTATCCAGCACGTATGCATATTGGTCAGTAAGAATGGGTTTTGACCAGTCATTTTACTATTATCTTTCCCCATGACCCAACATATCTCCTCTCTATTCCTTTTATAAATATTTAAACAACTCTTTCCACGTGGAAGATACACTTACCACCGAAACCGAAGAACTTGACAACATGAAAATAACACACACCTTTGAAACTAAAACCTTGACGACGAAGTGCTCCAATTAGCATGGTCATTCTTTAAAAAAATATTAAAAAAAACTAAAAAAAAAACAAACTATAACGCTATGATGAAAGTTTACTTATTTCAAATTACAAGTAAGACATTAGATTGACCTTGGAAAGTCAATGCAACAAACTAAAGGGAACAAGTTTTTGGAACTATTTGTTTGAGTCTTAATATACATACTTGTCCTCCATGCTGTCAGCATTGGGAAAGATAAAGGTAACTGCTTATTGTTTCGAATTTAAACTTTATGGTGTGGTTGTTTGTGTGTATTTCGGCGACAGTGCACAGTGAGTAAAGAGGCATTGATACTAATCGGAAGCGAAATCTGTGACTCACTTCACGGTACTTTGTGTACAGTCTAAAATCTAGAAAAACTACCGGATAACCAGTGACAGGAACTTAACCGTGAGCTCATCTTTGAAGGTATTTTAGATTAACTTATGATTTATCAGAATTTCGAAAAAGTGGAAACGTTCAGCACTAAGACACAAAAGTGGAGACCATGTAGGAAAATTAACCGTGATCTGAATCCAACCAACACTCTGACTGAACTTATATAAGAAATATTTTCATTGGTCGACGTCGAGGCTGCATGTGTACGTCATGAACCAAATTATAAATCGGCATGGAAAAGAACGGCCAACGACAGCATGGCAGCAACAGCAGTGGACGTTAATACAATTTCAAAGGTAATAAATGAAATCGTTACTTGGGAAGTCAATATGTCATGATAACATCAGTAACATAACAAAGATGTGTCATTACTAAATTAGACGGAATAATATTTTGAAACTAATACAAATGAATAATTTCTTTAAACTTTTTCATTCAAATTGCATAATACATACATACATACATATATACAAACATACACACACTTTATATATATATATATATATATATATATATATATATATATATATATATATATATATATATATATATATATATATATATATATAATCACACAGATTTGAGAAGTTTTAATCCGTAGTTTACTGAGATTCGAATCCAGGTTCATGGGTAAACGACACCCATCGCTAGGTGATGCGTGCCTAATCGTTATGGAATATTGGCTGGTTTGCAGGCAAGACGATGGGTGCCGTTTACACGAAGACCTGGGTTCGAATCTCCGAGTACGAATTTAAAATTATCTATATTGTATGATAGTATTGTTTGTATCAGATATTAGTTATGCCTTTTATTATCAAAAGTTATTCGATCCCCATCCGAAAGAAACGAGGATCTTCGGTATTAAAGTTTAGTACGAACCTTTTAAAATGGGTATATGAGCCAGTTAACGATGTACAATTTTGAACACATGATAGACGTCAGTAACATTAAGTTTACATAGCCATAAATATACTGCTGATATATGGTAAATAAGCAAATTACCCTATTATCTTCAATTAAATCCGTTGAAAAATAAATTATCTGGAGGTATAATAAATAAACAAATAGATACATTTTACAACAAATGCAGAAACTGTATGTCATGTTGAATTAAAGACAATCATTCATTATATTAGAAAGCATTTAAAGTAGTAAATCCCATTTTAGGTATGGGATAATGCAAATTTATATTTTTAAAAATATTTTGAAAGAGTTGCCTGTGCTAGTTTGAGTATTGCCATTTTTTAAAAATTTCTGCATCAATTTATTAGAAAGGACGCTGGGCAGTTACATACATGGTTCAATGTCCACATTTTATACTTTGTGGAAACTAGGTTCAGTTTTTGCATTGGCTACTGCGGTGTGTACAGACGACAAAGCACCGTTATTCTATATACATCGGCATGCTATGACCTTTAGGATAATGTCCTGTTGTAAGGCATCGATTCAAACCAAAATCTAATTAAGCACCATGTTGCAGTAGCAGTGTTGTCCATTTGCTGTAGATTTATACATCTGGACAAAAAGGTCAGCCTAATTGATTGGTGGAAAAGATTTTGTTTGAGAGTTAGGTTCTTGTTGTTTGTTTAATGCGCCATTGTTTATTGTTTCTAAAGAACTTCGCGCTACTACTGCTACTACGACTATTACTAGAATGATCCGATAAAACCGCTAAAACAGATTCAGTGTTTTATTACCAGACGCTAGAGCGCCCTCTTTCTTAGCCTGCTTATTTTGGAATCATGTTTTTTTTTCTTCTGCTGTTTGTTTTTTTCTTCTCTTTATGTGAAGAGAATGTCCCTGTTGCACTGCATTTATTAGCCGTACACAAAAAGATGTGTTGAAGTGATAGAACATCCTGTAAATTGAATGAAGTGGCATAAGTAAAGCTATACGATCGTTCAACTCATAAGGTGTGAAAACAACCGGATTCTCTCCAGCATTCTTCACTGAATACAAATCTGCAGAGCATGCGCGGCAATGATCTAGCGAGCTGAGATATTTCGTTATTACTGAAAGTAAAATTGTATGTCGATACAAATTCTTCTGATTTATTGGACATCCCCCCTTCATGACTTCCTTTATGCCCGCAGTGGTCCCCAACCTCTTTTACCGCAGCCCACTGGGGAAGGGGGAACGTTTATTGTTTATATTTTAGATTGTTCTGATTTAATAATTTTAATTTATTTGTATTTAAACATGCCTTGAAACTAAAATACAGTTACACCAAAAATGAATATATATATAAATATAACTATAAATGAATATAAAGTGAATATAAACCCAAGAGAAATACACAAGAATAAATAAAATGGAAATTGTTTAATTACCTTAGGAGGCCCGGTACCATTTGATCCAATGACCGGTACCGGTCCGTGGCCCGGGGGATGGGGACCATTGCTTTATGGCATCTGGTTTTCTATTCGTTTCAAACCACATGGAAAGTTTCAGTGACAAATAGTATACATAGCAGACTCCATGTTTATGTAAGGAAAATTGGCGAGGGAACGAAGACAGCCAATGAACGAAACCAAAGCACCTCATTTGCATGTATATCACACGGTTTCCATGTCAAGATGATATTAAAGCTTTATTGCAGAGAGACTCAAAACAACGAGATTTATAACTCCCCACTGTATCTCTACATTCCAGTCACTCCATTTTCATATGCAAATAAAGGTGCCTCCATGACGAATGGTTAGGTCAAGGTTTTTATGCTAGCTTGGTGGTTAATGAGCCAGAGATGCAAACCATAGTGGTAATGGTATGTACTACAGTAAACAAGCAATGAAACTTAACTTTAACAAGTTCTTATAAGAGCGACAGATTGACAGTAATGTTTTTTTTATCATTCCAATATTTCTGATGACAATTACATTTACACAATAATGTAGAGTCAGTTGATATAACGATTTTTCAGGATACAATGTGGCACAGTTCTACACACAAGGATCAGATATTTCAATAGCCATCAAACACATGGCCGCGGAGTTAGTGTTAAACTCTTACACAAGGTTATCAAGGTCAGTCAAAGACAGGAAACATGAATCGGCAAAGACAATAGATCGCATGACTTAACAAAGGCTTTCCATTATCGCACCTATGTGTTAAAAGTTAGCCCAGGATCAAAAGGAATCCCGTGGGGTGAACGGGGCATGCTCTTATCCGTACCCACGTTGACAGACAGCTTGAGGGACATTGTCCGCTAAGTTTGATTTAATCGGTTCACAGAGATATCCATCGGAATTTAGATAGAGGGTGTTATTACAGCAGCAGAGAGGGTGAACCCTACAACAATATATTTGCGACAAAATCGATTAAAGCCTCAGAATGCCAAATTGCTGCCATCTACGTCTACAAATTTTTGCGACAGAATCGATTAAAGCCTCAGAATGCCAATGGAACCTTCCTACGAAATCTCATATTTCAACCAAAAAAAAAATAAAGACCCCATCTTAGCGATTTTGTCGCAAATACATTGTCATAACCACACTCAAATTGCTGCCATCTACGGTCGCAAATATGTTGTCATTTCACCCTCTCTGCTGCTGATTAATACAAATTATTTAACCGATATTTGTTAGCTTTTCACAAACAGACTAATCGATAATACTTCACCACGTAGATCAATTAAATTATTTGACTGATCGGTGAGTGTAAAATTAATTCTGGTTAGTGAATCATTTTGACATTGCATATAGACTGGATTAGTCGGATTCTCAACAATTAAAAATCCGGGGGGTGCTGTTGGTGCAAATGAATAAAGAATGTAACCCTGTCGGGCTTGATTTGATTGTTCCATATTAATTTGATAACTTCCTTCGATTACATCACACGTTAAATTAAGTGCGATCACCGATGAAATATTCACATTGTTCGGTGCGATATGTCTACCGTCGCCGTCGGGAGAATTATTATAAGTGAGGATAATAGGCTTCGGCTGGCTATCTTTCCATGATTGATAGATTTTATTAAATCCTTCGTCGATGGCAGTTCTGAGTTTTTTCTTTAACTCGGGAACATTATATCCTGGTAATTTATAATTTGGATTTTCATTTATATTTTTTTTATAATCTTGAGCTGAGCTAGTTCTTGAAATTGGGTTATTTTCATCAGTGAAGAGATTAGTAATCCTCGAATTAAATATTTCCATGTCATCGATGATTTTATTACCCGCGGCGACTACACTAGTAAACTCAGCTTGTGAAAGAAAGCCAGATCTTAACGAGGGTAATAACGACAAAAAATCATTATTCATTCTATCAAGGATGTGATCTTTAATATCTACAAATGTTGGACTTGTTTCATGTATTTCCAGAATTTCACCTTCCTGTGGGATATAATCATTAAAAAATGGAATTCTCCACACATCTTCACCATATTGATTCTTACGTCGATATCTTTTTGTAAAGTTTATATCCTCGAATTTTTTATATCCTTTTGATGGATTTTCAGGTCCTATTTCATCAGTGACGTAATCAGATTTTACAGGCTCGGGCGTGGAATTACCAGCACTTCTAGGTGGATCTTCGGGCCATCCTAATACTGTTCTTATTGAACTGTTATAAATATCTACAACGTACCCAGGAGAGCCTATTTCAATTGTAGATGATAGTGTTGGTTCATGAACTGTTATCGCAATTTTTGATTCTTTTTTAGTAATGGATTTTATTCTACGTTGTAATTCATTATTAATTTGCTCAATTTGATAGGACCCAGTTGGTATTGAAACAACGTTCCAATCTGGAGTGTCATCTTTTTTATTCCTATATGCAAACACCAGAGAATTATTAGGTCTCTGACCGCCAAATGGAACCGATCTGATATTAGGCCAACTATGATACACTCGTAATTTTGCCAACGCGATTTCCTTTACTGAAACAGGTGAGGGAAAATTCACACTGAATTTAGGGTTTGTTGACGATATTGATATCATGCTTGTTTTCCGCGGAGTGGTATTTTCTGCTATCCGCTGAAGTAGTTGAATCTCTTGCGACATTATTATTATTATTTACAATGTCTAATTTTGCAATAGATGAAAAAACGCTAGCGTTTTTAATCGTAGTATCATAAATACGTATCATCGCGGAGAATTCGTCTTCGGTAATTATCGTATCATCAATCGATGATGACATCAACGAGGATAATTGTGAGTAACCGTTAGATACTGCTTGATGTTTTACTATATAGTCGTTAAGTTTTTCTTGAGAACACGATGATATTTTTTTAGTAATAGCATTTGCAAGTCCAGCAAATGTTGTCACCGCGGAAATAGCAATTGGGACAGCAATCGGAGCTACCATTGTTACTGAAGATAGTATAATACCAGCACCGGCCATTATACCAGATACCGAGTATACTGTAACATCAATTACGGTAATTCTCCTGCGATACTTTTTAATTTTTATTTCATATTCATCAATGAGTGTTTTGAGTTTTGTTAAGAAGTCTTTGACGGTATCATAGCGATATTGCGATGATGGAATCATTATTTTAAAACCTCAAGTGGTTTTTAATTGTTAAAAATTCTAATTTAGATCAGCTACAAACTCCATGTACCATACAAATGATGTCTTATTTAAATTAGGATCAGTGCTTGTTATTGTAAACCGTTTGTATTCACCCACGTCAATAGTCGTTGAAATCACGTTGTTGTATCCATATGAAGTCGATGATGATATATTAAACTGATTCAGTGACACTATTGTTAATCGATAAATACCCTTGTTTGACACAGTGAGGGTTACTGTATTCTTTTTAGGTTCCCAATCTAATGATCCAGAGAGAACTGTGTATATCATATTTATGATATTTCTCTCATGAGGAATCTTTATTCTTTCAAGTAGCGGAAGATTGTCTGTTTTAAATTTTGTAATATCCTCGATAGATTTTTTAATACTATTAATGCTATCTCTAATAATACTAAATCCAGCATCATTAATATTTTTAATACTGGATTTAATTTCATCAAAATTGGATTTAATTTCAGCGAGAGATGGAGAGGTTACCGCTGGTGTTCCAAAGAATTTATTGATAATATTTCTACGAAGGGAAGTATATGTTGTTATATGTTTTTCAAGTTCTTCATTTAAATTTTTTAATGCATCTGTGATTGTAGAAACGAGTACACCCGGTTTGAGTTTTCCATCATTTGAATATAACGCTATTGTATCTTCAACGACGTCACGTCTTCGTATTAAGACATCATCCAATGAAACATTACTAGATTTCAATTTGCCCTGGCGATCTTGAAATACAACTATTTCCCCAGGATCTACACTTGACAAATTTAATGTCTCGGCGATTTCATCTTCGATTATTTTTTTTACACTTTCGACAGCGAATTTGCTATCGGTTTCTGTTTTTTTTGATTCTGATAAAGGTCGTCCCCAAATATCAATCATTATACGAAAATGCTACGTTTTTCTAAATCATAACGCTATCGTTTTTGCCATTGCCTGCTAGTATATTCATTAACAACAACTTGTGGTGGTTTTCTTGGAAATTTAGATATCTCTGCAAGGAAGTTTAATACCTCACGACCGCATATCGGTGGATCATTTAACTGTTGTGTTGGTAGCGTGGAATAAAAAATTGGAGATGACTTTGTTATTGTGGATACATATCGCATGAATTCTTTTGGTGGAGCTAATCCATATGAATCAAAATAGACAATTCCACGTGGATCAATTGCATATGCGACCCAATGAGTTCCTTTTCCGCTGCTGTTATCGAGATTGATAATACCCGTTTCATTTTTCATTGGTTTTGACGGTAATTGATCTCTCATGAAAACTCCTCTAAAGTTTTTTATTGATAATGATTTTACAGCATCAATTAAATCAAAATTGGACATTGGTGAAAATCCTAGGGATTTTTCCACTAATAAGCCGTTCCTGGTATTCTTAGGCCCGTGCCCTTGTACCAATTGTGTGGAGTTCCTGGTAGTCTTAGACCCTTTCCTTTTTTTTATAGCCTTTCCCAGTAGCTTTTTTCAGGGCCATTCCTGCAGCAGTACCAACGGCTCCTAACGCTGCCGCCTTCGCAACCGCTGGGGCAGCCGCTGCAATCAATGCTGGAATAGCAGCTAACAGCGGGAATATTCCACCCGATTTTATCATACTGGCGATTGCTGCTTTCGAAAAATCAATTTGAACTCCTCGTTTGTTCTTTAGCGCATCATTGAAATGTTTTATTTGACGATCTGTCAGTGATAATTTATGTGCACCACCGGACATTTGAGTGGGTTTCAGCGTTATTGTAGTTCCACATTCTTTAGCCGACTTTGATTTCAATTTCTTGACCTGACCATCAGTCAACTGGACATTAACAATACTATATGTCATTCTATTCTAAAATGTAATTTACACTTTCAATTGATCTTATTGTGAAAATCCTAACTACATGTTTTCCACTGGTGCATCAATAAGTCTCATTCGTCCGCCAACTCCTTCTAACAACATTGATTTATCACTGAGAATGACAGCAACTGCTCTATAATCAGCTATACCAGCAGGGCGTTGTACCCGAGCTTGGAAGTATATATCAACAACAGATTGTCTCATCATGTCAAGATGTTCCAATGAAAAGTAATAAATCGGATAGTGTTTTTCAAAATCAATTTGCGATATTTGCAAACCAGTATCAACATTTTGATCACGACCCATATACGACAATATTCTATGATATACACGAGCTATGTTGTTGTTTTCATAATTAAGATGTACAATCTCTGCTGGCTCTTGTTGTCCGTTTATTCTCAACGAAACTTCACTTACCCCTAATTTATCAAATATCATATGACTAGATAATTGACGACTCACTCGATTTGCATCCTGTAACGCTATAAAGATATGACGTGGAGCTGAAACACCTTGTTTTGATGCTAAGTGCCATGTAAATGTGCCATTTACATTATCCTGCTTCGTATCAGTCGTTGTTGTTAGCCAACTTAGCAATGATTTTCCACCTGTGTCCATAAACGATAGTAATTCTTGCTCTATTGTAACTGCTGGTGTCAAGACGGGTATCCATAGAACCAATTTATTTAAAATGACTTTACCATCATCAACACCATTAGCATGCCAAATTGCATCATTGTCATTTTCTTTTCGCACTAACACAACCGTATGCTTTGCTCCATAGATGACTTTTCTGACATTTCTACAGAATCCGAATATGTGATGTAACGGAATTGCACATGAAAATCGTCGATGTTGTCCTTTTAATGTTCCATTTCGTGTTGCAAATCCTAGATTGAAATTACCATTAACCCTTTTTAAAATGTCGAATTCAGCGCCTGGTCTATCTTCACGGTCTAGATTAGCTGCGAGTTGTTGATCAGCTTCTGCAGTAGCTTGCGCAGTTCGTACTTTAATAAACTGAATATGGTCAGCATGATCAGAAGTATCCTTAGCAAACATCATAGACGGACCAGCCGACCTTGTATAATCATCAGAATATCTCGCAAGTCCGATTATTGTTGTTGCAATATCAACATCTTGTTCTATTGATTCAATTTCTTTTCCATCAATGATATATCTTGCACTGTTAAATAGCGCCATAATGCCATTATTTACGAAACCAACTCGGATATTTTGGTCATTCCCATATGGCGTATCAGCTGCAACATTTGTTACAAGCTCTCCTTCTACTTCAATAAACGCCTCACACGGCAAAAAGTATCTACTTGTATCTTGAACTTGAAGTTCAACTCTCCCTCGTTGATTTGGCTCTCTTGCAGGATAGGCATAATACTGATAGTTAATTTTAGAATCATCTTTATTCACCGGTGCCGCCATATCAAACGCTGGATCAGCAATTTTTTTAAATGCCATTTATACTAAAACGTATCGTTTTTCTAAATCATTTTCTTTTTCGATTTCCTCCAAGACCGCTTCCCGCTATCATACTTGCAATATTACTACTATCTGGTGAAGTCATTGCTAATGATGCTAGTTTTTGTTCCACTGCGTTATTTATCACTTTACTGACATTTGCAGGCATCATTGTTGTTGAAGGTAGCGGTGGTGGTGGTTTTCGTCCGAATCTAGATTTCACCAATGACGTTATTCTATTCTTTGCGGTAGAAAAGGCCGTTCCTGCAAGATCTCCAACAGCGTTAATTCCCTTATTACGAATAACATCAATGGCTTTCATCGCTAATTGTTTAGCAATTGGTGCTACTTTTGGGGCTATTCTTGTGAATAAACCAGCCATGATATTTCCAAGGCCGTCACCGTAGTATGCCTTATAAACGGGCAATCTTGAGTTCACTACATACACGTTTGTTGGTTTATTGTGATTATAGTGTACTATCATCTTATTTGAAATGACTTTGCAATTTCTAAATACAATTTCAATCACTAAATTCCCCCGGAATTCCGTCCATTAACTCATCCAAGAGTTCTCGATACGTATGAATATCAATTATCCCACCTTGGAATAATCGTCTGCAAATATCAAATGCTTCATTAGTTATTTCGACTGAGTTATTTCCAGCTCGCTTACCTCCCATAAGAACCTCAAGTCGTGATATATCATTAATGATATTACTAGGACACATATGAGAATCATGATGAGAACTTCCATAACCCTCTCCTGAAGTACTTTTTGGTTTGGAAACGTTTTGAATTTCTGCAGCTGGTTCGGAAACATTTTGATTTTCTGGAGATTGTCGACCCGCATCAACTCCTATTTTAAAAGATCTGTATTCCACTGTATTCTTATTTAAATTTCCGGGGATTTCTTTATTAATTTTAAATAACCAATTCACCCATTGATCTTTGGTTATTGTGTTTTTTTGATACTCGTCTTTTAAAAATCTCCCCCTGTTATAATAACTTTTGACAGCAAAGTCACCAAATTTTATATAGTCTTCATTTTTCAGCAATTGATATTGTTTGATTTCTTCTATAGCTTCATCAGTGAATTTCTCGTTAAAAGGAACACTTTTTTTAGTGGAAACACTAGCATCTTCAACGGGGTTATCATCAATATCAATATTACCCATTTGTTGTATTTCTCGCTGAGTTTGTAACTCACCTGAAAGCTGTTTTATTCCCTCGTGAGTTTTTTCAGTTTCTGTAGCAATCTTTCCTAATACATCAATAATAGGTACTGCTCCCTCTTTAGGGATGTCGCCGTATATAGCACGTTCTGTTGCAAGTTTCATATCTTTAGTGGCTTTAGTTACAGGGGCAAAAAGTTGTTCGCTTCCAATAGAAAAGTCAGTCTGCGCTTGCTGTCTAAGTTGTAGTTTATCTCGCACGTTATCTCGAATTGGTATAAACTTTTTCAGTAATGCTAACCTCTCACGGGCTAGTCTGGTAGTTAATGCTTCTGAAGTCATTATTGGAAATGCTAACGATTTTTCAATTGTCGGTTTCAATGCTTGCATCAATCAAACGTCTTATAGATTTCACTTTCAAAGCAATCTCTGACCGAACTTGGTACTGTTCCCCGAGTTTCTTTCTAATGGCTTCAACTATACTAAATAGCCGAATGAATAAATTAATATCATTGTTATACAAAGAAGCATTAACCGCTTTTTGGATTCTTTTTATCAGTGAATACATTTTAGGTAGAACATATCTTCCATGTTTCAATTGTATATCAATTTGTTCAAATTCATTCAAAAGTCTGTCTTCATTCAAAAATTCAGAAAGTACGATTCCTTGATTTCTTAAATTTGATATTTCTGTGATGATAGATGTAATATCTTGAAATTCCATTTATTATTATTACTAATGTATTTGTATCTTTAAAATATTTTTATATACAAAAAAACAAAACATATACAATGCCCGTCTCTTCCTCATTCGAGTTTCGAGGCAAGAAAGGGCACATACATTAAAGACTTATACAATACCCTAACCCCCCAATCGAGTTCAAGGGCGGGTTATATGGGTATTAGACGTGAAATCCAAGTGATTTCTTTACAAACATTGAACAATACATTACATATATACAATGCGATTATATAGGATATATACAATGCGATTCAATGAATGAATATTTACAATGCGATTCAATGAATGAATATTTACAATGCGATTATATAGGATGGTTATATACAATGAAATGATAGGATGGTTATATATACAATGAAATGATAGGATGGTTATATACAATGAAATGATAGGATGGTTATATATACAATGAATGAGTATTTACAATGAATGAATATTTACAATGAATGAGTATTTACAATGCGATTATAGGTTATATATACAATGCGATTATATAGGATGGTTATATGATAGGATGGTTATATGATAGGATGGTTATTATGATAGGATGGTATGATAGGGACAGTACAGGACGATACAAACATGAAACGACGGGGCGGACCTACACCCAATCTGCCAATCAAAAGCAACCCAAGAAATTAACCCTGGTTGCAGTTGAAAAAATTCAACCACACACCATGTCAATGGCGTGGGAGTTTTAATTGGCAAAGTGGGCTTCGTTTTAAAGCCCCAAACTTATTACGGCTCATATTATATATAAGGTGAACTAATACTGCAGTGTCAATGTGTAGGTGTGTATTTATTTTTCTAGCATTTCATAATGAATACTGTGTAGTAATTTCAATGGAAGCTAAGTATTTAAATAAAACATTAAAACAAGAAATACAACTGTTAAATAATAGCAATTTTTTTATTAATTTCTATAATATTACGATTAAATAATCGTAATAATAATGGATTTACATGACAAGATAACTCCGTAATGGGGATCCCTGTCAATTCAGGACCTGCTATTTCTTGAATCGAGAATGATATTTTTCTGAATTTTATTACACATAACCACACTAAAAAAACTAAACTATATGTAGCGCGTTTTACTACCCTGACCTCACTAATTTGTAATTTTAAAGTAATTTCATTTTCATACAAACGCTGTTAACGCCGTCTTTGTAATTGGGATTTTTAAAAAATCTATTAATAGACCCCTGGCCTTGGATCTCTGTCAAATAAATTGTCTACCCTGTATAGGTTTTTCCAACAAAACCCTAACTGCTGTTCTCAATACAGTCTTTAGAAACAAGAAACAATAACACAAAATCAAAATCCGTACATACCTGATTACGTATACCGAGTTAACCATTAAATACGTACATGAGATCACACACATCATTAATTCAATCCAATTTCACATGTATTCTCGGACGAATTTCATATCCGGGAATCAATATCGAAAGTAGGATAGTCACGTGACGATCAGTAGTAATGAGGGGAAATACGGAACAAAATAGTAATTATTAAGAGTTATCTTGTAAATAAGAAAACTTTATTCTATGTCCATTTTTCTTTGAGATAGCTGTTTGACAAATCCCTTCAGCAACTTTTCGTACTGAAGGCATACATATTTCAAAATATTTTCCTGCAGCATTCATTGAATGAAAAACTCTTTCTTCATTCGTCGCTGTATCAAATGACTGTACTGGTCTCTTTCCAACTGACTTATAAGTCCCTGTCTTTCCTTTTTTTATATTCTCTCTTTGAGAAATACACTGTAAATTGGAAATCGCGTTATTTTGAATATTAGAATCAATGTGATCAATAACACAGCCATCTTTAATCGGTCCCATATAACACTCAAAGACTGCCCTATGACAGAGATATCCCTTTCCTCCAGCAGTAAATTGCAAGTATCCCTGATTATTAACAAAACCAATTGGTTTCTTTAGTCTACAGTGTCTAACAACACCATTACGAGATATTTCATAATTAACGAGTATTGGATGTGGTCTGAATTCTTGCTCCATTTATATATAATAATACTATTTGTCTAATTCATCATTTGCTTTAATTATAAATCTATTAATGTAGTCTTGAGGGGTTTTTATGATTTTGTCTTTGACAGAGTCATGGTTAGGGTCAATGATGGCGTTTTTTATTCGTTTATCATAATAACGTTTCAATTCTCTAAACCGCTTACCCCCACAATTGATACATAATTGTGATTTTCCTCTCACACCCACCCCACAATTTATGCATGGGGACGGGCCTGTCGAATTATTTCTGACACTCTGTAAGTGATATCCACAGAATTCACCTCTACACGATTTATTGCATGGGGTTACTGATCCGATCATAAGCCATTTGCAGTGATTCATTATATATAAACAAACTTTTCTATTTAAATACTTGTCTTATTTATATGAATGAAGAATTCAAGAGATTATCGGCAATCAAGCCTCGGAAAAATATTAAATTCAATCTTGATAGAACTCTCGAAGACGTACCAAAAGAGATAATAACTAATAGAAGTCTGATTAGAAAAATACGAGATTGTGTTCATGAGTTTAAACAGGATGATGCATCACACACCTGGTCAACATTTAGAATTGATGGTGTTGTTGATGCTAGAATGAATGATGAAACAGCAGCTATGATACTATCACAACTTGGCAATAAACGGTATTTTATCAGAGTGAAATTCATTATCAAATTAGAATCGGGCGAATATATTATAAGAGACAAATTTGTTCCAATTCTCAAAGATGGGACATCAGTCATTGTTAGCCGTTATTCCAGACCAGGGCTGTTAACTGGAATTGATAAACCATACTATGAAAAAGCGTATCCAGAAACAGCAGTCGTTTATGGGATGTATCCATTAAATAACCCTGACATTGGAAAACTAGCACCAATGAAACAGTCAACGTCAGCGGAAAAGCCACTCAACTGTGTGGCACAAAGAGTCTTAGAACATTTTACAAATGCACTCCGTGGGAATAAATTAACCGATCTAAGACATAAAAAAATAGATGAATGGGAGCTAACAGTGAAAGAGAACGGAGCAACTATTTCCGATATAGCTAGATTGGAAAAGTCGTTGAGATTTCCGATAACCGTTTTAACGATAACTGGCGAAGTATTATACGAATCAAAATACAATAAAAACGGAGCTCCAATCAAAATTATTGATCATAACAAGCACGCATGGACATCCGCGGTTACAATATTCCCGCGAGACAGAACAGTGAAGTATATCCCAGAAGAATTCACCAAGGATGGTATTCTCACTGAAGAAAGATTATTCGATGCTATTGCTAGTTTGTGTAAAAACGACCCTGTATCAGTATGGCTACTTCATAGTTTTGAAGATGAAGAATGTCAATTCAATCAATTTGTAAAACCTAACGGTGAATTATATCGTACTGAAAGTCTACATAATAGGATGAAAAATCTAGCAATAAGTCTCAGTGAAAACGCTAGCGTTTTTAATGGAAAATCCGAAGATTACGAACAGTTACTTACAAATTGTTTTACAATTCCATCAGTTGCAGCTCATTTTGCAAGAAAGAAAAATAATTGGAAACCAACACGAAAAGAGTTTTTACAGGATGTTCAATCCAGCTGTTTGGAATATTATCATGGCGGTCTATGGAACGTTAAATACAATCGTGAGAGTATGATATCAGTTGATATCGTTGCCTGTTATCCAGGAAGTTTTCTAGGATATGGATTCGCTGGTGAGTATTTTAAACGGTTTGGACACCCCACACATGAAATGACTCGCGTTGCTATTAATGGACCACTGCCTGATTTTGATTTGACCGGTTTTGCTTGCGTAGTATCATTTGAATTCGCTGAAGGACTTCATCCGTGTTGTTATGTTTGGATTGGTAGACACATGGCTGAAAGGATGTGGTTACCAATAGTGTTATTGCGATATATGATTGATTGTAAAGTGTTAGTTTCGTTGATTGTCAGCGAAGCGATTATCTCATATCGAAAACAAACCAATGTCTGGTTACCAGAACCAGAATGTCTTGATAGTATAATCGATAAGTCTAGAAAACATATTGATGCTGACGAGGAGTACATCATTGAATGGTCAAAAAAGATATTTAATCAACGAAATAATGAAGCAAAGGATCTCGGCCGAAGAATAATCGGTAAATTTACACAGGGTGGAAAAAAATTTAACTTTAAAAAACAATCCTCACGATTGATTATAGATGATGCCGAATACGACTTCGTTATTAAAGATGCAGTAGAGAAAAATAGATACGCAAATTGTAAAACAGCCTTCTTGTCCAATAAAACAAAGTTAGGTAGAATTGTTACTTACAGTGATGGAGAAAGCTCTGCATATCTACATTTGAGAGCTTCTATGCTGGGTTATGCATCTATCAATTTATTTGCAATGATAAATAGATTTCCTAGTATAGCAGTCAGAGTTGCAATTGATTCAATGTATGTCGATAAAAAATATATCAAAGAGATAACTAAATTTACTAATAGCGAAGAGACTTGGGGAACATGGCGAATTAAACAAGAAATACAACGCGATTATTCTGAATCAGCAGACGTTGAGATTAAAAGTAGTTACCTGAAGAACGATAATTCTATCAGTGAAAAATCTATGTCTAAAGCACCACCGATATCAGATCCAATTTGTAGATATAAAACAGTTTATTTAAACGGTTGTGGTGGATCTGGAAAGACAACACGTGCGATAGAATTATATCGAGAGAGAACGTCCATGATTGTACTCACACCAACCCATAGACTAGCGAGAGAGATCAAACAACGAAATGTTGAAGCTTGCACGTATCATAGTTTTTTTCGATACAAGGGCGATGCTTGGACTCCTGAGCGAATGGGTGAGAAATTTATTCCAGCGGTTATTATTTGGGATGAAGCATGTACTGTTTCAGAAGATGTATTAAAAATGTTTCTTGATTGGTTATTGCAAAATAATACAAAAATTATATTGTGCGGCGATCATGGTCAACCACCACCATTTGTTGGTAGAAGTCCACATAATTGGTTAAAAGGATTTGTTGATTATTACGAAGAAATTGATACTGACTATAGAGCACTCGATGAGCAGTTACGTGAGTTTAAAAAACTAATTAGATTACAACGATGATGTAATGTTAGATAATCAAAAGAACCCTGCTAGAATATTTTCCCGAGGTAGGCATAAAAACACTGACGTGATATATGTCACTCAACGATATACTCAAATTCCAAAAGTGATTCGCGATAACTGCAATATTCTTGCTGTATTCAATGGCGTTGATACACATACGCTACGAAATATTTGGCAGACATGGTGTTCCGATATGGACTTCAATGGATTTAAAAATTACTTTAGTCATGCTCAGTCTGTCCCATATGGATTTATAACAATAAATTTACACGACCCTCGGTCACGATATCGTATTGGACTTGATCAAATATTTGGTTAAATAATTTGTATTAATCAGCAGCAGAGAGGGTGAAATGACAACATATTTGCGACCGTAGATGGCAGCAATTTGAGTGTGGTTATGACAATGTATTTGCGACAAAATCGCTAAGATGGGGTCTTTATTTTTTTTTTTGTTAAATAACATTTTCATTTATTTTCACATCATTTGTAAATAATTAAAAAGCCAATTAATAAGTTTTAATCATAGAATTTCAAAAAATTTTCATAAGATCAATTTATATTTTTAATCAAATTAAAAATTCTTTAAGTAATTTCGTTTAAATTTATGTCATTCAACAAAATTTATAATATCATATAATAAACATTAAAATATAAATTAATTATTAAAATAAATGAATATATGATGGGTATATGTTATGGCATGTTATCCAAAAAAATTTAATTATAAAAAAATTACGTCAAGTACACACACATATTCTATACTCATTCATTACTTAATACATATTGAAAATTATCTTTAATGTTGGCTTAAAACACATCATTAATTTTGATATAAGCACCAATAACCTTGCGTCAAATAGACAAAATATTTTGAAAATTGGATTACAATACTTGTGATTAATAATAAATTTCAGAATTAAAATCAATTTGATGTTTTTCTCACTATTTCACAAACATAATCTCAAAAAATTGATATAATAATGTCTAAATTTCTTGCAAATTGCAGCCAAGCTTTAAAGATAAAAAAATGTATCCGAAAATAATTTAATCAATGTATATTATATTCTTAAAATGAAAAACAATGCCTTTCAACTAATTTCTATCTGAAATATTAATTGTCAATTTTACATATATAAATTGAGTGTTGAAATTACTTAACATTTTCCCATTACAAAATTTATCCATTCATAAATTAATTATGTGCGGATGATATATCAAAATTAAAAAAATACAGAAAACAATCAAATTTTAATTTATTTTCATTTACAATATGAATAAAATGAGATTTTTCAATCAATGTAAACATTACTATGACCAGTATAACTTTTTGCCTAATTTTTACAAAATTGCTTGAAACTCTACACTTTCCATGACAGCTATCTACATTTTAAACAGCCGTAATATAAACCATTAGATATCTTCATTCAATAATGTGGATAATGCCAATCAATAATAACAGTCAAAAATTGCGACAGCGCCGCCTTTTATTCCAATTTGCACTTAAATTAATCTTTTCAACCTTACTAAAATTTTAGACACTACACATTCTTAAAATATCACTAGATTAAATAGAATATGATATTACATAATTTTAAATAAAATTTCTTTGCAAATATTATGCAAAACATCGTATATGAAATTAATTTAAATGTAACATTATATTTTTGAATTCGATATTTCATAAATTATAATCTAGTTAGTGAACCAATTAATGAATTGACCTAAACAAAAGGAATTTTATTGTTTCATTAAGCTTACAAATTCTACAGAATACAGAAACAATTGTATTCTCTCCAGTGTATTGAACTTTACATTTATGCGAGTTCATTCATTTTAATTTAATAGAGACAATTAGATCATAGTTTTATTTTCATATCAAAACAAATCAAGTTCTTCATTGTTTAAAATCAATATACTTAGATGAATTTTTTATTATTTATTTTATTTTTTTTAAAAATGTATTAAAAATTTGTGAAAGTTAATGCGTAAATTTAAAAAATTAACAAAACTATCTAATTTATTATATTTCAAATTTTAATTTATTAAATAACATTTAATTATAATATTATGTTATCATTTTATGTCATACACAATAGTTATTAAATTTTACTACAAATTTTAATGAACCTTTAAGTTTAATTATTTAAAATTAATTAATATAAACATTCAATATAATTCATTAGATTACACTACCAAGTCTTGAACATTTAATTTTTTTACATGTTTAGCTTTACTAAATCACACATATCGATCGTACCGTATTGCAAATAACTATCTTAATGCCATTGTACTTTCCGCATATACCGTTTCAAACATACATGATGCAGATGTTTTTTTTTTAATCAATAAATGGTTGTATCGAAATGTTATTGAGAATTTCTATATGTGTTTTCAATGAAAATATGAAATAAATAAGAATATAATATTATAATATATGGTATTTGTCTTGCAAAATTTTATTCAAATGTACGGTTTAATGTCTGAAACCAAGTCAGAATTTAGAGTTTCTTCTATGGTTTTGCAGCATCAAATGATGATTGAAAGTGTGATAAAATATAGTTTTTCTAAAGTAACTTAGCTAAATTGATCTGACGATTGTTCGGCATTCAGAGTTCAGTAGCATTAACGGCCTGCATATTGAATTTTTGAAACGCAATACTTTATTCAAATGTAATTTAATTGCCACCTGAATTAATAATGCATTTTGAACTTTGCTATTGCCTTGCATATGATTTAAAAGAAATCTGAGTAATGTTTTGAAAAATTTGGATAACAGAATAATATATTTTCATGATTTATTCTGAAATTTGTCATTTTTTGTTATAAACATGAATAATTGTTTTACAACAACATTTTAATAATCACTTAAATCAAGTTACTATCATGTTCGAAAAATTATACGATTTAAAAATATTTTAACTTATACCGCTCTAAAATAGGATTTTCTGATAAATGCAATTTTTACACACACAGTTCAAGGTTTAAAATTGCAAATTGAAGTATTAAACAGTTTAATAGAGTAAATAATTTACCATAACATTAACATTTTTCAATCAATTATTCACCAATTGATAATACCAAATTTGACTGTTCTTAAGCAAACATTTTATTTACTTCAATATAAATTAATTTTAAAATTAATATATTATTCATTTAAAACTTTAATTTATCATTCAATATTGTTTAAAATTTATCCAAATAATTATAAGTTAATATTTTACAAAGTCGCTGAAGCAAAATAATATACTATAGTCACTTTAATATATTTAATATATATGCAATTATTTATTAAATTAAAAAAAAATCACAAAAAAAATAAAAAAAAAATATAAAAAATAATAAAAATAAATGTAATTTCAATGTAATACAACTATATTAATTTTTAATATTTTTTACTTTGATCAAGTATACATAGATTTCATAGCATTCAAATACAAAATCCACACATCGAGTACACTATTGTCATTATAGCACTAAATAGTCTAAATCAATTTTTAATTATTATAAAAACGAAATTCAAGAAAAAATCAATAATTGTATATTATTCTACATCTGAAAAACAAGCTATTCATTATTTCCATTACAATTCTTTAAATCTTCAGAATCATGTTTTCTAATCATAACTCGTTTTTTTTTCTTTAAAATGATTCAAACTTCTCAATCTATCTTTCATTTTCAAATTAAGGTATAGATTCATTATTATAATTTGGATGTAAGATATGTATTTTTTTTTTAAATCTTTCTAATCAGAATTAATTCAAACAGTAACATTAAAACTAAAATCAATTTACGCTAAAGGCATATATTGTTTTAACATATACTATTTTATGTTTCACATTAATAATGGATTCACACATCAAATTTCAAGCTTTTTGGGATTATTCAGTCTAATTATCGAATATTAACAAATTTCAACAATAATAGCTACATACAAAATCATATATAAATTCACATTTCAAATGTCAATAATTGAATTAAATTAAATGAATATGCATTATTATTTTAACAAACAATCATATAATATTAATTTATATAGTAAAGTTTTCAAACATAAATTTTTATAATCAGTTTTGAATTTTTAAATGATATGACGATGAATTTTATATTAATTGAAATATAAATTAACAATTAAATTTTAATGATGATTAAAATAGCAAAACATTATTATATTTATTTACAAATATAATAAAATTTAAATAATTAATGAAAATTAAATTATGTATTATAGATCGATGATTTGAGATGATTTCTTCTCATATGTACCTTTTAACATGATCAAATATTTTGAAACTAATTATGATTTTAACGGTCAATTATACTATGAAAAACGCTTATATATAAGAACTAGATGCTTTATTTCGAAATAAGCTACAAATATTATTCAATATTACATTATGACAAAAAAAATTGCATATCATTCAGCAAAAGGTTTTTCAAAAAATAAATTATACTCATAATTTGAATATTAGAAAATAGAATTATTCAGTTTAAGCATACGTAGAAATACAGACATTATTTTAATTTTACTGTTTATATCATTTAATTTTTATCATTCAATTAAAAACATTGTGATTTAAATGATCTATATTATCATTCAACTACATAACCCCATTGTTTCCAATTTTATTCAAAAGCAGACTAATAATTAATATTAATTGAAATTTAAAATAAAACATAACTTATATGAATTTTTACAAAATTATATTCATAATTTCTCCATACATTTAACAAGTTAATAAAAATAATTATAACATATTAATGATATTAATTTTGTAAAATTAATATTGATGTTGTATCTTAATTTAAAAAACCAAATTTCAAATTACATAAATGACATGATTATTATGTGCATAGTATGTTCAATCGTTTTAAATCTTATGAAATACATTGTATACTATTATTTATGGAAATACAATTTCTATATAATAAAACATATAATAATGGAACTACAATTACCAATTCATGCTTACAAGCAAAAATAATTATTTTAAAAATTTCATTATTATCAAATAAATATATAAATGTAAATGTAAAAAATGTATTACTAAAATAACGATATTTAAAAAAATAAAATTAATAATATATAACATACATATCAATAATAATAATTACATTATAAAAAAATAACATATTTTTTTTTCAGATTCTCAAAATTGTACTTGATAATTTCATATTGAAATGAAATCAATATGTTTTTTCGTATGTTCCATTCCATAAATTTAAACTAAATTTACCATACAATTAATTACATCAGTAATGTTTTAAATATAATTTTAAAAATTGCATATTTAATAATTTTTTTTTTTTCCAATTATGTTTTTTAATATCATTCCTTGAAATTACACGGTTTAAATTTATATTACATTTAAAACGACTAGTTTGTCAGTGCTTATTGTATTTTGTTATTTTTAATTTTATTTAAATTCCTTGTGTAAATTCATCACTTTTTCAATTAATATGAACTATAATACATTATTATTTTAAATATTAATTTTATATATTTAAAATAATCAAATTATAATTTGACGCATTTGTCAACTTATATTTAAATCAATTATTATTATATTTAACATTTTAGAATTTTTGAATTTTCACAATATGTAAAACTGCAATGACAAAATTTTTCTCATTGCCATTTTTGCAATCTAGCAAAAACTTACAATGCATTGTAATTCAATTTCATACCTAAACATTGAAATTTTTTTTAAAAGTTTTATATTTTTTTTCTTTTTTTGAAATACATTACAGCATACTTATCAAATTTTTTTACTAGCCTCGAGTCTGTTTACCAATTATTTACTAAAAGGTATTTAAGATCAAATCTGGAATTCTAAAAATGAAAGAAACAAATATTAATTTGTTTTATATGAAATCTCTAGTTTATTGGAAGATAAAAACATCCAAATTTAAAATTATGCTTTGATATTGATTATAGTGTAAGAAACCTTTTATCCAAAAAATTCAACTGAATAAGTGAAATAAAAACATTGAATTTTAATTTAGAAAAAGCATTTATTATTTCCAGCTTTCATTAACATTAATGGAAAAAGCCTAATTAATATTTTCAATCGGATAGAATTTCAAATAATGTATTTTTTGCAATCATTAAAGTTTCAAAAAAACTTATTAATATTCGTTGTAAAATTTACTAACAAAGTAATTGATTAATAATCACATATAATTAAATTAAATTAATTAGGTTTACAATGTGAATGAAATACTGGAATCTTTAATGACATGAATGTCGTTACTTGAAAAAAATAAATCCACACTCAGTCATATAATAACTAAATATGATATAAATAATTTTCAATATGTCCATGGAAAGCATCGAAAACCACTATTGAGTAATTTAAAATAAAATATTATTTTAATAATTCAATAAAATAATATATATTCCAAATATATAAAATTTGAGATTTTATAATTTTTTAAATGCAATGTCCAAGAAAAGATTTTAATATATCGATGTAAATTCAGTATTATACATCGATTTACACACTGATTTTAGCTAAGAATTACATTTTTTAAAATGCAAATATTTTAATAAAGTAAATACTGAGTTGATCATATGTGACATAGTATTTAAAATTTTATAAAATGAACTTTTGCTTAGTATAATTTTCATAAAAGAGGATTTATTTGGAAACTATTTAAAAAAACAATTAAAAAATTTTTTAATCATATTTTTCATACATCAATCTGATATCAGTGACATAAATTGATAGTTGACAAATTCGCATATATGATTTTGATTTTTCATTTACAAATTTATTTATAAAATAATATATAAATTTAATATATATATATTAAATAATGTATAATACATAATATATAATATGTAAGAATATATATATAAAATCATATAATATATATTATATATTAAAGCAATACTTTAATAGTTAAAATTTCAATTATCAAAATGTCCCTTAAAAGTAATTAGCTTTAATTTATTATTTGCACAAACTATTAGACATATCATGTGTTGAATGTGATGTGTGTGTTGTGAGAGAGAGAGAGAGAGATAGAGAGAGAAGAGTAGAAGATTAGAAGACATGAAGATAATTAAAAGTGAAAAAAATTTGAAAAATACAAATTACTTTTTTGACATTTTTTAAGATAAATATCTTGAACATTTATTTTTTAAGTAAATGCACAATTGATTAATAGGATATTTATTCAGATGAATTTTTTAACTTTTTCTGGATCATTCAAATATTTAAAATCATAACTATACCATTTTAAACAATATATAAATTTGATAAAAAACAAATACAATAAACTTTGATTGGCTTATAAACATAAAATGACTGTAAAAATTAGCAAATAATAATCAGTCAAATGATAAAAATTTCATTTTTACAAATAAATAATATACATTAGAAAGGTTGATATTGCAATTTTGCAAATTTTATCAAAATTTTATCAATTTTACATATAAAATGTGTGTGTGTGTGTGTGTGTTAAAATGTTGTGTGAAGAGAGAGAGAGAGAAAGAAATAGAATATTTGAAACTGAATGAGAATATTTAAAATGATAATAATAAATTAATTTCATTTGACATTTAATATAACTGTGAAATTATCAAATGATTATTATAATTCATTACTAAACTGAATAATTGTTAATTAACATATAAATGATTTAATGCTTACTAATGATAATAAAATTTAATATATATGTTTTTAAAGTAAAAGGTCCAGGTCATTAGGAATGTGTCCAGATTTGTAAACATGTGTTGGAAACATTATTATATAATGTATTGAATCCATGATAAATAAAAAACATATCTATAAAAAGTATTATCTTTTTAATAACGATTATATTATTCAAGTCAGTTTTAACAAAAAATAAATTATTGTTAAGAACTTACAATTAATTAAAATCAGTTTTTATAGTATAAATTGATTAATTAATTAGTAATTTAGCCATATATTTTTATTTTTAAAGGCTTAAATTTAAAAACTTAATTTAAAAAATATACAATTTATTGATATATTTTGGTTTTATAAGCCAAAATTTTTGCATTTTCAACAATTTTATTAAACTATAATATTAAAATTATTTTATAAAGAAATTTATTACATTTATTATAATAAATATATAATATATTATATTATATTTGCATCAGTTTGGTGAATTCCTAGAAAAAAAGATTGTATTTTTAATGATAAAACAAATTGTTAAATATAAAAATAATCATAATCACTATCTTAGGAATTAATTTTATAAAATCATAATAAATAATTATATATCATTAAGAATCTACTATTTGTTAATTTTATAATAAATATTATTTCTAAAGCACATTTAGCCATTCAATTTATCTTAAATTTATGAATAAAATTTATTGGTATTTATAATTAATCAATGTTAATTTAATTTAATTTTTTCAACTTTTTTACAAGGAATTCATGATTATTGTCACTTTTGTCAAATGAATTTGGATCGCAGTTCAAAATTTCATATTAAAATTATTCAAAAAATATTTGAAAAAATATTTTTCGTTTATTACAAATTTTAAACTGAAAAGTAGATTGTAAAATATACAAAAAGTGTAATACAAATTTTACCTAAATTATTCAGCTGAAAATTAAAATCTTGGTCTGTAAATTAAATTTAGCTATCAAATTTATCCTTTGCAAAAATTTGCCAAATGAATTTAATATTGATTGGTAATTAGGCAGTTGTATTCAGTTAATAAATGAAATTGGCATTATAAATTGATAGTTTTTATTGTCAAATTGCTTAGCAATTCAAAAATTGCTTCATGCATTATAATATTCAATAATTATTAGTTCCGATTTTTTTTTGCATAATCAATTTTTTATTATGTTAATTTTTAATTACACAAATAATCATTCATGATAAAAAAGTTGGTTTTTGTCAAATATTTTTTTCATTGGAAATAATGTATTTATTTTAAATACATAATTTACAAAAAATTTGCCATTTTTATTTTTTAAATGTAATTACATAAATTTTAATAATTTGTAAAAACATTTTCTTAATAAATGAATACAAAAAATTTTAAAATTTGCATTTAAACAATATTAATATAAGCATTAAAATAATGAATACTTCATTATATATTAAAAATAACAGAAAACTTAACAGTTTATACACATTTTAACGAAAATAATAAAAATCGTCAGTGTCTATTAAATGTATGATGCATTAAATCCATTAATTAAAATAGTTAGTAATTTTAAATGTTCGATATCAACAAGCCTTAATTTTTCAAAAAAGCTTAAATGTAATTAGTAAGTTACAATACTTTTTTGGTAAAAATATAGTTTGTCCAAAACATTAAGTACGCAAGGAATTTCTAAATTTAGTATTAAGGTTTTATTTTTAACCATGTTTTTAAAATAATACTAATCCTTGAAAAATTTTTTAATCATTTCCTAATATTTTACTAATAATTTGCATTAAAAAAAGGTGATACGTAAAGATCATCAAAAACAATACATAAAATTGATTAATAAAAAATATACGTTTTGTGTGTCATTATAAATAATAATTATTATTAATAATAAAAATAATATATAATATAATAATAATTATAAATATTATTATATAATATAATAATAATATTATATTATATAAATTATTATAAATATATTATTATTATTAATATTAATGTAAATATGTATTTATTAGTATAACTAGTATTTATTATTATAATTGTATATAAAGTGCTTAATTCATTTATTATTAATTTATATATATAATGCATTATCATTATTATTATTATTTTGGTATTGATTATAAATAAGAATTTTCTTTCAAATTGCTTTTTTTTCCAAATGAAATTAGTGCAATTTCTATCTAAGATGGAATATTATATGTCATACATTGAAAATTCTCTATTGAAGCAAGCTGGAATTAAACCAATTATTTTTTAAGGTATTATGGTTCATAAATTTGGTTCATTGAAGATACCAAGTCTCCATGCATTAGTTTATTTGTTAAATTTATTTATTTTTTTTTTTGCAAAATCTAGTTTGGAAATGCTTACATAAATAATAACAATATTTTACAAGGTGAAATTTTACATTCCAAAAATTTTGACTGCAATAATTTTATATTTTTAGCCACTGAAAAATACCATTAGTATTTAAATATGTACGGATATAATATATGCATATAAATGAATAAATAGTACAAAACCTTAAATGTAAAAGTTATGTAAAATTTCAATGTATGTATACATTATGTATGTATGTATGTAGGTATTATGTATGTATGTATGAATGTATGTATGTATGTATGTATGTATGATGTATATGTATTATGTATGTATGTATGTATGTATGTATGTATGTATGTATGTATTATGTATGCATTCATGCATGCATGTATTTGTAATAACGTATTCATCATATTTATTTATTATATGTAATGTACTTATGTAAATTATGTATGATGTATGGCTATGTATGTATGTATGAAATTTTTGTGGGTTGTTATGTGGTATGTTTTAAAAAATTGTTTGTACATTTGTTGGTAAATGTAATGTTGGATTTGGTTTTAAATATTATAGAACTTTTTGTACATTGCATTCAAAAATAAAGTGGTTTTCCAGGAAAAAACTGCAAAATTAATACTAATAAATTTGAATTTTTTTTATATTTATCTTTTTATTTTTTAAACGGTCTAAATCATTTTTTTGAACATATTTTTACAAAAAAAAAAAAATTCTGTAATCATTAAAAAATAAAGTAAAAAACTTTTACAAAATTGGACTATTCATAGTTTGTACATTCAAAAATTTATTTTAAAAAGTTTCTTACCTGGATTCGTTAAAAAAACCATGTTTTATGCATTTAAAAAAACCCAAAAAACAAAAAAATAAATAAACAATCCAAAAAAACATTTTTTCCTGTATTCTTCCGGAAAATTAGTTTCGGTCTAAATTTAAAAATGGTATTGTTTAAATGTTTATTTTTTTTAGATTTAGATCAATGCACCAATGCCAGTAATTTTACCACGAAAGAAAAAACATTTTAAACTTGAGTTTTACGTTAAACTATGTTCTTTAGAACCCCAAAAACAAGAAAATTTAACATTTGTTGATTTAATTTTTTTTACTTTTTTTTTTTAAAATTGTGAACATAAATTAATTCACAATTTTTATCATAATTAATTGTTAAAAATTAAAATAAATATGAAACATTTTGTTATCATATGTTGCATAAGTTTAAATAAAATTGATAAATAAATTTTTAATTTAATTTATAATGTATGCATTATATGGGATTCAATAATAGATTTTTTCTGTTTTATATTAAAAATTAAAAAATTTTGTAAAAAATAAGAAAATGAATTTCAAAGCATATTTTTTAATTCTAATGAAAATAATTAAATGAAAATAAAATGTGAATATTAAAACATATAGATCCAACATCAAAAGTCCTACAAAGATAAATTCCAGTTATCAATCAAAAAAAAAAACAAAATGTGGCAACAAAATAAAAATGTTTGTATTCTTGAAACGGTTCATCAAATGCAATAATGTAGCTATGTCAAAAAAACCATGTATTATTTAAGCCAATTGTCAAAATTGATCAAAACGTGAGTATAAAAATGCACAATGTCATTAAAAAACACAAAAAAATAAAATTTTTTTAATCACCCTTAACACTGTAAATGGAGGTAAACAAAAATGTATGCATCATTGCATTTTCTATCGATCTTTAGTTTTACTATTGATTTATGAAGTTTAATTGAATTGAAAATTAAGTCTTTGCAAGATAAAAATAAACACAAATTAATAAACCCATTATATAAAGAAAATAGAAAGCTGGCTCCCAACGTCCTCAACAGATTGAAGTGATGCCCCCAATAGTAGAACATTTACAATTTTGATCGTATGTTGGTATTTAGTATGTCGCAAAAAATTCCCCCCCACCCAAAAAATTTAAAAAACTAATAGGAATCGAACCTTCAGAAAACATCAACAAAATTTTATTACTTCCTAGGGTACTGTTTCTAATAACAAAATTATAACCAGTTAAAAAATCAAATTTCTTTCATCCAAAATCCATACGTTGGATAAACCAACATTTTTACCACAAAACCTGCCAAAATTTGCAAACAAAACAAAAGGTTCACATAATTATCAAGAACTTTGGACAAAAACGTTTTAACACATTTGCCCCATGATTTTTGTTAAAAAATAGGGCCAAATTATATTTTCACCAATACCTTCCCCATATTTTACTTGGTACAACTCAGTTTGAAAAATCCAATATGCCAAAACTGTAAAAAAGATGAATTAAAATGTTTGGTAATCGTGAAAATAATTTTTTCCTGCCCCCCCCCCTCTCTCTCTCTCAATCTCTCTCTCTCTCTCTCCTCTCTCTCCTCTCTCTCTCATCTCACTCTATCTCTACTCACACACAACACACACACAACACAATCATAGATCTTAAGCAAAATATGTTTATTACAAAGACAGTTCTTCGAGAATAAAAAACATATTCATCGACTTGAACAATAGTGATATCAAAGAAACTTAAAAGCAATTGCTACAAACAATAATTTACTATTGTTTACAAACAAAGTTTTTTTAAATAAATGTGAAAATTAAAATAAATTTACAAAACAAACTACTAAAATGTATTTAAAGTGACCTTTTTACTTTTAACTAAGCTTAATATATGATTTATATTTTAATGGTTAAATGTCATATTAAGTTTTAAGATCATGATGGGGGAAAATGACTGGAATGAAAGTCCTATCTGATGGGGGAAATGTCCGGAGGGAAAGTCGGGGGTGGGGGAATGTCTGGGGACGGAGATGTTCTAGACTCAAGGTTGATATATGTGATGTGTGATTTAGATTTTTAGCGTAGATTTAACAATTTTTCAATCATATCGCTACAATGTCTGCAGTGCGACAGTTTATTGTGATATCTAGCACTGGAGCATCATGTCTTTAGATGTGTGTACATACATACATACATACATACATACATACATACATACATACATACATACATACATACATACATACATACATACATACATACATACATACATACATACATACATACATACATACATACATACATGCGTACATGCGTACGTACGTACGTACGTACGTAAATACGTACGTAAGTACATACATGCATGCATGCATGCATACATACATACATACATACATACATACATACATACATACATACATACATACATACATACATACATACATACATACATACATACATACATACATACATACATACATACATACATACATGTTTCTTTGTCATTTTATGCAAATGTGAGTCATGTAGGGTTTTGTTAAATATGCGTTCACATATAAACAGTAATTAGTGTTAGATATGATTGATTATGGTTTTATAGTGGTACTTAGTATAGACATTATTGCAGTCAAAAACAAGGACATGCACACTTAAGGAAAGCAAAATAAAACAAACACTGAGAAAAGAAAAGTAAATACATAACAACTAATGCATGGAGACTTGGAATGCTTCATACACCTAAATTATGAAGACATTACATTAAAACACATTGGTTATATCATGCCATGGAATAGGAGGTTCGATGTACTTGACATTGGCTGACTTCATCTGGGATAGAACCTGCAACTCTTGGATCGCGAGACCCGAAATCCGAGCTAATGCTGATCCAGCTAATACAGATCATCCAATAATAATAATAATAATAATAATAATAATAATAATAATAATAATAATAATAATAATAATAACAATACTACTACTACTACTACTACTACATAATAATAATAATAATAATAATAATTTAAAATTATGATATTATTATTATTATTATTATTATTATTATTATTATTATTATTATTATTATTATTATTATACTTGATGCCATTGTAATGTTTTTCATTAAGATTTATGAATGTGTTTGTTGATGTTGTTACGTAACTTTAATTAATGCCTTATTAGTAAGGATTTTGTTAAAGATATTCAGGTTTGTCACAGAATAAGGCTATAAATAACTTGGTTTTGCCTTGAATCTATTTTACCACTTTCATTCCTTCTAGAGACTTACAACGTTTCCTGGGGTGAACTATTGGTCACCATATGAAGTGATTCTAAAATTACATTCAAGCGGAAATTGACAAAAAGCAAGGCTTACGTGAACATTTAACCATAACTATTATTCACTCCAATGGATTTAAGCAGGATACATTGTGAACTGAGACACAAGTCATTTAGATTTTGTCAGTGGTAGGCGAACTTTCCATCATCATCATCTTAGGCCATAGGGGTAAGTGTCAAAGCTTTGTTTTATTTGATTCTGTGAAACTTTTCTGTTTTATGTTATGCAGGGTGATAAAAACTTTGTTACACTCCATTTTAATGCTTGAATGTTATTACCATTTTAGTGATAAATAGGTTTTTTGTATAAAGATTAAACAAGTGTATATAGTCAAGATGGATGGACAGAACCTACCTATCTTGAGTGAGCATTAATGGAATTGTAATTAAAATATTCAAAATAATATCTCGGGCTAAAAATTGATATAATATTGCATGAAGCACCAGGGATGCCTAAGCATATGGTGAGAAAACTAGAAGACCTTGATGCCTTAGTTCTCTCCAGTAATCATACAACAAAGAGGAAATCAGGATGGCAACAATTGTTCGGCGTTTTGCCAAAGGATTAAATTTTGAAAGCCTACAAGTGAATTACAGGTAAGTCTTTTACATATTCAGCTGAATAATTGGTATGTTTTACACGTTTGTGCCAACTGGCGGAAAATTTGTATAATAAACGCAAATCATTATTTTCAACGTTTTGTTGAATACCCAAATAGGAGATTTTAACTGGATATTGTCATAATTGGACAAAAGTGTAGGTGGATCTCAGATAATGATAAAAACGTTCATAAAGAAATTAGATCATTTAAAAAACATAATAATTTTAATAAATTTAAAGATGCAAATTGTTGGCTAAATGCAAATAGAAAGGAATATTATATATACAAATTACACGAGGGTAATAAAGGTAGTAGTTAGACTCTGTACATGTCTGAAAATCAAATTACGGCAGCTAAAGCATGTTTCATAGTTACTAACCAAATTGATGATCATAGATCAGTCTTACTTTTTTCGGGGATGGGGGCACCAGACAGATGCAAATATAATATAATATAATATATATTAGTACTTGAAAGTGCGTTACGGAGGGTCGTGGGGGAGGTAAAGTGGAATCGGTATGCTGACGATTGTGCAACATGCAAAACGGCTTATATGCAGTTTTCTCGTATGTGGGTATGATCTATGCTCGCACCGTTTTTAAAATTTTAGTGATGGTTCGTATATATTACAATGCTAAAATTTCAATAGAATTTTTACAGAAAAGTTATCCATATTTAATTTTGTAACGTATTCATTATTTACTCTTGTCCCATGATGAGTGACAGATAACGCTAGAAAGAAAAAGAAAGGTATCGATATGTTAAAGATCAGGGTGATTGTATCAGGACATTTCACCCTCCACGATGTCTACCACCCCGTGGACATTCCCTCCTCCTGGACCTTTCTTCTCCATCAGATAGGACTTACCCCAGACATCCCCCCATTTTCTTTATACAACTTTATTTATATTTAGCTTTGATGTATACTCGCATACCGCATCACAGTTAGTGCACAGATATGACTGTTGTCACCTGAAAAAATGTATTATTAAACGTAAAAAATACTCTCTCTCTCTCTCTCTCTCTCTCTCTCTCTCTCTCTCTCTCTCTCTCTCTCACAAACACACACACACACACACTTATGGATTTTAAGGGTAGCTTGACACCACATTTGAACCGTGCACATAAATTCACACCCATTTTCAAGCAATGTTAGTTATAAGAAAAATGGGCATTGTTTATTTGACAATAAATTTCTAGTGCTTTTACTCACTGTAGAACGGGGTTTATTTAAAGTATTTTGAATATGATTTAGTCTAACATTTATTTATTGTGCATATTTGGTATAGTTAAGATAAACAATAGATGTGAACAGAGCTTAAATAATATCAGCCTAAATCAGATCTTCGGTGGACATTTGCCTGAACAACCAATGAAGTTGTACAAAGACTGTTCTTCTAGAACATAATCGCCGACGTCTAGTTTCCTGACTCTCTCTCTCTCTCTCTCTCTCTCTCTCTCTCTCTCTCTCTCTCTCTCTCTCTCTCTCTCTCTCTCTCTCTCTCTCTCTCTCTCTCTCTCTCTCACACACACACACGCACACACAGACAGTTATGGTTTTATAGTGGTACTTAGTATAGACATTATTGAAGTCGAAACGGATTTTATGCTAGCTCCTGTAACAATATATAACTACAATATATATATATATATATATATATATATATATATATATATATATATGAATATATATATATATATATATATTATATAATAGTCATATAAAAAAATTACAAAAAAATGGCGAATATCAACAACCCTCTCAAGCGTACTGGATCTGTTATGATGAAAATTGATTGTTTTTATTGTTTAGCATTTAGACGTTTTCCATCATAACCTTCTTCTCGTGTCTATTTACTAGAAGGCAGAAAGTTCAGCATTCATAAGATCATAAGTGTGTCACATATGGTGTGTAGATACGGTTACATACGTTTTTTTGTGGGGAATGCTTGGCTGCGAAGAGGTGGGATCGCTGTAAAAAATAGATTTAATAATATACTCTTTGATGAGCATTAAATGCAACTGATAAACAAAACAGCATTCAAAGCCTTTTACAAATTCTAAATATTAATTCTAGTGTTTGTTAAATCATCACAAATTTGCCAAATCCAGTCTCAAAATATATTTGTCTAAATGACGCGTGGTTTTAAACATGTTTCCAAGGACATCTTTTAACTTATAAATTCCATCAAGTTTTAGTGGGGGGTACAAAACATTGTAGATTAAGTGTGGACGGTAATTTTCCAAGTAACGTCCTTTTGGTTCATTTCCATAACGTTCCAGTGGTCATTCACATTGTATACCTTATTAATTTTAATTATATACCCCTATGGTGATTATACCATTACTTTGATTTCCCAACTTCACAACAAAAATTAATAAGTTTTTTTATTGATTATTGATTGAATGATAAAAAACATTATCATTGACTTCTATCCGATTGAACTGATTCTTATTAATTTAATATTTTTTTCCATTACAAGTGAAAGCTGGATCAATATTCTGCATAAATTGATGATGCTTTAAAGAAATTTCATACAAGGATAAAAAATATCTTTAAATTTAATTTCAGGATATTAATTTATTGTACTTTGGAGCACGCTTCTCTTACACTCCAAGGCAATTTGAGTGTGGTTATGACAATGTATTTGCGACAAAATCGCTAAGATGGGGTCTTTATTTTTTTTTTGGTTGAAATATGAGATTTCGTAGGAAGGTTCCATTGGCATTCTGAGGCTTTAATCGATTCTGTCGCAAAAATTTGTAGACGTAGATGGCAGCAATTTGGCATTCTGAGGCTTTAATCGATTTTGTCGCAAATATATTGTTGTAGGGTTCACCCTCTCTGCTGCTATTACAAATCAGTCCCGAATGATACTTTTCGAACTCATAAGAAAAATTTTAGTATTTGCCTGGAGGGATTCCAGATCAATAGGATTTACTTCCAGGAAGAAGCCACTCATAATTTGGCGGCAAAACTTAGAGGTAGATTCTAAGTAAGACAAAGCTTCGAAAAGGTAAGTAAGTTATTTGCTCGAATTTTGCAGAATATTGCATCATAATTTTACGTATACTTAGTTACTGGGATCATTTAGTATGTGTTGTTACCTTTATAGTGTTTATTTTAACATTGAGAAATGGGCTTGAGCATACGTAGACAATTATTAGATGCGAGGCGGAATAATGTAAATTGTCGGTTTGTGGTCAGAATCAATTTTGTAATTCGCTTTTAGGTTACTTCGTAGTAGACTATCGTATTTATTAATGCACTAGTTTACAATATTGTACACTCCTTGTTTTTGTTTTCAAAAAGAGCTTTATTGGGACCGAGAACTTCCAGTTCCATTTGGTCCAAAGTCTTTAAGAGTTGGAGACAGTATTGAGACTATAGCCGAGACAGTTGAAGTCGGCAGTTGTGTAGAGAAGTGGGGCAGGAGGAGAAGGAGTGTAGAGGAAGTGGAGGAGGTGATGGAGTGTATAGGAAGTGGAGGAGGATGAGAAAGAGTCTTGATAAAATTGAGGAGGAGGAGAAGGAATTTGGAGAACAGTCGGAGAGGAAGAAGAGAAGGGAAAAGGAAGAGAGAGAGAGAGAGAGAGAGAGAGAGAGAGAGAGAGAGAGAGAGAGAGAGAGAGAGAGAGAGAGAGAGAGAGAGAGAGAGAGAGAATACAACAGATGAGTAGAAATACAATGACAGGTGGAAATCAATTTCACACTGCTAGTCAAGTGATAAAACATGCTTATTAAAGGGTCGAACGGAAGGAGTGTAATCGGAAATTTAAGTCATTTGATTATTGAATTGTTATTTAATTGTCATTCATTGAATTTCACCTTGTTTTGTATATTTAATCATCTAACCGTCGGCATTGTTGACTCGGGGCTTGGGGTTTTACGTTTATCTTTCACTAAATTAAACTTCCAACCCAATAGACTCTGTGTGGGACTTCTATAATAGTTTAAATAAAATATTGGGAGCACCACAGTCCAACCACATATAATTCGTCATATGGTGCATCCCTGTAGTTAGATATCTAATGCAATTATAATTGCTATGACAAAGTACGACAGGCACTCTGCATCACCAGTAGTTTCCTAAGCACCGTTGCATATATTGTCTTGCAGTTTCTTATATGTATTTATATCTATCACTTATGTTTAGACGAATGAAAGTTGTCGCTGTTGTTGTTGTTTTGGGGCTTAACGCTATTTTTCAGCACACCGGCCAGTATGAGGAAGAAACAGGGAAATCACCGGAAAGAACCACCGACTCACGAGAAGCTACTGGCAAGCTTTTTCACATATCCACATTCACCAAATCTTAGACTGGAACCCACGCAGACTGAAATTTAAATTGAGGTTGCAATGAAACACGTTTCTTGCTAAACTATCAAAGCTAAGTTTTGGGATTGGGTTCTATATACAAGCGAGGTAGGCAATAAATCAACACAATGTCATGTAGGTCCGTTCTTTGTACAAGCCTTTAAATCTGTACGCATCTATAAACGTGAAAGAAGACAACACTATTTTATTTTGTTTAAATTAGGGTTTTATGTAATATGTCACTTGTGTCCTCTTTGGTACTTTTCAAACGTGCCAGTTCTAGTGTGATAATTACGGTAAGGCTTATTTAAGAGTTTTGACCATAGTCATATAAGAGATTAGTTACACATGTAAATAATTCCATTGCTCACGAGTGCCTTTACAGCGGGTGAATATGGTTTGGCTGCATATTTGCATCCCGCACTCATATTTCCTGAAAACTGGCGACAGTGACAAACATGAATAAATAATATGCCCGAGCTGATTATCATTATGCAATTTGAAACTGCTTCCATGTGTTGCACAATTAAAAGTATAGAATTTAAATTTGTTGCCATTTTAATAGTTTTAATCAATATCTAGATTGCGCGATGCATTATGTAGTTATCAGTCTCTTTTATTTCGCAATGCGTGGGAATACCCCTACTCCTTTTTTCAGCACAGGTTGACATGCTGATCATATGGAAAATGTGTGTGTGTGTGTGTGTGTGTGTGTGTGTGTGTGTGTGTCACGGTGCCGGATTTAGACAAAGCGAGGCCCTAAGCTATGGGAAGCTATAGAAGCCATATTGTTTAAAATAAATTTGAGGGAACCATTCAACTGAGTTCCGACTTTGAGGTCCTAAGCTGTAGCTTGTTTAGCTTATGCCTAAATCCGGTATTCTGTGTGTGTGTGTGTGTGTGTGTGTGTGTGTGTGTTCGACAGCCAGCCAACCAGGATATATCGCATGTTCACATATGTCTCAATACTTTAATAATACGCAACTCCTTTTTCATGAGAAGGAAAATATTTTTTTTGTAAACTAATGCACTCACTAAGTGAGATACAACACTAATATGACATCATGGTAGTTATAAACATAATCATTCCTTTCCTAATATCCAAAGTAAAGTCAGTCTTTTAGTTTTATTAGGTATTTAATTTGAGAGGATTCATTTATTTAAATTAGGTTCAATACTACTTTCTGACTAAATCAGTAATTAATTTGGGATAATTGTGAATTTATTTAGAAATATTTTGGATTATATTGTAATATACCTGGGGCTCTACAGCTGTAATATGATGGAATGGGGAGATATATATAACATGTGTGTGTGTGTGTGTGTGTTATAAATGTAACATGTTCATGTCATATATATATATAAACGGCTGAAAGAATGAATTTAAACACTGTATGTAATAATTGTATAGATCACGACTTACCATGATATCTGTTTTAAATTGTTCATGTTGTATGTCAAGTGTGATCGCCGGTCATGCGGTAACAAATGTCATCGTTTTCAACCTCGCCCATTGTTAAATACTCACAAAAGCTTCCGGAATCTTAGTTTACATGAATTTCTCACACCCAAGAATATGTTTATCACACTTAAATTCACATCCAAATCATCACTGAGTAGCACTAAGCTTGATTACTCCAACAGCTGACATCACGAAAATACGTCTCCAAGCAAGATGGCTGACAGTAGATCACATGACCGGTTCCACACAATAAATTTGTCAAGTTTACATTTTTCAATACATTTCACTTGTTGATTGTAAATGCTTGCCTTCTTTTTTAAGTATGTTTTGAATATTTAATAGTGTAATTGTTATTAACCCTCACTTTGTATCGCTGGTTTTAGAGTATCTCTTCGGCACCATCAGACTTGTTCGGCGTCCCGGACAAGCAATGATTGGTTAAAATCATATCACGTGACTATTTTCCGAAGAGTATAAATTGGAGCGCAATTCGAAAATCGGTAGATAGCTGTAACATTAGCGCCTCTATCAACATCTCTCCACCAGTTAAAAAGAACACTATATTGAGGTAGTTATACTTACATCTTTTTTGAATGACATTAAGAAGCAAATAAATAGGCCTATTTATAAAAAAAAAATAAGACAAGTTAATCAATTTTAATTTCTTTATTCTCAAAAACAGACTGGAATTACATATATAGTACAGCAATAGGAATCAATTTAATTCAAACGAGTTCATTTCACTGTTATTCATTCAAGCTTAATATGAAGTAATATTGTGCCACATAAAGCAGCTCTCTCCTGCCACACTAAGAAATCATGGCTAACTTTCAAAATACTTACTCCAAGGCCCGTTCCCTTCTTGCTAAATAATTACGTTAGAACTATGAGGGCCAGCATATTATAGCATTTGTGTATTGCATATGTTACACCATATCAAACACATGTGTTCATGTTCTAAGTCATATTTCTTTTATTAAGCATCTTACCACAATTTCATAGTCCAGAATAAAAAGATCCTGACGTTGAACATTTCTTTCAATTTATTATTACATTATTTATTATTACATTTATACAAGTTAGTCCATACCCTATACCCCTCCCCATCTGTATCATTGTGATACACCAAGAATGTCCCTGGTAATTTCACATATTTGAGAAATTTTTATTAAAGCCAACAAGCTTTCTAAAGTGGTGATCATTATTTTAAATTATACAGAGAGAAAGAGACAGAGAGAGACAGAGACAGACAGACAGACAGACAGACAGACAGACAGAGTACAAATTGCTCTAGCGTTCCAAAAAAATATGATCTTTTTGAAGGGAAAGCTATTTTCTTCTGTTGTTCAAGATCGTACAAATATGATGATGAACATGGAATGAATAGATCAATATGAAGGCCACCTGTAGTCTTAGGGTAGTTTCGCTATGTCCAATAACAACCAGTAGATGGTAGAAAATTTAATTTCATGGCGTGTCGATCGTGTTTTATGTGAGGCGAATTATTCTTCAATTTTAATTTTTTTCTTTGTGTTTGTTATAGTTATCACTTTTCCTTATACTGCTTTTTGTTGCATTTACTTTTACATTGTTTACATTATTTTCGTTAAATTCGGTTACAGCTTTTGCTTCTTCATGTTTGGAATATGTCCTAAAATCGATCTCTTTTATTTAAGCAATGAAATTTCACATTACTTTTCAATATTCAACATTGTACATTATACTTTACCCATGTTGCCTTTGCATGAATTCTTTTGTGCAGAAAAGCAATGATCAGTTGAATTGATAGAACCAAAAAAAAGGCCAAGAGAGAGAGAGAGAGAGAGAGAGAGAGAGAGAGAGAGAGAGAGAGAGAGAGAGAGAGAGAGAGAGAGAGAGAGAGAGAGAGAGAGAGAGAGAGAGAGAGAGAGAGAGAGAGAGAGAGAATCTTTGTGTTAAAACGGATACGATAAAAATAAAATCGATGAAAATAAAAGTGATTGTAAATAGAAAATTAAACTTATGTCCAAATACATATAACTCAAGGTTACTAGAATTTCAAAGTATCATTGCAGTACAGATTTAGTTTTAACATTAACTGAAGTAGTAGTTAAACTTATACAGAAGCAAATGCTGCTTTTATACACAAATCATTGTTGGGTACTAAATACGTTGGAAAGATTGAAACTACCCTCCATATATGAGCTAAGAATTATGTATTTCGTTTTGTTTGCCACATTACAGCAGAAAAGTAAATGAGCTGTTACACAACGATTTTCAAGTTGAATGTAGAAGCTATAACATTATTTAGACTTTTAATGATTTTCCCACTGGATTGAAGGTAAAGACCAAGGTGTTGCTTTCTTACTAAATGTGATAAAGGAATAATAAACTCACATCTGGTTCACGTGCAGAGCACGAATGAAATATTTACAGTGTACAGGATTCATGTACATACTAAGCAGAAGAGGACAATTTATTTTAAAGAATTGGATTGAAATGGAAGGAAGACTTGTTTAGCCCGGATGCACAGTAAATATACCATCAGTATCAAAATGTTACTTGTAGATAAAATTACGTTTTGTTAAATAAAGAAGGAAGTGTTTTTGCAGATAAAGCATCTATTAATTGCAGCAGCAACAGTAGTTTTTGATTTGGAAGAGATAAATCTGGAACGTAAAAATTAGACACGAAAATAACATTGAAGAATTACAGATATAGGTTGCCGTTATCTATGAAAGGACAGTCAAGACGCTTAATTACTTATCATAAGATGAGAGATAACAAGGTTGGATGACTAAGTACTTTGACAACTTCGATGATGCATTTGAATCTATCTAGAGTGCTTAGCGTACACATGTGATTCATTCTGATGGTCATGCAAAACTTGATAAACTAAAATTCTGTTATTATTCTAACAAACAGGTGATAGAGGAATACTTTGAATTTTTAGTGCAGCTGTGAGAGGTGTTAGCTTACATTTTGAATACATGATTTAACATTTTCAGAAAGGTTTTATCAGATTTTTTTTTTTTTAAGAAAAATAATGCAGATGAAAATCCGGGAAAAAATACTCTGGGAAAGTCAGGTTTGAAGGTAATAGTGCTACATGTCAAATATATTTTTTTAATCATTCGTTGTTTTTGGCGTCACTTGATATGAAGTTATAATGACAAGACAACAATGCGGTTTTAAATAGTGTGGGAAGAATGCTTAGCAAGACATCATCATAGCTAATGAATTTTAACGTTTACAGATATTCATTTCTAGTATGATCAGAATAACATTCAATTTTTGTGCCTACCTGCTTCAGTTTGAACACATTATGAAAAATATATTTAGAGAGTTGCAATCATGGACAGTCAATGCACAATTTGCAGTGTATGGAAAACAATTTAGAATATTTCTTGTCTTTCATATTCTAACATATTTTTCCACTATATACGTATGTTCTTTCACATATTTTTAGATTTAACACAACGCTTGCAAAATCATCTGAAGTGGTAGAAGACGAAATGAAACATTACTAGTAAGCAAACATTGGTCTCCAGTAGGATATGATTACTTTAGAATTAATTCTACAGGTAGTTAACTTGAAATACAGGACAGGATGGATTTTATGACGAGAGAGAGAGAGAGAGAGAGAGAGAGAGAGAGAGAGAGAGAGAGAGAGAGAGAGAGAGAGAGAGAGAGAGAGAGAGAGAGAGAGAGAGAGAGAGAGAGTCAGTCATTGCCATAGGATGCAATACAATTTTAAGAAAATTCACCCTTGATCCTCTTTGAATGAGCTTAAATGGAGACTTTTATAAAAGTTTAGGAAAAGTGGAGAAAGTGATCCTCATAATGGTTTCACTTCATCGATAGTGACTAAAGAAAGCCTGCCAAATAGGGTTTTCAATCGAGATAAAAGATGTAAAAGCCACGAGGTATTTATGTGATGAACAAGAAAAATGCACACAGTTGAATAAATTGATAACCTTTGTAACGGACTTATTTTTATGAGTACGTATAATAACAGATTGTATCATATTGGCCATGGATAAGTTAATGTTCAACAAGGTAATCTCCCACAAGTCAACAGAAAACGCACATGCTCAATGGATGATACCAAAGACCAACACATTTTTAAAATTAATGATTGTGACAACATTTATAATGTAATAAAGAAAGCAATTAATCTAACCAAACGTTCAGGCGTAGGCATTTTGAAATGTACGAGTGACTGAAAAGTACAACTTTACTATTAAGGACCCGTCTTTGGTTTTTGTAGTCTTTTACTCGAAATATAAGAAGCCAATGGAAACTTCTTTAAAAAGTAAACTTATAACAGAAGATTCACAAAACGATTTTATATAAACTGAAACAGAACAAAGTGAACAAACTGTTAATGTCTCAAATTTCCTTTCCAATACAAAGAGCTTACATGTCTGCTTTGTAAGGCATCTATGTTGGCAACCGAAAAATAAAATACTTCCCGTCATAAATAAACAAAGTAATGATTTGGAATGATTACAATAAATTCATATTTTGATAATTTACGTTTCTTTAAAAAAGTATAATTTCGTTATGCTTCCGATTTCCGATTTTTTCAGAATTTATGTTTCTTATACTAGGTGACTCTTTAATTTTATAGACAGTTTTGAAATCGTCGTCTCTCAAATGGTTACTGCAGACTATCTCTCCTGTCACTGGTTGGATTACGCACGGTACAAGTTACCAGATGCAAATAAAAACGAAATTTAAAATGCAGTTCCCTACAGCACGTCACTTCCGCTTTATCTTACGGAAATAACCGAGTGCGAAATCGGCTAGGAGCATTTTTCTTGTACGATACAAAAGTAGATGTTTTGTTGTCATTTTTTCCATTTATGATAAGGCATTTGGCATAATACCTTTAAAAGCTACATCTAGAAGATTATATTTATCACATAAACAAAATCTGTATAAGCACACTAGTAGACCTTTAAGAGATTTCTTTAGATCTTCGTTGTGAATGAAAACTTGTTTTGATCTAATTCCTGCAATCCCTTTAATTTGAGCACCATTCGGTTCTTACTTGCAAAGTATATAAATGTTCTCATTTATTTATAGTAACAATTGTTATCCTTTGGATAGTCAGTGATATAATAAAACTTGATTTTATTCGTGAGAGAGTCTGTGTAACAGACTTGAAACCGAGTGGGATTTCTCTGGACTAAATGAATAACACCATATATATATATATATATATATATATATATATATATATATATATATATATATATATATATATATATATATATATATATATATATATATATATATATGCCGTGAATTTTATTGAAGGATGGTACTAAAATGGGTACTAAAATGGCCCCTTCGTATGCTAACATTTTCATGGGAAAACTTGAGGGAAAGCTCTTAGCATCGGTTGAGCGTACACCATACCAGTGGGTACGCTTTATCGATGATATAGAAATGAAGTGGCAGTATGGAAGAGAAAGTCTGGATGACTTCATTTCAAAGGCAAACAACTTCCATCCTTCAATAAAATTCACGGCAGAAATTTCCAACTCAAACCATGTTTTCCTGGACACAACAACCAGACTGGTGGAAAACAAATTACACACAGACATCTACTCGAAACCAACCGACAAACACCAGTATCTTCTCCCAACCAGCTGTCATCCAAAACACTGCATTAAGAACATTCCATATAGCCAGGCACTGAGGATACGCAGAATTTGCTCCGACGATGAAAGATTCCTAGAAAGGTCTGAAGAGCTGGCTAAACATTTAATTTACCGAGGCTACGACAAAGACCTGATTGCGGAGGCAATCCAAAGGGCCAAACAAACAAACCGTGATGACCTACTCAGATATGGACAGAAAGAAAAGGTTGATAGGATACCATTTATTCTGACCTATCACCCAGACAATCCCAAAGTAGGTAAAATCATCGCAAACCACTGGCCAACCGTGCAATCGTCAGACATACTAAACCTAATACTTCCGAACAAACCTGTAGTACCTTACCGGAGACCAAAAAATCTAAAGGACATCCTAGTCAGGGCCAAGCTAACAACAATCGCTAGTCAAAACCAACCTAGTCAATCTGGATCCTGTGACGATAAAAGATGCAAAACCTGTCAACATATGATAGAGACCAAGACATTCACTAGCACAGTGACTAAAGAAAAACTAAACATACATGGTCCAAACAAAACGTGCAAAACAGAGAATGTGATTTATCTCATCACATGTAAGATCTGTGGCCTTCAGTACGTGGGAGAAACTGAAAAGCTACACATAAGGATAAGCCTTCATAGACCTGATTGGATGACAAAAAAGCTGTACAGAAGCCCGGTCGCAGAACACTTCTCCTCCCCTGGCCACACTTTCAGTGATATAATACTTATCGCTATTGCCAACAACCACAGCTGGAGTTCCGAAACCAGGAAGGAAAAGGAATCATACTGGATACGCCGCCTTAGAACATTGAAACCAAGCGGTCTAAACCAAGAAGACTAGAAAATGAAAACTATGCACTAGTAGAATTTAACATTTTCTAAATCTTCTTATCCTTCAATTTTTACTATAAGAATAACCGGTATAGAACCAAATATCCGGGATATAACCTGCGTTACATATGTACACAAAGTAAAAATAGATGTCGCTTTGGCTTGTAGACTTTTAGGGAATTATACAACGTTTTCAGTTTCCGCAACTAGTCTATACAAGCTGGTTGTATTTATAGTTTTAGCACATGTGAAGATAGAAATGTAGAGGTTTACAAACGCAACGCTTTTGTGTTTATTTGTTTGTCGTAACTATGTTTTGTATTTGCCTTTGAAAAAGACTCATTAAGAGTCGAAAGCGCTTAGGCTAGTTAGTTACTAGTTTCGTACTGTTCGTCGTCAGTTTATGGCATCTATATATATATATCTTTATATATATATATATATATATATATATATATATATATATATATATATATATATATATATATATATATATATATATGGATATAAAACAAATTCAAAGACTCTTACACGTACACTACTATCATATGACTAATTCGATATTCTACATACACACATGAAATGAAAACGAAAATATGATTTAACCTAACAAATGTTATCACATGCTATGAGACAAAATGAAAAGAAATGAAATATGAGATCCACTTAATATCGTAATATATTTTAACCGAGAGTCACAAAATCTCTTGAATGAAAATGAGCAATACTCACAATGCTATTTCTGACACTTCGACCATTTTCTGCGTTCAACACAAATGAACACAAACATACGCTCCTCAACTGGAATCCACTTCCTAAGCTGACTACAGTTTATACGACATATGAACCCAAATCTGTGGTCGACTCTCATTCAACACCGAATCTCCTGCTAGGCTTCGACAGTTCCACTGAGACTTCGTTAGTCCACTAATGTACCATGATACCTGATAATGTTCATTAAGCTTTTTTAATGTCCGCTATCCTATGAGCTACAATAATTGGATCCAACAGACTCAACGGCTCCCATCATTCACGACAGACTTCCGCAATCATAATAGACTCCCGGGTCTATATTAATATCGAACTGTCAACAATGGTATCCAACCACCTTCAATAGTATCGAACAGGCTACTATAGCATCCGACGGGATCACTCGCATCCAAAAAGAAAATAAAAGCCCTATGGCCTGAGACGATGGTAGAAAGTTCGCCTACCACTGACGAAATCCAAATGACTTGTGTCTTAGTTTACAATGTATCAAGCTTAAGACCATAGGAGTGATTATTAGTCATAGTCAAATATCCACGTAATCCATGTTTTTCAATGGCTCTCCGCCTGCATGTAATTTCGAATCACTCTACCCGGTAGTCAGTGATTCACCCCAGGTAACATTGTACGCCTGTACAACAAATAAAGTATAAACTAGATTAAAGGCAAAACCAAGTTATTTTTAGCCTTATTCTGTGACAGTCAGCAGTATAATAAAACTTGATTTTATCCGTGAGATAGTCAGCAGTATAATAAAATTTGATTTTATCCGCGGGATAGTCAGCGGTATAATAGAACTTTATTTTTTCCGTGGAACAATTGCTAGCATAATACAATTTGATTTTATCCGTGGGATAGTCAGCATTATAATAAAACTTGATTTTATCTGTGGGATAGTCGCTAGTATAATAAAATTTGATGTCATCCTTGAATAGTCACTAGCATCATAACACTTCATATTATCCGTGTATAGCCGCCACTAGTATCATAAAACAATGTTATCCTTTGTAAGGCACTAGTATGATAAAACTTTATATAATCCGTGAATAGTCACTAGTATCGTAAAATTTGATATTATCATTTGGATAGTTACTAGTATAATAAGCCTTGATATTATCATTGGATAGTCACTAGTATAATAGCACCATTTTATCCTTGGATAGTCACTAGTATCATAAAACTTGTTATCCTTCATGGCACTCTAAGTTTTCTGTCTCGGCACTGACGCATAAAGAGTCAGTTTCAGTCAAGTGTAGTCTCATTTTATCATTCTATTTTATTTTTAAATCCTTGTTGTAAAATTCGAACATCAATAAGTTGCTCAATTCTAACATTGTAAATCTACTGTCAATTGGTTTTGTGAATTTAATGTTAATGTTTTCCCAACTGACTAAATCATTAATCAATAACTGTTCTTCGAGAAAATGATAGTCTTTCACATTTTATATATTATTTTCATCTACACATATTTTAATTGCTATTCGTTTTATGAGGTTTTCATTAGTTTAAAGTTTTCTTAAAATGACTTATTTCTATGTCAATTAGTGTTTACACAATTTTTCATTTGTATGGTTTTATCCATAGCTTTGTTCAAAAAAGATACATCTGTGTCTTTTATCAGTTAAAAATGATTTATTTTCCATCTCAAATCGTGTTTATACAATGTTCATTTCATTGTATGATTTTATCCATAGCTTTGTTCAAAACGGATACCTCGGTGTCTTTTATCAGTTGAAAATGATTTATTTTCATCTCAAATCGTGTGTATACAATGTTCATTTCATTGTATGATTTTATCCATAGCTTTGTTTAAAAAAAAGACACATTGGTGTCCTTTATCAGTTGAAGCTTAAGGTTTTCCGTTCCTGACGTGTGTAACAGTTTCTCTGTTCAGTCTACATACTGGTATTAGTATAGTTGCAGTCTACATACTAGTATTGGTATGGTTTCAATCTACACACTAGTATAGTTATAGTTTCAATCTACATATTAGTACTGGTATGGTTTCAGTTTACATACTAGTATTGGTATGGTTTCAGTCTACATACTAGTATTGGTATCGTTTCAGCCTACATGCTAGTATTTGTATGGTTTCAGTCTACATACCAGTATTGGTATGGTTTCAGTCTACATACTAGTAATGGTATGGTGTCAGTCTACAACCTAGTATTGGTATGGTTTCGGTCTACATACTAGTATTGGTATCGTTTCAGTTTACATACTAGTAATGGTATGGTGTCAGTCTACAACCTAGTATTGGTATGGTTTCAGTCAACATACTAGTATTGGTATCGTTTCAGCCTACATGCTAGTATTGGTATGGTGTCAATCTACAACTTAGTATTGGTATGGTTTCAGTTTACATACTAGTATTGGTATGGTTTCAATCTATATGCTAGTATTGGTATGGTTTCAGTCTACATACTAGTATTGGTATGGTTTCAGTTTACATACTAGTATTTGTATCGTTTCAGTTTACATACAAGTATTGATATGGTTTCAGTCTACATACTAGTATTGGTATGGTTTCAGTCTATATATTAGTATTGGTATGGTTTCAGTTTACATACTAGTATTGGTATGGTTTCAGTCTGCATACTAGTATTGGTATGGTTTCCGTCTACGTACTAGTATTGGCATGGTTTCAGTCTACATACTAGTATTGGTATGGTTTCAATCTATATGCTAGTATTGGTATGGTTTTAGTCTACATACTAGTATTGGTATGGTTTCAGTCTACATACTAGTATTGGTATGGTTTCAGTTTACATACTAGTATTGGTATGGTTTCAATCTATATGCTAGTATTGGTATGGTTTTAGTCTACATACTAGTATTGGTATGGTTTCAGTCTACATACTAGTATTGGTATAGTTGGTTTCATACCTCTGCAATCATCATCGAAAACTTTTCTAAGTCGAATAATTTTAATCTGGAATTTAGCTTTCAAGAGCCAATTGTCAATCCTTTAAATTAACATGTGAATATAAAGACATGTGCAAATCCACTTTTAAAATAGAACCAGAATCAAAGGCATATAATCCATCCATTTTATTATTTTTATTATTTACTATTTCAAGCAAGCATCCATTTTGTTGTTTCAGACGCATTTTTCTTTTCATTTTGTTATTTCAAACAGGTGTTCTTTAATCCATTCATTTTGTTTTTTCAAACATGCATTTTTTCTACCCTTCCATTTGTGTTATTTCAAACGAGAAAAACTATACACCCATTTTATTATTTCCAACAGGTGTTTTTCTATCCATTTTACTTCAACCAAGCGTTTTCCTATTCATCCATTTTGCTATTTCAAGCATGTGTTTTTGAATAAATCCATTATCTTATTTCAAACAGGCATGTTTCTATCCATTGATTTTTTAAAAAACATTATTTCAAACAACCTTTTTTCTCTCCATTTTATTAACTTAAACAGGCTTATTTTTTAATCCATCTATTTTATTTTTTTCCAATAGGCATTTTTCTATTCCGTTCATTTCGAAATTTCAAAAGAAGCGATTTCTATCCAGCCATTTTGTTATTACAAACAGGCTTTTTAATCCTATTCATATAATTTTTAAAATTTCAAAAAGGCGTTTTTTCCTACCCAACATTTATTATATTTCAAACAGGCATTTTTCTATTTTGTTATTTCAAACAGTCGTTCATTTTATCCATCCATTTTGTTCTTTCAAACAGGAGTTAATTTTTTTCTGCCCATCCGTTGTGTTATTTCGAAAAGGCGTTTTTTCTATGCATCCATTATTTCAAACAGGTGTTTTTCCTATCCATTTTACTTCAGACAAGCGTTTTTCTATCCATCCATTCTGTTATTTCAAGCATGCGTTTTTGTACCCATCAATGATGTTATTGCAAAGTAATTTTTTTTAAATCTATACATTTTGCTATTTCAAACGTGCTTTTTCTATCCATTTTATTTCAAACAAGCGGTTTTTTATTCCATTCTTTTTGTTATTTTCATCATGAGGTTTTGTATAATTTCATTATATCAAAAAGAAAATGTTCTGTCTATCTATTTTGTTACTTCAATCAGCGCTTTTTCTTCTATTTATTTGTGTTATTTTAAACAGGCGTTATTTTCTATCCATCCCTTAAAATTATTTCAGCAGGCATTTTTCTATCCATCCATTTTGTTGTTTTAAACGATTTTTTCTATCCATTTTTTACAAAATATTTTGATCAGGTGTTTTTCTATCCATCCATTTTGTTATTTGAAACATGTTCTTTGAACATATTTTTCTATCCATCCATTTTTTTTTCATTTTGAACGTGTTATTTTTCTATGCATACATTTTGATTTCAAGCTGTCATTTTTTTCTATGCATCCATTTTGTTATTTAAAACGTGTTTTTCTATTTTTTATCAGTCTATTTTGTTATTTCAAGCATGCACTTTTGTATCAATTTTTGAAAAAAAAAATCAAACAACCGTTTATCTCATTTTTTTTAAAAATTTCAAACGAGGTTTTTCTCTCCATTTTGTTATTTCAAACAGGCGTTTTTCTATCCATCCATTTTGTTTTTTCAGACAGGCATTTTTTAAATCCATTTTGTTATTTCTTACAGGCATTTTGTTATCTATCCATTTTGTTTTAACAGGCATTTTTTTTATCCATCCATTTTGTTTTTTTAAACTAACATTTTTCTATTTGTTACTTGCTGTTTTTTGATCCATCCAATTTTCTATTTCAATCAGTCATTTTTCTATCCATCCATTTTATTATTTTGAAAGTTTATTTCTTCAATCTATTTCTTTCGTTCATCAATTGATCTAATTTTTTGTTATATAAATGTTTTGAGAGATAAACTACTTTTAAAGATTGCTGTCCTCAAGGTACAATAACGAATGATTAAGACTTATCTTTTGTACTTCCAGAATTTGTTTCTAACAATCTTTCTCCTAGTACCATGAATGATTTGCTTCATCATATCTGTGTGGAAACATTCTAATTACCCACCTCTTCTACCAGTACTAATCACAAGAAACATGTCTAATTACGAAACAATCAGTCTAATTATCCACATGTACCTGCACTAATCATAAGAAAAAGAATTAGTCAATCAATGTTCTAATTACCCACCTCTTATGCCATTACAAATCACAAGAAACACCAGTCTGTCAACAGTTCTAATCATCCCTTCTCATATCACAATCAATCACAAGAAGCAATCAACGTTCTAATTATCCTCATCTTAAATCATCACCAATCATTTACCCACCTCTTATACCACTGAGTTGTGTCGAATTTTGAATAAGTATGGAATCTTAAAATTGAATTCATTGTGCATTAAACTTTTATTACAGACAGACAAGCATGGTCTTTTTGAAGAGTCACTTCGATCTGTTCTTCATGTCAGTATTGAACTTGAAAGGCCAGCACCTGCGGCTCATTTAAAATGGACTCAGGCATCGCAACGCTGTTCTAAGAAAGTAAACATTAAAGTCACCGACCATAACCGCTTGATGTGAATCCAATGTCAAAGTTATTTTTAATGTTAAGTTTATATGCATCATATTTCTCAGATTTTAGGTTGTCAAAATCTGACGAAGAGGTAACTAACTTGGGGAAAAATTAGGAACCGCTGATTACGATTGGTCAGATTAAATTAAGGCGTACACCTTGAAAGTAATGTTGAATTTAAAAGTTACAACCTTGGTAGAATTTATTCAGTCCGAAATTTCCTGCGAGAGGATAAGATTTGGCTTCGGGGCAACCTAAAGAATAGTGCTTTCCTCGTTAAAACAAGTAAAAGAGACCAGGTGTCCGTCTTGTAAGAAAAGACAGGCTTTAGTGCTAGGACTCACAATTTCTGAAAGAGAACATCATTAAGGGAACATCTCACAGGAACTGACAGGAATAGTCAGAAGACGGAAGTTCGGAAAAGAGATGAAGCGTTCAGCATAAAAAGATCAAGGAAGATCAAATTATACACGTGAAGCTTAAGGTGAGAAGACGTGTTATACCGGAGACAAAGACAGTAAGCGATGCTAGGTGATGCAAATCAGGCTTGTACCTTGTGCTGTTTTCACCACACGTTATCATGATGAACAAATCCAAAAATAGAACACTGCTATTGAAATTCTGTTAACGTAAATTTGTTTGAATTGAACTGGACACTATTAGTTGTCTTGTTATTAATTCAATTTTTATTTTCTTGTCTAAAGGGGGCTCGTATGGCATTATTTCTTGTCAATTATTATTATTATGACTTTATTTAAAGAGGGTAACTCAATTAGCTAAGAACAAATCTACCATGAGGCCCTCATTCAAAGGAATTTATTTATTTTTGCTGCATCTCTGAAGCCATTGTATATACTGGGTTTGGAAAGAGGAAATCGAGTGGGCATTTCTAATCTCAACTGGAATACTATTCCAGAGCAAAGTTCCAGAGTATTGGAAACTTTTTTAAAATAATTCCTTATTTGGTTTGGGAATTTTGTAATGTTTGGTAGACATTGATCGCAGGTGGGGAGTATTTCCAGGTAGCCTATACTTGAATAGTGATTGTAAATATTCAGAAGCACTATTATTGGCTATCCTGTACATTAATTTGGCTTTTCTTAAACAGATTCAGTCTTTAATAGATAGATTTTTTAACTTACCAGCTAAATTTTCCTTGCTTTCTTTCTTGATTGATATTAACTCAAAAGCTCTTTTTTGGAGATGTGCCAGCTTTGCTAAGATTTTATCATTTGAATTACCCCATACTGTATTACAGTAGTCTAAATAGGGTTGTATGTAACTGTTATAAAATAGTTTTCTGTGCTTTTCTAGGAGAAAGTGTCTTATTGCTCAGTTCTCTATCCACTCACACCGGGAAATAAAATCGAGGGAGATCATCCTCTAGATAACAACAGCCAAATCTAATCAACTAATTAACGTTACAACCACTATCAATTACAAGTAAATCAATCATTGTTCTAATTGCTCACCTCTTATCCCATTATCAACCATAAGAAACAAGTCTGTCAACAGTTCTAATCACCCAACTCTTACACCACTAACAATCAAGACACATAGTTTATGAACAGTTCTAAATACCCACCTCTTGCACCACTATCATAAGAAACACATCACTGCCAACAGTTCTAATTTACTCCCATCATGTATAAACTTGCATAGTGTGCTTATCCACTAGTTCTGTAATTTTTCATACCAACATTTATCTCTGGTGGTCTAGTGGCTAGAGCATCTGCCTCGGATGAGGGAGATCACGAGTTTGAACACCTGCCAAATCATACCAAGGACTTATAAAAATTGTACTATAATCCATCTCAATTGGCACTCAGCATTAGGAGGTTTGTGTTAGGACTGGTCAGGATAATGTGACTGGGTCTGTGGCATGATGCCAGTGCTAGACATCACTATAAACTGTCACAGATAAGGCACATATTTGACAATTTAAAATGTCTTTTATGTTTCTCTATTCCTATGTTAAGAGCATATGTGTTGCACTTTTTGGTCTTAATTCATAGTACACTAGATCTACAATCTCACCCAATGTATTGTCCAACACTTGCAATAACTACCAACATCTTTATCTACTTGTGATGATTGTCCCTGCAAAGGTCACATTGGGTCACAACTGTGTCAGTAAATGACATTTCCTGTAACAAAGATAAATAAAATTGGATGCATGGACATGGCAGATAATGAATGAGAACTCATAAAAAGATGGAAATAAAATAAAAAAATGTCCATCCCAAAAAAAACTTCAAGTAATGGAGTGGTGCCACAGAGCTTTTGGGATTCATCATCATCAAAGGAGGGTCTGATAAGTAAAGAAAGGAGCAAAAAGAAAACATTCAATAAATCAAATAATTTAGTTTATTTCAGCTTGATAGACATACAACTTGCTTCATTTAACACATTTACCCCATGCAAATTTTCATAAAAATTGCATACATCAATCACATGTAAATATTAAGCAAGGTTTAATAGTGCAAATACATATACATATATTGCCTCTGCTCTCTGTAGTGGGAGTTCCAGCATCCAGGAACTTCACTTCTTGGCTCTGTAACCTTATTTTGTGAATTTAGTTAACATTTTTCTAAAAACTGGACTCAAATCTTATAGAAATGTGTCCCTAGTCTTTTTTTTTCAAAATCCTACAGATAGATTTTATAATGTATACAAATATGAACATATTGCATAAAAACTGCATATATATTGCTTTTACATAAAGCATTGAGACTTTGCACTGAGAATGGTTTTATTCCACTTCAGCAAAAGAAAGATGCAGACTGACTCATCTTTTAAAACTCAACAGCATAGCTACCTGTGTAAAAACATAAATCTTTTATAACCCAGTGGCATAGCAAACTGTATGAAATTGCTGATAAGCATCTTTTAAAACCAGGTAGCATCTTATAGAACCCTTTGGCATATGTACTTGTATGCAAATATGCATCTTTTAGAACCCAGTGGTATAGGTACATGTATGCAAATATGCCACTGCATTCACATAGACCTAAACAAAATTAGAAGATTGTAACTTTTTTTTTAAAATTCCGTATATACTCACATGCTAAGAGCTCTATCTACACCATGGCAACCAGTCTAGGATGAGATATCCTGGAATCTACAGGTACCTTAATATTTAAAGAATTCCAGTTTATATAATTATTGTACCCTAAACCTATCAATTTCCTTCAGCTACTTGATTTGGAATACTGTAGTATATACAGTGTACATAACTTTCAAATCATTACCAAGTTTGTATAAATTTTTAACTGATAAGGACAATTTTCCCATAAATCCTGGAAATGAAATTAGACTGAAATTATCAAAAGGATAATTAGCAACAGTTATTTTTAGTGCATTTGATTTTCTTCAAAGTAAAATTGAAAAATAGTCATAATTTAACAACATAATCAAGCATAATTAAATTTAATCATAGCATCATCTCCTCTCTTTTGTATTCATTCTGCATGCATACAATATTTATGTTCTGATGTACTTTATTAATGGCATTACATGTATAATACATTCTTGGGCAACAAAATTCATCTGATGTAATCAGCAACTTTTTCCCCAGACAAACTTGCAAATTTTAGATCTCAGGATAAGACATTTGATACCTATCAATCTGCAAAAATCATTATTTTGTATAATAGTATGAAATTTGATTTATCTCCTTCATTTGAAAATGAACCCAGTACAGTATGTTAATTAGTGTCTATACTCATATAAATCAGATTGAACTACAAACAACATGAACCCTGATATGCATTGCATAATGCTCCAGAGGTCGTGACCTTTGTTCTACTGATCACTCCAAACAAAACTAAACAGACACAGATCTGTCAGCACATTATATAATGGCAGATCTTGGTCTAAGAATTGTGAAGTTGGATCTAACTTATAAGTGAATATATATGGTACAGGAAGTTATTTTTTGTCCTGTCGGACCACAAGTCAGACCATCCTCAATAATGACTAATTGTAAAATTATCTTTCAATGAAAACATAAAAAAATTCAGAAACATCAAGATCTGAAATTTAAATATGAGAAACCTGTTTGTGGGTAAAACTGAATGACTATACTGTCTCCCATTTTTCAATCATTTATTGTAAAACAAATTCCTATTTATGAATAAGTCGAATATCAGCAAAACTTTTTCTGTACAAACATTTAAGGATATCAAAACTGAAAGACAACAGTGTATATTTATGGCTCCAAAAAAGATTTTTACTGAGTTAAGTTGGCTTTAGTACAGACATGCAGCATGCTTTACACTTTTACCAAACACAAAATAAAAACATTTTACAAACATCTGCGGTCTATGCAGTATTTCATAACCATTGGTTATCTTGTAAAAGTTGGTTTAAAATTTCATGTTGGATAGACTAAGAGTTTATTTTCAAATACAAGTTTAAGTGTTAAATAACCATTACAAAAACAGCATGCTCTGGCTCACTGCTATTACAACATTCATTTAAATATTTGGAAGGTCATTGGAAAACCACTCTGAACTTCCTGCCAAAAATGAGATCATCTGCTGAAAACACCGAACTATATCTACAAGAAAAAAGAAATGAATAAACTCATTCTAAATTCCAAGAAATCATGCTGGGACAAAATCATAAAAGCATATTTTGGTCTCATTATCTTATGTTATTTAAGATAAAATACTAGAATCGATTACAGTCTATAATGAAGGAAAATGTATATTGGTTCATACACTAAATGAAAAGTTGTGCTACAATGATCTGCAATAATGTCTTTTTCTGTCAGGAAGTACTATCTCATGCTGAAAGTTTAAAAATTTATGTTAGCTGGGATACAGCAGCAAATTTTAGCCAAGAGAGATTTTCAGATAGGGAAAAATTTAAACAGCTGTTGGTATTTAATGGAAGGAACTATTTCTTTGAGCCAGGATTTCACTGCTCCAGGTAGACATTTTCTTTGGATGAATTCTATGTATTTTTGGCATTTGTATCATACATCTCTATATACTCTGCCAGCTGCAAAAGTTGTAAAGGTGGACATGTCTGATATATTACATAGAGTGACTAGAAAAGTACAGATTAAAAAAGCCTTCAAATAAATACGGCAATATAAACAGTTTTAATATCAATGATATGCAGATATACATAAGTTGTAAAAACAAAGTCATTACTTTATAATGTGATAAACATAAACATACATGCTTTTATCATAATTTGTAAATAGTTTCATATACAACAATATATATATATATATATATATATATATATATATATATATATATATATATATATATATATATATATATATACACACACACACATGCATACATGCCAAGTGCAAATATAAAAACTGTTATAGAAACAATTTCCTTATACTAAATTCTGAAAGTGTCCAGCATGTTTCTTTCAAGTTTCCAACCTCCATGTCAGCATACATATATTTTTATTGAAAATAAACATGATTTGCCATATATACTCACTTAAAAGTGAAGTCCAACTGCAACCAACAAAGATCTTAATCTGTCATAGCATACTGTACCAGCAGACCAGGGTCTATGTTGTTCATTCTGCTGATTATTCCTAACCAACTGCAAAGGACCAGATCTGCCAGCATAGTATGCAATTGCAGATCTAGGTCTCTGCAGTTTACAGTTGGACTCGACCTATAAGTATATTTGGTGTACAAGACAACTCCCCCCCCAGCGAGCATATTTTGAATCTAAGCCATGGTTAATGCTGCAAAATTCTTCATCACTACTTCAGCAAAACAATGACCAAAGAAAGGTTTGTAGCAGACTGTTTTGGAAAAATTTAGGATGATCATTCAAGAGGTCTAGCTTCTCTCATCCTGACCAAGTCTTTTTAAAGTAGCTGAATGCACATCAATAAAGTCACTCAAATTTATTTACTGAGGTTACCTGGATACCGTATATACTCTTATGAAGGTCAAGTCCACCTCCAAACAACATAGACCCTAAACTGCCTGCAGATCATGTGCCAGCAGATCAGGGCCAATGTTAATTGCTGATCAAGGTCCGTGTAGTTTGCAGTTGCATTAGACTTATTAGTAAATACAGCAGCCAGAAGTAGATTACCACACCTGATGGGTTTCACTTGACATAGTTATGCCATAAAACTGAAATTCAGCCTTCCTGTTAAGTTATTTATCATTTTAAAAAAATATGACCATATACTTACTGAATGTATGAAATTTGTGTCAATATATAACTCTACTAAGGTACTGACTTGTCAATGTATTACAAGCAAGGATACAAAGTAAAAGAGATTGAGTCTGAAAAATTGCAAGCTCAGCATTTACAAAAGTTAAGTGCTGCTGGCATAAAAATATAAAGAACTTGGAGAATATCTTTGGAAACTGGCTTATGTATTAAGTATAAACTATTCAACAACCACTTTTAGTGCATTTTAACATCATTAATGGTCTTTATTATTTTCTACCAATGATAGTTTTATTTCACAAATACTGAGCATATTTCTGCCTATTTTTCATTGATATAAAACCTATCTTATGAATTTATTAGGCTTTGTTATCAGACTTAGAGATATATAGTGATGCTATGTAAAGGCTGATTGATTCATTACAAGGAGAAAGGATTTCTTCGTTTCTTGACTGGCTCAGCAACAGTGCCAAACATTTGAACAGAAAGACAAGGTGGCTTGAGTACTTCACTATACTGCTGCCAGGGATTTCTGTGATTCTATTTCTGTTCTATCCTCTACCTGGAATTTCTATCTTGGCTCTAGACCTACAGCATTGATTTCACTACAGTAAATACTGGTAGTATGAAAGAGGGAAGCAAGAAGCTGACAAGTGCAGTGCTTGTAAAGTGTAACACAAGTACCTAGAATATCAATTTTGGCATGAAAAACACATTTTATTAAAAGTGAAAGTAATCTACCAAGAATAAAGTTCAAACACTAAATCTTTGAGATGCATTTTAATAAGGCTTTACAGTCTTGGATATAGATATATCCAAGGCAAATATTTGTGTAATATTTAAATTTTTCATACTACAATTACATACTTCAATGTTATATGCATGTAACTATCACACACTTTGAATTAGTTAATGGTAAATCCAAAATACTCTCAAAAGAAAATTTACACAACCATACTAAAGTTTTTAATATGTTCATACTTTTACATTTTGAATGTGCTCATCCTTTTTTCAAAATTCTGCAGAGTACATACAACACAGTTTCATTATAGTAATGTGTTTCAAATGCCACAGACATATTATATGCATAAAAGGGTTTAAAAATATAATCTTGGTTGCCTCAAAATGATGAAAAGTACATAAATGACATATGATACATAAGCTCCACATTAATAATCTACAACGTATTGACTTGTATGGTATGGTTGACTCTTAAAAAAAATACTGACCAATAAGACACTGACCTAGTCCTTTGGTTGACACTAACTTAATATACAGAAACAAATTTCTTTTTAGATTAACCATGACCATGATCTCTTAACATTTAGACTCAATTATGTATGGGTTTCTCTATTACCATAAAACAAACCATCCACAAAGTTTGGTAAAAATAATTAAGTGAGAACAAAAGAAACTCTGCAAGACCAAACTTTGGTCAAGGTACATCTTCTAGAACTAAAATTATATAAATATAATTTTTAAATTTTATAAAAACTCCTCTACCATTGACACCTAAATTAACAGGCTTCTTTCTTAGCAAATGTGCAAATCAACCACAAACTTTGATAAAGACACATGATAATTGAAATTTTATAGAGATATCATTTTGTTTCTTTCACTCATAATCATCTCGAACATTAACATTTTGATCCTGAAGTTTGTTTCCTCCAAACAACATATGTTCAAGCCATCAACAGAGTTTGGTACCCTTACATGAATGAGAACTCTACTTATTAGACAGAAAACTAATTTCTTCTTTCTGATAATGACCTTGATATGTGACCTTTCCATCCAAAAATTGATAGATTGTTCCTTACTTCCAGTGCATGCCATCCAACAAAGTTTGGTAACTGCTGAAGTTTGACAGCTGGATTTACAATGAATGAACTAAATTAGTAACAGACAGAATAATGGACAGTCGTCATTACCAATGATACTCCAACTTATGTCAGGTACATACAAAATCCTGTTAAGACTATGTTAAGGCCATTGATAAGGTTAACAGCAGGTTATCTTGCAATTTCCTATGTCTCAAAGTTTAAACTGTTTTTGTGGAAATCTGATTGGAATAGAGCAATGTCTTATTTTAACTTTGATTGATCAGTCAATTTACCTTATCTTTTCCTAAACAAAATGAAAACAAGATTTAATAATAATGATTATTATAGTCCATTTTCTGTTGAGTTTATTATAAATGAATTTTATTGTACCATATTGGCCAATTTATATCCCTTTTTGCCCTTGACCACACCATCTGATTTCTATCCAGATCACCCTGTTTCTTTTGGGGCCAAAACAGCAATTTTCTTTTCATTCTTATCTTTTTCTTCTTGATTTGTATGAAGACAAGGAGCTGATCTATGACATAAATGCATTTGTTCTTTCAAATCTTTACATAATCTAATGATAAAACAATCAAAATCTGCTGCATTAGTAACTATGCATCAGGCCTGGCAAATGATTTCAAATTTAGAAAACAGGCGACATCTTTGACCTATTTAGGTAATAATCAACTGACAGAGGAAGAGCATGCTCCTGGGAGGCTTTAAGATCCAAAAAAGTTGAATTCGTGCAAACATAACATGCATATCATGGTAAAAAAGATCCATGAAGACCAATCAGTATCTCCCTAGTGAGACTGCATACCAGGCCTGAACAGCTAAACCAAAGAAAGCAACAGAAAACCCCTGATCTTTGATTGATGGATACTGGAACCTTATCAGATACTAGAATCTGGGATTCATCTCTTCAGTACACAGGTTTAAAGCATGTGTGCACTCTATTACTGCACTCTCGATCAAAGATCAAACTGCATTTAATTTCATATTATGAGAGTGGCGGTCCCTGGGGTAGTAGACTTGACAAAAGTGCTCACCTTTACCTATCACTGACATTTCAACTGTTTGTGGGTTTGAGTCTCAAACTCAGCCAATCTTGGTATGTGAGCTATCTTGGCAGTAACTTTCAGTGGGTTGGTGGTTTCGACAAAGGTTTTCCAAGGATCTTCTTCTATCAGTTATATGGCTACCATGCTTAACCTATTGTGCATTGAAAAATGGCATTAACCCACACAATAACAACAAAATATGAGAGTGACATGTAATTATGTAATGGCTATACATCAAATACTTATCCTGAACACCTTTCTGTTCTTGTATGTCTTTGTTTTTCAATAGCAGGAAGGTGAAGGTACAAGAAACAAAAAAGATGAGACAAGTACAAACACCACACTATACCTAATTTATAGAAATCTGTAGTCAAAAAGGGTAAAAATTGACAAAAATGAAGAAAACAAAAACCAAGTGATAAGTGAACAATATCGAAGTGACCTAATTTTTATGACAAGGTGGCATTTAAAGTCATCCCAAAAGGTTCTGCTTCCTATCTGACTAATAATGCATGTGAAACTGACCTAATCACAAAATAATTTCACTTAAGACTCAAATGTAGCTCACAGTAAGTACTTGTGTAATATAGTGTTGTACTCAACAAGGTGTATAAACACACCAGATGCATCTCTCTAGCAACTATTAACTAAGAAAATGACATATATGCAAAACTTCACAGAAGTTACATAAGTGTGAAATGTAGGTCACATGGAATTTTGGTAGGGTGTTACATGCATGACATATCCAAATTCAAAATTGCATGTCTGTATGGCCAATACAATATTGACCTAAATGCAAAACTTAACCAAAGTTAATGAATCATGAAACATTCATCACAGTTGCTGAAGTCAGACAGATGATGTTGTAATGACTGATACACAACTACACACTCAGCTTCATGACTATAAGCAATCATGCTTGAAAAACTCACTCAAATGCAAAACTTTCTGCAGCACATACTATAGGTTAGAGTAACCTAATTTTGGCAGTGTCCTTTTGTATTCACCAACATGCATCTACATATCAAGCTGCATATCTGGGGTGGAAACAAAAATGTCTGCGAAATTGACCTTAATGCAGAACTTAACCAAGTCAGTAGGAAAATTAGGTCAAAGTGACTTACTTTTGGTTGATATGTGTTGTACTCAACCAAACACATTTATATAATGAAGCTGCATGGGTCTGAAGACTTGCTTTGCCTGAGAAATGTGCCTAAATGCAAATTTTGACTGATGTGAGACAGATTGATGGACAGGGTCAATAATATATGCATCTTCCATGTCACAATGGTAAAAAAACCCAACCATCTCTTAAAATTAACACATTATACAATACCAATTTCAAAATAGACATCTCATCATGCTTGACAAGCATGTTTTGGTAGCAAAGAGAAAAACCAGTCTAGTGTCCATAGGATTCTATCAACATAAGGTGCAATGGGAGACAAATATAAATACAGTAAATTACATCACGTGTGGAGAATTTTGGAATGAAACCCTGGAAGAAAAATAGGTTGCATACATCATAAAGTCTGACAGTAAATTGATAAATGTTATCAATAATCAATATTTACTGCTTAAAGTACACTTCTACTGAATAAAACAGGGTCTCCAAATTATGAAGCATGTATTATGATTTGATTATTTCATAGGCAGTTATGTAAAAATTTATATAAGATGCATGTTTTATGATGGATTATTTCATAGGAAGTTATGTAAAAATTTATATAAGGTATACCATTTGTGGGTCTTGGTAAACAAAAAATGTTAAATTATTTAAGAAGTTTTATGACTTTTACATGACCTGTAATAAATATAGGGTTTATTTATCACATGATGAAATACACCAGCTTGGAGAAGCTATCTTGAATACCATATATACTCACATACAGGACAAGTCCATCTCAAAACCACAAATGACTAGAAATGCAGTGCTTTTTTTAAAAATACACTCACTTCCATTTTTACATCTTTTGTCTTAAGTGACAGATTTATACATGCACAATAAATAACATGTATTAAAGTGGGAATACACAACTAAAGTCAAGGACTTTTCAAGGACAAAACACACTGATATGTCAGACACAACTGCTAACTTCATAGACCCAGACCAGCTATCACATAATCTGCCATCAGATCCGGGTCTATACCTTTTATTTGGAATTATTAGTAGAAAAAAATGTCATATACGCTGATCAACTTGTGCATTTTACAAGGGGGATCATAACCTATTGTTTGCTGATGGACTTAACTTATTAGTTAGTATATGCAGTAACCAGATTGCTATGGTTTATCAGTGGGCAGAAAATGATGGAAATAATGTTGAGTCCAAATCTAATATTTCAAATGCTGAAACCAATAAATTAAGTTTTACCTTTGAATAGTGGCACTCTAATTAACAGCTTTCTAGTCTAAACTCTAATGATGCTAAATAAATCTTTGCATTGTCTGAAGTGTAATTTTTTTAGTTATCATTGATGGATCATATGTACTCATCATGTACAAATCTAATCCATCTTCAAACTGAACTGATCAGTCTGCTATCCCATAATGCACCAGCAGATCTGAGCATAAGTATTTTGACAGGAGTATTCAGTAGAACAAACAACACAGATCATGATCTGTTGGCACACTGTGCAATGGAAGATCAGGGTCTATATTATTGGCCATTATACCCGACTTACAAGTAAGAATATATTGGAATAATGTTCTCATACTTTTGTCCATCAGCATGATAGCCCTGTGCTGCAATTGTCTTACAAATGGATGAACCCAATTTGTAAAAATAATGTGTTATTTTATAATTATTGATGCATAAATATTGTCTACTGGAGATAAGGGGTAAGTATCTGAATATATTACATTTGGAATCTTCCTGTTTGTAAAAATATCTTTTATTTAAAAATTTTGCAAACCATTTTTTTAATGTCCTGCTGGACAAGAAACTGTACTATCGCTGAAATTTCTATTTATACGGAAAAATGTTTAACGTGTTCTTATCAACCATCACAGGTCCAAAAATGTGAAGAGGATTTTTCAAAGCCTTAAAAGGAATCCTCAAAATTAGATTTAAGAATATGGATCATGGAACCAGTTTTGCTTTTCTCAAAATTTATCCTTGAATTAAAATTTTGGCATTATCTTGCTTATAATGATTATTGTGATACTAGGATTTACTTAAATGGATAATAAAATATGAATGGTTTAAAAAAATTGTTAAGACTGTACATCATGGAGTCCTTTAGTCTCTAACAAGAAGTAAAATAATTCATCAAATTAAATGATATTCTCCAATTGTCCACAAAGATTAAACAAGACCAATTTCAACAGAGTATAGGATATTTTCAGTACATTTTAATCTTTGATGTCTACATGGAATAATGTGACCAACTCAGTTCCAAATTGACTAATTAGAAAAAATATTTAAAAAGTGTTAATGTGAAGACCCTTTTGACATGTTTAGTACAATCAGGGTCAGTTCTACCAAGGATAGGAACCAAGTCCCTGTTATAAATCCAGAGGCATAAAACTAGACACCAATACTGTTATAATGAATGGATATCAAATAGTATTTTCTTTTATAAGACTTGATGGGTGTGTACTGTCTTTCTTTGATACATATATACACATATCTTGTACACATCTTTCACTGCCATCAATGATGGCTTCCATTTTGAAAGCTATTAGCAACACAAATCAATATTCAGACTGTAATTAACCATAGTAATATTTAGATAATTTCCCACAGTGCTATGTATTGGAAATACTGATCTTGCAAATTTTAATATAACCAAAGTTCTAAGATGAGTGTAGATTGTAATTTGATTACAAGTGTTGATACAAGGAATAGGATTACTGTCCCAAAACCTAATGATGGCTAAGATATTATGTACTTTCAAGGCCTGAGTATCTGTCTATAGAATATATAATAATTTGTGATCCCAAGTAATATTCTGCACCTAATGTTGGAATACATTTTTTTCTTATATGGGGCCTTTTAAAAAAAATATATACTGTATATTGCAATTTTATCGGAGACCCATGAACTTGTGTCTTATTTCTTGCAAAATGATGCTTTGTGTCTTATATATGAGTAAAGGTGAATATCTGACACTTGTTTGCCACAATCCATGAGGAAATAACTCTTCATCTGACATCTTGTTGAAAGAATGTGAATTGTATATCTTAATGTCTGAATCCATAACAGTGTCTTGTATTCTGTTAGTCGTACTGTTCAACATCCAAAGAGGATATAACTCTTATTATGGTCTAATCCTGAGTAGAGACTTCCCACACAATCAGGTGACTTCTTTCCCCCTTGCTGATGGACTGCGCCTTCTTCTCATCATCCTCTACTGCAATCTCATCATCACTATCACCTGCAAATAAGCAAACTGAAAAATCAATATCAATCAGTCCCAATCTGTAAAGCCAACATGCTCAGCTGATAATTGTCAGGCACAGATTTGTTGTTAGAACCACTTTCTCTCATGCAACTAGGAAATTACCTGCAGGTAAAATAAAGCCACATCAGAACAAGTATACATTAACCTGCTTAAAGTTAAGTTCACATTGTGTTGGTGGTGTTTCAATTTTGTACAATAAAAATATGAAAGTAATCTTGACTGACAAAGAAATCTAATTGTTTAAAAATGGTAAAACAGTTTCTCTAAGGATTTTGATTTCTTTAATGGGGACCGCTCCAGTCGCCTATATATAATGGTTAGAGCATCCACCTCAGATATAGAAGGTCGCAGGTTTGAATCCCAGGCAAGACATACCAAAGACTTATATAAGTGGTACTAACAGCTGCCTCGCTTGGCACTCAGCATTAAGAGGTCAGTGTTAGGACAAGTCTGCCTGGTGTCAGGATAATGTGACTGGGTGAGATATGATGGTGCATGTCTGCAGCAAGATGTCCAAGTGCTAGACATCACTATAAACTGTGGACATTGAAGTGATATGACTGAAAAATTGTTAAAGCTGTTTAAAAATTATCCAAATCCAAATTACATCAGCTGCATAAAAAGGTCTTCGATATGAAACTGAAATTTTGGTTTTTGTTTGCAAAGCAGAAAACATCAGTCCTTGTGAAATTCTAAATTGCTCAAATGCAAATCACCCACAAAGTTTGGTTCAAAATATTACTGGTATCCTTGTATCACAGTAATCTTGAGCATTTACCACAATATCAATAGTTGACATCTTTCTTACCTCAAATGCAAGCCATTTACAAAGTTTGAATCAAGGTATTTGGCACACAAGTCCATTCCAACTTTCTCTCTTGCAGATTTTGACACTAAACTTGGGTCTTTTGACCCCAAATTGATAATTCCTTGCTCCATACACAAGATAACACAGTTTGGTAATGGTAGATTGTAGAAAACTCTGACAAGAATGAAAATAGTGAAGAGATGCAGTGATATAAGCATACATATATACATACATACATACATACACAACTGCTCTGATGGCCTAGTGGTTAGAGCATCTGCCTTTGATGTGGGAGGTTGTGGGTTTGATCCCTGGTTGAGTCATACCAAAGACTTACAAAATTGGTACGAACAGCTACCTTACTTGATGCTCAGCATTAAGAATTTAATGTTAGGGCTGGTTGGCCTTGTGTCAGGATAATGTGACTGGGTGGGACATCATGCTACATGTCTGCGGCATGATGCCCCATTGCATGAATAGCCTATAGCATATGGCGGGTGCATGAAAAGCCTATAGGCTATGATTTGTCATGAAGAAGTTTGTAAAACAGAAATAAAAATGATAATGAGAAAAAACAAACTGTATATAAATATATTATTGTTCTCAATAAAGTAGAAAAAAATGTGAAGGTCATACAAAAAGTAGAAAGTGGTGCCACTGGAAACATTACTTTGTGTTTGTAGTGCTGTTGTAGGTTTGCAAAGGAAGTAATAAGAAATCCATTCCATGTATTGTAGCTTATTACCAGCAATTGTAAATTTGTTCTCAGGAAGAATGCACATTCCTAATGATCCTTAAAAGCTGGGACAAACATTTTAGATATAAAAATCACAAGTCCCAGAGGCCTCTGGGCTGAGGATCAATAATTGTTGAGGTCATAGCTGAAGAAGGTATTAGTTCTAAAGACAAACTAACATAACAATTACATTTATACTCCTGTATCTCTCCTGAAACAGATTGGTTGTAATTAAGTTTTCTCTTCCAATTTGTGTGCCTGGAAGAAAATACTGCAAACAGGGTAGGCCCATATCTGCTGATGAATTATGTGCCAGCAGATCTGGGTGTACACTATTGTTCTGCTGATTATTTAAAATATGTTACAATGACTTTAAATGAACAGCAGAACACCAATCTGGATGCATATGATGCAATGGCAGATCTAGGTATATAATTTAAACAGCACTTACCCTGATGTGGGGAGGGTTTGATGCTAAGGCAGCTCAAGGTATACAGTATCTGTTCTGACCATGATTTTAAGTGAATAGCATGAACCATTATATGAGGGATGATGTTATGGTAGATTTGGTACATAATATTTCTTCAACTAATGATTTCAAGTGAAAGATACAGACCCTGATTGAAGGGAGTCTTTGATGCCATGGGTGATGGGCAATGTCTGTCCTATTGATGATTTTAAGCCAATAGGATGTCCCTTGTGTTGGGGGCATATGACATCATGGCAGATCTGTTCCACAGATGATTTTAAGCCAATAGGATGTCCCTTGTGTTGGGGCATATGACATCATGGCAGATCTAGATGTACACTGTCTGTTCCACAGATGATTTTAAGCAAATAGCAGAATGAAATTAATTTTGTTCATGTCATGGCAGAAAGTGTATACTCTTCTACTGTTGATCTTATGTAACAGTATGGACTTTGATCTAGGCATACACTTTGCCATGACAGATATGGGTGTACACAATTCTAATAATGATTTTAAATGAATAACACAGATTTTGATCTAGACATTCATTGTCATGGCAGGTCTGGATGTATACAATTCTAATAATGATTTTAAATGAACAGCACAGAGTTTGATCTAGACACACATTGTAATGTCAGGTCTGAATGTACTCAATTTTAATAGTGATTTTAAATGAATAGCACAGATTTTGATCTAGACATTCATTGTCATGGCAGGTCTGGATGTATACAATTCTAATAATGATTTTAAATGAACAGCACAGAGTTTGATCTAGACACACATTGTAATGTCAGGTCTGAATGTACTCAATTTTAATAGTGATTTTAAATGACTAGCACAGATTTTGATCTAGACACACACTGCCAAGGCTGATCTGGGTGTAAACAATTTCAATAATGATTTTAAATAAATAGCACAGATTTTGATCTAGACACACATTGTCATGGCAGGTCTGGATGTATACAATTCTAATAATAATTTTAAATGAGTAGCACAGAGTTTGATCTAGACACACATTGTAATGGCAGGTCTGAATGTACTCATTTTTAACAGTGATTTTAAATGAATAGCACAAACTTTGATCAAGACACACACTGCCATAGCTGATCCTGTTGTACTCAATTCTTATAATGAATTTAAGTGAGCAGCATGGACCTAGCTCTGGGGGCACCTCATGTCATGGCAGATTTGTGTACACGATTTGCAGCTAAATGCACATTATACACTTGTGAATATGCACTATTTCAGCTAGTGATGCCTGGATGAGTGCAGCATCCTTACACTAGTTATGAGCATCCCTCTTTCATAGCATGGCTCTATTTTAATGATGCCACAACTGTAATTTTTCATTATGTGCCTTTAATTTTGTTTTCAAAAGCAAAGTAACATTTTGCTCTGCAAACAATATCCAAAACTGGCACAGGTAGAAAATTCACCCAGATGAACATTTCTGCAAATGGACCAGAGCTTGAGGACATCAATCCAGACACAGCTATCAACTGCTGGCTTAGTGCTGGTGCAGGTGGCAGACATATACATGGACATTTTTTCAAATCCATCATTTAAAACATATATACATGAACCCGAAGAAGCCAAATGTATAACAACCAATGTTTTTGAAGAATTAAATTCTTTTAAGAAATAATTATGCTGTATATTATTTTGTCTTTTTCTGCATATTAAGTACATACATTTCATCAAATCTCTGCAAATGATTACCATTTTGGGACCAGTGAAAAGTAAGGTGGGACTAGTGGTTAAAACAGTTTTGCTCCGCCCTGCAATATCAAATGACAACAATACTTTAAAAATGGCTGGATCACAGATTTCACTTGAAATATAACAATAAGATGCACGCTAAGAACATGATGGGACTCAGTTCCAGTTAAGCTAATCTTCTAACAGACCTAATTTCATGGTCAGCTTTGGACACCACAGCCTCATCCCTGGAGCCAGGGTCAAGTTCTGATAATTACATCAATGACACAATGACAAGTTAATGGATGAGTGTCCTGATTTTTATTCAGATTGGTAATCAATGGCAGCAACTAAATCTGATGTTATTAATATCTGGATTAGCTGGACAACAAACATCATTGTTGTGGTCAGAAAACAGGTAATGTTTTGCTAAATTTAATAAATTTGATATATTATATAAATATCTTTTTTTTAAATTCTTCAGTATGTTCCATGTTTCATTATATAAATATCCATACTCAGAACTGACAGTTAAGCCAACAAGGTTTTACCATTGGGGCTATGACTACATTTGATTTTCTTGCAGATGAAATGCATGACCAGCTGGTTATGGACAGTTCAAGTTTTTAGGTTACTGGTTCTTTGGGTTTCGGGCTTTGTTGGTGTGCTTTGTTGTCACTGTGTGCTGGGTTAGTGGTTAGTGCATACAAGCCATTCTGGAGGAGTCACAGTGTTTCATATGGCCACTGTAGCATTCAGTTCTGAAACTGCTGGAAGAATCACATGAGCAAGCCTTTTCGTGGTAAAAAAATAATCAGATACATCTGTATTGCATTAATTAACAATGGAATTATTTACTTTATTAATTCATTTAAGACAAACACACTACACCTTGAAAGTTATCAATATCAATTCAGTTGTATGCTAACTTATAGTTAAATTTTGTGTGCTATCTTCATAATATATCTAAATGTTTTTATATTAATTAGATGTCAGTTATCATGTAAAATGTAAGACTATCAGCGAACTAATTGTACATAAAAAAGATGAAAAGAGCAGTTATTGCTGTAATATAACTGCATATATGCCCCCCCCCTGCTTCTAAGTCACACTGCAACCCATTTCAAAGATCCTGATCTGCCATAGCACAATGCACCTGCAGCTTAGGGTCAATGTATTTGTTCTACTGATAACTCCCAGCAAACTACACTGACTTCGATCTGTCAGTGCATCATATAACAGCAGATCTGGGTTGCTGCTATTTGCATTTGGACTCAACTTATAGGTGAGTATATATGGTATAACATAGACCATTTATTATATGCAAGTTCGGTGGTCATGAGTGCAGAGGCACTTATTTAAGGTATGTTTTTTCATATAGCAGGTGATTCAGCCCAACCAATGCTTTTTAGTTTTCCTCCTATATATATCTTAATTTCTCTAATTTTTAAAAAAAATATCAGATTAAATAGGTTCTATGGTTTTTCTAATGTTCCTCATGAAAAGAAAACGATGATGATTCTCTTGACTACATGTTTTTGATGTTCCCTATCTCCTTTAAACCTGTTTTCATTTTTCACCGTCAGTGGCAGGCATAAACATGGGTACATCCCATCCCCTTCTCCATTAATGAGTGATAAACAACTGAAATGTTTCTAAGAGTGTTTTCTTTACAGTTAGATTGATAAAATTATGCTCTAGAAATGCAGTGATATAATGATAGTGCATCAAATTTTGATACAAAATACATTCACACATTATAGGGCTTATTAATAAGACATTTCTATGTTCATTGGTAGATAAATGCTTTGATTTTATAGTCTTATTTTGCAGTTTTTGTTATTGTTAAATTGGAGAACCATGTTTGTGCCTGCTTCTGAGAAATGGGAGAAAATAGAATCATTTACTGATAATGATTTTTATTCTAATATAGAGATACAATAAACAAATAAAATAAATAAAAATAAAATAAATTGCAATGGTCAACAAGTAGTGTTTGGATATGAAAACTGAAGTAATGACAATAGCCAGATATAACTTCAAGCAATCATAGGAGAGGCATTTAAAAAGTTTTGAATATTACATGTACTGTGTTTTACAACAAAATTCTTTATTAAGTGAACAGGATGTCAGTGCATCAAAATATTCCCCATGAACATCTATACATATACACTTTCTTATTTTAATTATCCAATTATTAGATGCTATTTTGTATTCACTTTTTGTTATATTGTTCATACATTGGAAAACTGCACTGCTATCTTCATGACTGCTTTCAAATCATCTGCCCCTGGATGAATCTTTGGAAACAGATTCATAAAAACATCATTTTGATTTAAATCAGAGATGTATTGGGGATGTGGCAATGTTTGGAATCTGTGCTTATTCAGAAGTCTTCAAGACTGTGGATGTGTGTACTCATATATTACCATGGAAAAGATCAATATCTTGGGTTCAGGTGCAGGTTTGGTACTGATTCAAGGAAACAGGAAAAATGAAAATGTCCAATGACACAAGCAGAGTCAAACAAAGGTACCTGGACTGGATGGCCAGGTCTTTTGCACAATAAAACGTCATGCTTATAAAACTCTCTGGATAGTGCAACTATGTTGGCCTTGTTACCAGTCAGAGCACCCAGAATGTACAGTTTGCTCATTCTTCAGCTGCAGAGCTAATCTCCTTTGACCACATTTAACTTCACTGTTATTTACTTATGTCACATTATATATATGTATATATATATATATATATATATATATATATATATAGATATATATATATATATATATATATATATATATATATATATATATATATATATATATATATATATATATATATATATATTTGCTGATGATCAGTGTGCTTTGCTTGCCATGGAATAGAGAATAATTAATTGCTATGCATTACAGTGGAAGAAACATGTGCTTGGGGTTTGCTACCATGCACAGCATTACCTGATTGTTTTATTTAAGACTTCAGCTATTTCAAAATACTAATTAACCAATGTTGTACAAGCAAAGTGCTTGCAATGAGAAAATTGATTACCCTGAGCTTTTTTTTCCACCATACCCAGGGTGCTTACAGAGTTATGTCAGACTGTATTTTCACAACACAATGAGTTTTGTCAAGAATAAGTCAACTTTATGAGAGCAATCTTCAACTGTTGGATATTAGACACATAAACATTCTTTTTCACTGTCCATATTATGTTATAGAATAGCTAGATATAGTGAATGTTCCAGTATTCATTCAAAATTGTATAGACCTATATCATATTATATTGCCATGCTACTAGATAGATTATAGTCTTTTTCAAATTATAACTGAACAGTTTGAATTCATGTATACAGTGCATGTATTAAAGAATGAGAAAATGTTAGAGTTCTTATAATTCAACAAGACTATTCTTGTCATATACAGATTCATTAATTATTACAATAAGAATCTTATACAGTAGTTCTCATGAAATGATTCAATATGTAATGAAGCAACTGTATGTGTATGCATGTGAAACATATATAATTGCATTTGCACTTGACTGTACTACATGGCTGTAGTCATGATACTTTGAGCTGATTTTGGATTAATAGTCATAAAACCTTGTAGGGTTTCATATAACCAATATGATGCTGTCACTTGTGACATTGCTTGGTAGATGGTGTTAGCTCTTTCCAAGTGAGGGAGCAAAGCTTTGGGACACATGCAAATAATGGGACTGTTGAGGGATCCTCCAGCAGACTGGAATGGGCAGGCCATGCATGGTGGCTCCTCGATATCTGACAAGAGCTATGGAACTTGAAATACTTCCTTATTGTCAACTGGATGTCATGAATTACATGTGCTTGCAGTCTCTGTTCAATATTCAATATCACTATGTGAGTGAAATTAATTACTCAGTATCAGTATATGAGTGAAAATAAATAATACATAATACATGTATATATCCTACATGTGAATTTTTTTAATACAAATTCTAAATGTTGATCACCCTAAGGGACAAAATTATTACCTTATACATAGCTGTGTAAATCCCATAATTTCATAACATTGGTTGTAGATTAAACGATTCATAATTCTGTGTTTAATTCTAAACATTTATTGTCCATGGTGATAGATCCATATAATCATATTGTTTATATGATACATACATTAATTCTTGTTTAATTACTTGATGTTCTGATTAGTTCCAGTTAGGGATGATATCATTTTCTTATATCAGTTGTTTATCTCTGTGCACATCATTCTTTTAAATCCATTGATGGCTTTAATGTGCACAAATTTGATGTCAAATTCACTCATTGTTCATTCTGTTACAGTACTGTACATGTATTTGCAGATCATTTTATAAAACATTTTGTCTATCCAGTGGCATTAAATCTATCGACAGGTTCAAAGAATCAAAACATTCACATTTCAGTATTCCGTAACCTCTATGTGTACTGCAACATAGTTATATTACAATTTTTAAAAATATTCTCACTGCCTTCCTAACAAATTGAAAGTAACACTTATGGCACATCAGTTTCGACTTATCAATTTGCATGATTAGTCTTTATGGAGAAACTGATGAATTTTCAAATTGACTCTTACAGTACCTATCTCTTTGAAAGTTTTGGATGTCAGTACGCTATAATGCTTACATCTATATTCCAGTTTAAGCTAGAACACTGATATGATATGGAATTTTCAAGTATTATCAACCAATCAGTAAATGAAATTCAACCCTGATAAACTTCTTGAGTAGTGGATGGAGACATAGGAACAGATATAAAGTCAGTTATTGTTGACCTTAAGAAGCACCATCAATTGCAGAAATAGGAATGAAGTTTCCATGATTAAACTGATGGCTCCTTGCCACTAAAATTTTTTTTGATTAAAAAGAAGCACAATTTCATATATAGACATGGCATTCAATTTCTAATTAAGAATGTTTTATTAAATTAGCCAATACAACATGCATCCCGCATCTATCTATTTAGCACCTGAAAATCATTTCCAAATATGTTCATGCAACTTCTAATATTGAATCTATTTTTAGTACAAGGATAAAGGATTTATAACATTTCAAGCATTAAAAAAAATTCACTTTCCAAGCTAAAGAATTTTTTTTTTAGTATTATGCAATATGACCTTATGCTGAGAAAATTATGTTGGAAAACCCTTACATGTAAAGAAATGAATGTCAATTAAGGATGAAACAGATAATATATCTTCTATGTTCAAGATTATTCATTACAGCTATGATTATTTCTTTCCAAAAATAAGAAAGATTTTTAAGCGCAGTGTAGTATTTTTTTATCATGGCCTTTGATGCTGAATACACATCTCCCTTGATAACTAGCACAAAATGGGGTAAAAAAAAACATAGACTGAACTATAAGTGAGATCACAAGTTTAAAGGGACTTCCCAAAAAATTTGCTAGACATCGAGAAAACTGCTGAAGGGTGGGTGGCCTGCGCTGTTTAATTAATGAATCCTATATTTTATAATCGCTTTGAGAATAATTGTCAATAAAGAGCATTTTCTAATGAAGTTGTTTTTGTTACACTGTATCGATGACATTGAATTTTGAAATGTCCAACATCTGAAAGATCATTAACATTATTCAATCTGGTTTCAACAACCATCACAGAAAAAAGTTGTGTATTATGTCCCTCTTTTTTAGTTTTCTTGATTAGTCTAGTTTCTGGAGTAGTATGTAATAATGAAGTCTGAAGCAGGAAGTCTAAGAAGCAGGGAACCAGACTAATTGTTGATACTCTTCCAAACAAGATTCATTTTAAAAAAATCTAATGACATTTATTTCATGAGACAATGGTCTACATCAAAACTCATTTTATAATTATTTAAATAATAAAATACTGTTGCCATAATTTCACTGTTAGCAATAATACAACTTATCCTTGAGGATATCTCTAAGTGCCAATTCAGGAATTCTATGAAATCTGTTTCCCCCACAATGTGGGTGAAACAATGCTCATTATTTTATCATGTATTCTTTTTACTTGGCTGCCTTCCTATCTTTGATCAGTTATGACTAAATAGGTTAACTTGAGGTAATTTAGTTATGTTAAGTGCACAATAACATTTATAGCAGTGTTTCACTGATCAACTAAAATGAGTTTATCCGATATACGACCAGGGCTGTTAGATCTTAAACATGTAGGATTTGTATGACTTTTAATTTTTCTTTTATTTCCCCTCCTTTATTCATTAAAACTAGGTAAATAACATGACAATATAAAAAAGGCCAGCTTTTAATTCAGTGCAACAATACAATAAGTATTTCCACAAGTCAGATATCCAAACAAGGTTGTCACTTAATTAGGTTCTCCTAGAAACTCTCAAGGCAATAGATTTTATGGTGATGGACAAATTTCATGTTTAAATATAAGAGGACAGATGATTACACTTAAAAGGAACAAATAGAACTAAAACACAACTTTCACTTGATCCCAAAACAATATGGTAATTGGTATTTTTTTTATATTAAAGTACTGTCTCCATTATGCCTGATATTTTAATTGATCAAAATTTCCCTGAATATCACTAATTATGGTGTACATGTACTAAGAATATTGTATGTAAAGAAAACATACCAAATTATATAATTTCTTATTAAAAGTTGATAATTTCATAAATGTTGATTAAAATTTCCAGGTCCCACCTACCATTTATAATGATAAAACGAGCGATATATCAAAGTTTCAGTTATCAATTTTGATAATGATTTTCTTCAGCAAATATGGATCTAATTTTGGATATTATCTGATTTAAAAAATGGGATCCACAAGTGTGAGTTATCAGGGCATGAAGTGGTGTACTATGGATAGAAGAACACTGAACTTTTCCAAGACAATGTCAAGATAAAACCACATGTTATGTTGGTTAAATCCATTTGTAATAATTTTTAATTGGAAAAATGGGAGCTACTGATATGGTATAATTTAATGTATTTTTAGATATACATTTTATTCTTACACTGGGTTAATTAACAAAAACGGTCAATTCATACTGTTTATTTTATCTTGCTTACAGGGCAGTACAGTTAAAAACCTAAAACAAATTTGTTAACCCTAAAATTAATGTGTGAGTGTTCATTCACTGAACTGAAACAAAATAAGGTCTGGTCAAAAGTCACTTCTATAGGTATAGATCAAAGCTAGACTGTGCTCAGTAAAATACAAAAATACAAGCAATGACCTTTGACATGATCCCAACATCAATTATGTCTCCTTTTATACTACTTTTGTGAAGGTCATCTATGTGCAATTCAGACTGATCTGCTTTTGATCCAAGCCAAAAACACTGCAATGTGGACATATGCTCTGGTCCTAAAACCTGTAATTTTCAGCCTAAAAACATTGGGTATTATAAATTATGCTTTTTTCCCAGTGTACATTTTAACATGAATAGAAAAACTAGACTATTTTTTTTGGGTTCGAGTCTAGGATTCGGTGAATGTGGATACGTGAGAAAGCTTGCCAGTAGCTTCTCGTGGGTTGGTGGTTCTTTCTGGTGATTTCCCAGTTTCTTTCTCCACCATTAATACTGGTCGCCATGAATAGCCTATTGTGTGCTGAAAACTGGCGTTAAGCCCAACAACAACAACAACAACTATCTATTCAGGAGAAGCAGCAACATTAAGGTTTTCAAAAAGGTCACTTCATGGAAATGGTAATCACTAAACTTTATGCTAAACATCTGAGGCTCACCAACTAGACATAAGATAATCTGTTCAGGAATAGTAGCAATAACTAAATTTCCATGTAAGATTAACTGAAACATATTATGAGTGTGTCAATTTTCATGAGATCCCCTGGGTTGTTTAGGAGTAGCTCTATATAAACTTGTGCTAATAAATAGAATCATATTTGGAATGGCATACACAAATTTTCAAAGAATCATCCTCTTTGGTAATAATTTTCAGTGAAGTTTCATATGTGTTCATATGACTGAGATGTCACAGCCAATATACTATCAATACCATTTTCTGATACCCTTAATTTTTTCTCTGAACTATTTAAAAATTTGTATAGCTGTATTTTACTTTTCACATCAATTTTTGAACACATCAAATATGAGAAGTTACCATTTCCAGCAAGAAACAGAAAAGAAATTTAATTTAGTACAGTGCCCAGTATTTAAAAAATGAAGACAATGACATATACACTGCCTATAAAAGTTTGCTGTTTTAAAATTATCAGTGAATATTTATTGGTAATACAGTTTTATCTACAGTTATTATTTGTAAGCTAATATCAATCATGATATGCACATGATGGAAAAAAAATAAATTATGTTAATTGTTGTGAGAAATTCCATTTTCAAATGAACTGTTTCCTTGAGAAAAAAAACAACAATAAAGGATGGAAAACAGAGTAACATGGGTATACATAAACTTTCATTCTAATGCTATTTACTTAAATGTAGAAAATCAAAAGAGAGAGAGAGAGAGAGAGAGAGAGAGACAGAGAGAGAGAGAGAGACAGAGAGAGAGAGAGAACACATCTCAGTCACCCTTTTGAATGAATAAATTGTCTCACTCTTTGCTTTTTCTTCGAAAAGAAGCTTTAAACAAAACAGCATAATACATTTGCTGCATAAACAACCAGATGCTATAAACTTATATCTGCTATTCTAATGCTATATAAGTATGCTGATCTGCTACACTAATACTATACACAAGCTTATATCTCTACCTAATACTAAACATGTACCCATATATGCTATTCTAATGCTATACATGTGTGTGTGTGTTGGATTTTTAACATGGCTTTAAAAAAATTTCTGTCATATCACTATAATGTATACACTGTGGCAGTTTATAGTGATGTCTTACACTGTGCATCATGATGCAGATATGTCACATGATTGATGTCCCACCCAGTCACATTATCCTGACACCAGACCAATCAGTCTTAACTCTAACCTCTTAATGCTAAGTGCCCAGCTAGGCATCATTTAGATAAGTCTTTGGTATGACTCGGTGGGGTTGGAACCCACAACTTTCTGTCTCTGAGGCAGACACTCTAACTACTAGGCCATCAGAGCAATAATGCTATACATGTAGTCTGTCTGCTATTCTAATGTTATACATGTACATGTACTCTGATCTGATTCCAAATATAAACTATGTACTATGATCTGCTATTGTAATGATATAACTGTACTCATATCTGCTATTGTAATGATATAACTGTACTCATATCTGCTATTGTAATGATATAACTGTACTATGATCTGCTATTGTAATGATATAACTGTACTATGATCTGCTATTGTAATGATATAACTGTACTCATATCTGCTATTGTAATGATATAACTGTACTCATATCTGCTATTGTAATGATATAACTGTACTATGATCTGCTATTGTAATGATATAACTGTACTCATATCTGCTATTGTAATGATATAACTGTACTCATATCTGCTATTGTAATGATATAACTGTACTATGATCTGCTATTGTAATGATATAACTGTACTCATATCTGCTATTTAGTATTATACATGTGGTTTGATATGATATTCTAATATTTAAATGTGTTTTGATATGCTATTCTGATACTCTCTCTCATATATATATATATATATATATATATATATATATATATATATATATATATATATATACCACACACACACATTCTGCTTTGCTATTCTAATACTATATATGTAGTCTGATCTGCTATATTAAGATATGGGACAGAATAATAATATTACCATCATCACTCATTCTTTATGCAAATAACATGTAGTTCTTTTGTTTTACAAAATCTCAGCACAATATTGGTTTAATGATACTAACTAACTAACTAACTAACTAACTTTATGACAACACATACAAACATCCTACATAAAACTGTGAAAATAATGTAAAATAATTTAAGGTCTAATGTTATCCAGACCTCATGCAAAAACAATTGGGAAATATGTTGATGTCATAGTGTCACATGCAAGTTTGATTAGATTTAATGCTGAAATTCTTGCCAGCTCAGAGTTTTCATATTGTAATTAACTAGTTACATTTCATTTACTAGTAATGTATTTCAGGTAAGCAGTTACATAACTGACTGACTGCTGAGAATGAAAATAGCAGCACACAACACAGTGCTTTATCTGAGACTATAAATTTTCAAAATTTGAATAAAGGAAGCAATATTTATTAGATGTTTTGGAAAGAAGGCTCTGATTGACTCTGTCTAATCATCTGATCATGTTAAGAAAGTTTAATCCTGTACACAGTGACATGATAATGTATGGCATTTCTGACACATCATATTTCACTGTTGACAAACTGCCATTTTGATGTAAGCATTTACATAAATAATATCAAACACTTAGATATATTGACAATTAAGATTCAGAATTTGCTACATCTCCAATCCAAATTAATTGTTAATCTACAATAATGGTAACAAAAGTTTCAACAAAGTAATAAAGTAATATGGTAATAATTTTTTTTGCCTAATTTTTGGAAATGAAAATAACTTTTTTTTGGTGTTGATTCAGTAAACAATTACATGTAGTATGGCCTAGCAAGGACCTGAACTTGGATCCTCTGATGAACTCATTTAAGCTTATACCATGAAGGCTACACATAATATCTTTCATGATCTATGAATGTGTCCTCCTCAATTTTATCCCCTATCTGTTGTTCCAAAAAGCACCAGACATTAAACTCTATCCATCTCCATCCGTTCATGTGTCTGTTACTCTAACCCCTGCTATACCACTTGGCAATAATTAACAAAACTTGATCAAAATGTTTAAACATGGTGAAAATGTGCAAGACAGGTATATGGTTCATTTTCCTGGAGTCAGAAAAAGGGGATCAAAAGGTCAAAGGTACTAAACTTTTAATTACAGTTCCATTTTAGAAAATTTGTTTAACATCACTTTATATAACAGCATGAAAAAAAAAAAAACAACAGAAAACACACAGATAAGTTGAATTTACGACTGTGGGTTGGGATCAATGGCAAGTCATCAAAATTGCATTAATTTCTTTCTCAAAACGAAATCTGACTATACATGGGGAAGGAATTTCCCTCTGGGACATGCATGCTTCAAGACAAAAAGTAAACCAGAATTGAGTAATTGAGATTAACAAACAGTGGTGATTTTACATGATTTACATGACTCTATTGATTTTGAGTATTTTACACTAAATTAGATTCCTCATTTAACTATATAATCAATACTGTGCCTGGTCAAAAAATGGGAATGCTATTAGCAGATTCTAAGCCCAACAAATTATACCATGCATGCCATGATAACAAATATTGTCTTTTACATGATGTAAAATATTTACTAGGGTGAAATGGAAAGACTTGACATACTAATTGTAAAACCTTAGATCCATCAATACATAATAACAATAGGATGAGATTAGTATGATTTTTATTGCAATATGATCAATCTTTAGACATGCATTGAAATGCTAGCTATCTCCTGTACCTGGAGGTGTCAACATTTGATATTTAGAAACAAATTATTTGCACCATTAACATTCCATTGGTACAGTCAAATACATGAGGACAAGTTTGGATTATTGAGTGTGTATTTGTGTGATTTTGATTTATAATGTAGCTTTAACAATTTTGCAGTCATATTGCTATGTCTGCAGTGTGACAGTTTTTATAGTGATGTCTAGCACTGGGGCATCATGCCGAAGACATGTAGCATGATGTCCCACCTAGTCACATTATCCTGACACCAGGCTGACCAGTCCTAACACTAACCTCTTAATGTTGAGCATCTAGCGAGGCAGCTGTTAGTGCCATTTTTATAAGTCTTTGGCATGACTTGGCCGGGGTTCAAACCTGTGACCTCCCGCATCTGAGGTAGATTCTCTAACTGCTAGGCCACAGGAGCCATTTGGATAATTGCAAGTACTTAATCAATGTTTTACTCTATGCTATTACTGTTACCTTTTTAAGAGAGACTGGCATTAGTTGTCCTTGACAGTTTGTTATTAGCATTTTTCTAACAGATTATATGTATTAATAAAAAATGTTATTTCCGATAAATGTGTACATGAACATAACTGGTTAAAACAGAATCTGATTATACAAATGAGTAAATTTGTTTGATAGCCTCTCTCAGCAAATCTAAGAGAACAATAAGTTCTTCTGAGAGCCTCACTCATGATAATCTAACTGAAGAAATAGTTAACATTCTCGTGCACTTCAGTATCGAAAACAGCATCCAAATAGATTGTCACTTCTGTGTGTAAGAATTTAAATGATACAATGTTAAGAAGCATAAATGTCATAACCCTGTTGGGATCACAGTAAGTTAATGAGTGTAATTCAATGTGACTTACCATCATGAAACAACAACTTGAGAAAAAGTCAATATGCTATGCTGGTATGCAACATGCAGTATCATTAGTTATTATTCAACAGCAAAAAGGAGGCACAGTAAAAGAAATCAGATCTGAGACAGAGAGTTGAATAACCTGACACAACTTATTGCATTCAAGCTAGTGCGTGCACATCTTAATAAGTGAAAACCACATGGCTTTCTGTCAAAACTCGCATACAAATATACAGAGCACATGGATTTCTATCCTATCATGCCATGTGGGAAGCATGTGACTGTTAAAATCTGCATCGAACATTGTGATTGTCTAAAAACCTACAACGATCTCTTTATATAAAGACCCCATTTGTGTCTTGTATGGTAATGGATTCCACTAAATTGTTCAAAATTTGTTTTACCATTGCTACACGAATAATTTCACTAAATTTGTTGGCTAATTAAAAACTATTTATAATGTGATTTTACATCATTAAATACACTAGTATTATGTCTTTATGATTAAATGACACAAATATCTGGCCACCACTTTAATTTTCTTTTAAAAATGTCCCTAATAATCCATGAATACAACCATATACTAGGAACATATTTGATATCACTGATGGGTGTTTACTGTAGTGAGTTGTAACAGTATTTAATTTACCCAAGTAATAATTTTTAAGTGCTCAGTGTAAATATGAGATAAATATGGTATTTTTTGACCAATGAATAAAGGTTTAAATTCTATTAAAAACAATGCCAATTGAAAAACATTGTGCCATTGGGAAGTACACAACTCTGGACAAATCATTTAAGACAATTTGGGCAGAGATTTGTCTGTATGTATTAGGTTTGGCACATAAGCACATTACTAGTTCTACAGTCTGGACTAAAACATAGGTTCTAAAATAATAAGATGACAAGATGCCACATTGTGTTTAATAGTCCTCTATATAGGGGTTAGTAGGGTATGGCCAACTCTGGACAGATTACGGACCAATGGGTCTCAATGATCCAAACCTTTTGTCAAGGCATGCATATGGATCTAAATTTCATGTGCAGAAACCATCATTTGACTTACCATAACCATGACCTGTGTCTCTTCGAACATATTAATCTATAGTTTCTTTTTGAACACAAAGTGCAAGTAATCCACAAAGTTTGGTCCAGGAGCAATGTTATTCTATAAAAACCCAATTTTTTAGCAATAGCTACCTTGACTTTTTTTATCCCAAATTCAATAGGCCTGTTCCACAAACAATTTAGTCACGGAATTTAACCCAAAACTAAAGTTATTATGTAAATATTTTTCTTTTTTTCAGCCAATGACCTTGAAGGCTGACCTTTCGATCCTTAAATCAATAGGCTTCTTTATTACCCTAAGTTGAAATCATCCACAAAATTTGCTGTGTGCAGATAAAATATTTTTGTCTTCATGTCACAGAGACCTTTGGCCCTTTGATAGGAAAATTGATTAGCTTATTCTTTAACACAAGTGCATGCTATCCAAAATGGTTTGGACCAAGTATGTGATATAGAATTATTACTGTATCATCTTGCCAGTGATCTTGATGTTTGACCTGAGAAGATGTAGAAAATTCAAGTTATAGTGCAGATTCAAAACTGCTAAAAGATGGATGGACATCATAACAGGGTCCGCTCTACCTCATATTCAAGGCTTGGTTTTCTTTCATACATTAAGAATAAAACATCAACGAGGAAAATGCTTTTCAAGTTATTTTCCTGACATCTTCATCCTGGGTGGAGGTTGGGTTGAGGGAGGAAATGAACAGCTCAGAGATCAAAGTTCTAACAGCACTGCACACTTAAAAATAAACTCTGCCAATCATATTCCAAAATGGACCATTATCTCTATCACCATAAGATATCTTTTTATGCCAATCAAGTGACAACATGAAGCAGATAGTCAACCTAATCAACTAACAGATTATTATCTGACTTTGTTTGAAATGCAAGAGAACATAAATCTCTTGACTTTGTGATGGAATCTGAGCACATCAGTTTTCCATCTGCTCTGCAGTGATCATGCCAAAAATGCATAATAGGAAGCAAAGTTTTGTAATAAGAGTTTTTTGTGGGGGTGGGGTGAAAGCAATGCTATTTCCAAGCTTGTATTAAAATACATTTTAATCATCATACCAATCCAATAGGGTAGGAGTGTGCTGGGAAAGTCCAATATAATTAATGTACTTAATAAAGTTACTCTGCTTTATATGTAAAGGTTTATACCTTTGATATAGAACAATCAATAAACATGTGGTAAGTTGTTTATACTGGTCTCAAAAAAAAATCCTTGAAAAAAAATCCTTGTCCAGAAATGTGAAATCAAATTTCAGCAACTATAAGATATTTTTGAAAAGATATCAGGTAAAGTATACATTAACAAGTTTAACATGCCAAAGCAAAAATGTCATTAAAAAAAACCTTATTTACTTAAAATAATATTGCAGGACAGTAGATCAATATGACTGAATTCATTTTCTGAGGCCAATAGTGAGTCTGATCACCATATTGTCAATGCAGAGGTGCTTGTTATCAGTCTGTTTAAAGTTAAGCAAGATGTTAATTGTGGGACGCTAAGATTTTTATACTTAACTTACATGGGTATCAATCACTACCATTTATATGTTTATATTTGTTCTCAAAATTCCAGAAAAGAAATGGTTGAAAGTTGTTCTTAAAGAGAAATTTTATAGATAGGCAATCATGATTAAAGACAATGCCTGAGAAGGGACTATACACTATCAAGTTTGTGTGAAAGGAAACTCAAAGACTAAAGATGCATTATTTATTTTACATGGCTGACCTACCTGGTGCTGACAAAGTTATGGCTGTAAAATCAATTTAGTAACAAGATGTTTTTTAAATTAACTACTGTCACACATGTATTATTTTTGATTGCTAAACAACTGCACAATCTGATGTTTGTATAAGTTACATTAGTACCTTAGATCAAAAGACCATATGTACTGAGGTAAAATCACAAAGAATTGTGGTAATCTCAGTTTCTTTTTCTACTGCACATTTATGATGTTTATAAATCCAACATATTATCATCTCTTTATCTTATTTATCCATATTTTAATTAAAATAATCTGTATCTTAAATGGTATAATTCTGAAAAAGGACAAGCCATAATTTAATTGAAATTGCAAATTCGCTGTCAATCGGTCAAAGCCAAATGAACCTCTCATCCAAGCATTTGTGAAGGATAAGGGGCATGACTGGAGTAAGTTTGGAGGCTGAGCATGTATACATATCATGTTACTCTGTCATTGGCGGAAACAGGTGCTCTTTGAAGAAAAAAAGTCACATGATGTGTCATCTGAAGTATCCTATATAAACAAGCCACCTGCATGAAATATCTCATACATTTATAAGACACAGAGGGAAAACTCCACTTAAGTAAAACCTCAACTTGCAACAAAGAATGGGTGGGTGTATACATGTTCAGCCTCTGACTTATGTCCCATAATGCCCCTCATCCTTTACAAATGTTTGAATGAATTGGTTCATTACTTTCCATAAAGCCTGTGGCCTTAATTGTATACACAGCATATTTAAAGATTGACAACAAAACATCTGCTAGAAACATCAAGAGGAAAAAGGAGCACATGTTAACCTGTAAATTATAATCAAACAAAAAATATTACTTAGATGATATTAATGACTGCTTCAGTAAAACCCTTATTATTAGCCTGAATATTCCTTTAAAAAAATTTGTGAAAAGTATTTACTGATGTCCAGTCTGCTGTTTTCAATATATTTTGCAAGGAACAGCCTTAGCTGAAAGCAGCTGATGCTGCAGCAGTTCTGTAAGGAAGAGCTTTGAGTTTAGACACATAATTCCTGATTGTTCTAAAACCATTTTTAACTATCTTGCAATAGTACTAGATGTCACAGCTCTATAGGAACAATAAGATACCAGAACTTGAGTAGATTTCCTGAGATTTTTAGTCCAGTCAGGATGATGCAACAGAGTATGCATAGCACTAAGCTTCTCATCCTTATAAGGTAGGAGTTCCAACTGGAAAATCTTACCTTGTCTTTAAGTTTCAGCAACTCTGAAAAACTAAATACTATTTTATGTCATACAAGTCATGTTTTGTAAATTCAAAGATTTTAGAGTTTGTGCTCTTGGAGCTGTAGATAAAGCAATAATAATGTCCACAGCTGTTGTTGGAAGTATTTAGTTTTGGAGCAATCTTCTGATATAGTCACTTCATTAAAGATAGGGTCTTCCCTAGAGGATGAGTTTGATCATTGTGTGCAAGAGTCAGTATAATTTTGTGCCTTTGAAGTCTAATTGGAAGAGAAATTAAACAGGACAAGACTAAAGGAAATGTGGAACAATGAAGAATGATATACTAATATTATCAGCAATAATTTTATTCAATATTTTCCTAAGAAGATTAAATGGGGTTAAAATATATTGGATTAAATCTTGCCAGGAGAAAGAAATTTTAAAAGCACCTGGTTCTGGAAACCATGAGATGAACTTCATTACCTGACAGTTTAATCTAGATACAAATTATCTATTTTTGGAACAGAAGTCAGTGTACACAATCTTTGAATAATTTCTTTCTTTAGCATCAATTCAGGATAGTCAAAAATGTTCCAAGACAGATAATCTGCCTGTATACTATGTTTGCTTGCAAAATGGACTGCAGATACAAATATTTCCCTTTCCAAGCACCATTCCCAAATCTGTCTGGTTAGCTGATCCAAATGGATTGATGCCATTCCAACCATATTTTTAATATCTGAGATAGTGTTATGTGTAGGCTCGTATAAAAGTAACAAAAGACAAGAGTGAAGTCAACAAGCTTTGTAAATTTTCTAAAAAAAATTACTTTTCTAGAAAACACAGTAAAATTATGAAAAAGGACTTACAGTTTGTGAATATAATCCAAAAATTATTTCATCAATAAAAAGTGCTAAATAAATCCAAGTTCGAAAGCTGATGAAGTTACAATAAAGAGGATGATGACGTCAGATGAATGCAGTATTGTACTGATGTGTCAACAGTTCCTCATTGAATTTTGTGAATCAAGAATAATATTCTGGCTTTAGGATTCCAAATAATTTCCACTGAATGTCTTTGTCCAAGAATTTTTTGAAGAAGAGCACTTATGTATGTTTTCCAGAGAATATAAATTATTGAATCCAAAAAAACCTGAAGAACTTTAAAATCAAACTGGCAACAACACTAAAATCACCTTGAGCTCTAAAGGTATTATATATGATTGACTTAATCCACTAGAAATGTCTGCTTTTACCATGATTTTAGATCACAGGATGGCTCATGTGACAAGGCTATGTGCTCAATAATTTGAACATAGTAGTAAAAAAAGTGCCGTTTTGCATGTAGCCTTGAATAGCCCTATCTAAAAATCCATTTCTCATGCTGGAAATGACTAATGAAAAAGGCTGTTTACAACATAGTCAGCATGTGGGCTGAAACATGACCTTGGTAATAGCCAATCATTTTAAATTAGTGTTTACAATCCTCTCAACCAAGGTGAGCTAAAAATAGTAACCCTTTTGCGTTCTAATAAGGTCAAACCAGAGAACTGAATTTACTGAGAAAAATGTCAAATCCAGTAATAATTATCACTACAACAAAAATAAAAAAGCAATTTGAAACTAACACACAAATAATTTAATTACATATGCATAGCAGATAGTACATATGTTGTCCGACTAAATCTCAATATGCAAATTGCTAACAACTTTAGATACTTTACAAAAAAAATTGTCTCACTCTTTTCCCATCTACCAGAGATTAATTTTTTTAAAATTATGTCTATAAGCTGACAGTGTTGCATCAGTTTAAATAGTAAAAGCAATGTTGTCTTGTCTGATAGATTTTCCTTTCCTGTCTGCAACATTTAGATACCACCGTTTAAATGCTTGGATACTTTGTAGAGATAACTGTACTGTATTATCGAAATTTTAGTTTTTACCAAGGCCTTTAATTTATTATTTTCCAAATACCTGTAGTGCATTGGGGCTTCCATGATTGCATAAAAGGCATTAATAAGCATATCAATAAATGATACCAACTCTCATACTCTAACACACTTTTTATCCATGAGCTTCTTGGCAAAAACATTGATCTTTTCCACTTTCTCCTCTGGAAGAAAAACCTTAAACTACGGAGTCTAAAAAAATAAAAAAAAGTAATTCATTGAGATGGAATAGGCAATGATTTTTCGAGATTGATAGTGAAACCAAGAGATTTTAATTTCTCAATCATAGTTCATGTGTTTTGCAAGCAAATGAGACCACTTCCCTCCAAAGTCAACAAGTGATCAATATAATTGGAATGCCTAATGCACTGTTGCAAAACCATCCATAAATGAGTTTTAAGATCTCAGTGAAAACTCTTTGGAGCAAAGGAAAGTCCAAAAGGTAAACATACAACTGAAAGAGCTGACTGTTCAAAATAAACTTTAAAAACTTCTGATAATCTATATGTATTGGAATACTAAAATAAGCATCCTTTAGATCAAAAGAAGTAAAGAAATCATTTTTCTGGATGAGATCTAAAACAATTTTGAAATGTTTCTTGCTTGAAATGTTCATAATGAACAAATTTATTTAACTCTTTCATGTTTATAACTGGCCAAAATATTTTATTAGGTTTGGGAACAATAAAAATGTTTGAAAGAAATTAATTATTCTCACATGTGGATGGAACTATAACTCCTTTGTGTAGAAATTCAGTGATTTCATTGGATATAATCATTCTCTTTTCATCTGAAAAAAAAAAATTTCTTTTGGAGCAAAGGACTGTAAAGTCAGGGAATCAAACTATTTTGTACCCTATTACTTTTGCAAAATCCATGGATCTTGAGTAAAATTATTCCATATAGCAATTTAAGGTTGAGATCTAAATCTTGTCCTCTGATTGAAATCTGGGCCTACTGCCTCTATCACAATGGCCTCTACTAAAACCTCTGTAAATTTGGGCAACATTTTCCTTTGCAGGTGCAAACCAAGTGTCATATCTTTTAACTTACTTGGCCACATCATCCCCCAAAAGCATGAACATTATGGGGTTAAGCATATTACAAAGATTGAAATATTTCCTTTTAAAATGTGGTCAAATCAGATACCTTCCTCTGAGGGAAACATGATACTACACCTGACCCATAAAAGTAACAGCATCTGAAATTATGGTCCATGCTTCTTCATCAGTGGCAATCTGAGACTTTTGTAAGTCTGCTAATTGGACAACTGGCATAATGCCTGCAGCAACAGGAATTTGCATATCCCTAAAGGCTTTGTCCTAAGAGTGAACTCAATTACTAAGGTCATTCCAAATTTCTTGATTAACAAGTGAGGGGACCCAACATATCACAATTTTCTTGGATCTTGTACTTCTGTACAATTTCATCTGTTGCACACAAATAAGTTCATGCAGTATTAATCAGCTCTGCTAAGGATTTATTTACTGGCTCTCCTTTTTAGGGAGTTTTTTTTTTTTTTGCTTGGGTAACTGCCACATACAGTGTATTGTCAGCATTGTTAGTAGAAATACAGTTGTAATAAGGTTGCAAAACATTAAATAATGCCCCATTTATTTTTCCATTCAAAGAAATTTGCTCAAGTTGTCTACTTGCATCATCCTCTGCTGGGGTAGCATCAACATAGCTATATGGCACTTTTTCATTTTCAACTTCTATATGTAATTCTGGTAAGCTTCACAAAAAGAGATCAATTTCACTCATCTGCCATTACAGACTGCATTTCATTTCATCCCAATTTTTTTTCTTCAAAAGCTCAATATCTGTTTCAGATAGGTTATTTATGTCTATGAGACTGGAGTCCTCAACTGTCCAACATTTTCTGCTTTTTTTTGTTGACATAACAGGCTTGCATTTTTCCACTTTCTGAACTTCAGTCATAACAAACTTCAATTTTTTTGTCTTTTTTTTCTGTATTTGTGGCTTCTTAACTACTCTCTCTTTTGAGGAACTTGCCTCAACTAAACAAAAGGCTGCAATATCCTCGGGCCCAAAACCTGAACATTCAGTGATGGTTTTGAGGTTGGTAATTGAGAGGACTTAGTTTTCTTCAGTAGCCATTACAAATAAACAAAAGAAACTATAACAGATAACATGTATATCTTGGACTACATCCTAAGCTCGTTACACCACCATCTCAAGACCAAATACATGCCTATTATTATACTTACATTCCACTCTAAAGCCAGAATAATTGAGATACCTTGTGTGGGTGACTTGTTTATATAGGATACTTCAGGTGACACATAATGTGACTGATAAAAAAAGTTTCCTTTTCTTTGAAGAGTGCTTGTTTTTGCCAATGACAAAGTAACATACTATGTATAATGTGAATCAAATCACATAGCCTCACCCACCATATTGTCAGTCTATATGTTTGTCATTCCATCCAGCTATCTGGTCTGACTATATCAGTACATACCTATCCTGAAATCCACATAGCCCTCTCCTCCTGACAGCACCAGCTTAGTTCCTGTGGGGCTGCTGACAGGTGTAGCTTCTTGAAGTGGACTTCTCTCATTCTTTTCCGATTCCTCCTTGAAGGCATTACCAAAACTTTGCCTCTTCTTTCCTATTTAAAAGAAAATCTGGCATTAACCTCCAATTTTAAATCGTGTGTGTGTGTGTGTGTGTGTGTACAGGGTATAATGACAAATCAGCACAATTCTGATCATAAAGTCCATGGTAAGAACTAAAGGAATTGTATTAATTTTGCTATTCCCACATCCCACTCATATACATAAGATGGAGACAAGTCTACAATTGGTCAACGTGTATTTTCTGATTATTACCATGCTACACACAATTCTAGTGACATCTATAGAGTATTTGACTTCATGTAGGAGTCCAGCTGTGGCAATAACTCCTACAAAAGTCATGGAAGTACAATGATTTGTCAATATGCATCTACTTTAGATGTTAACCGATTATATATACCAAGTTTCACAATGATCCAAAAATTAAAATGCAATTTGCATTCACATGATTCCATTTTCATGTTGTAATTGAGCTGAAGAAAAAAAAGAGCAATAACTCTAATAAAACTGAGAATGCAGTGATTTTAGATACATGTGCATATTCAGATTATGATCATATATCATGTAGGGTGATCCACTGAAAGCTGATATTAGCTGCATTCACAGTATTTTGTCAGACACTGCTTCCATTTTCAAGGGTTAGCATAAATCAATCTTTTAAGAAAACCATTTAAAACAACTTCACAAAGTTTCAGTGATCAATTCATAAGATTCTGTTAAACAGCTGGAAGTAAAAAGGGTAAACAATTTGCAGGATGGTATTGATTTATTGATATGTGCATTTTAAGATAATTACCATAATATGTACAAAATCCACTGTAAACTGCATAACCAATTGCATTTACAAAAACTGACATACAATGAATTTGGCTGCAAAACTGAAAGGGCAATCACTCTAACAAAATTTGTGAGACAGTGTCATTTGTTCATATGCCCATTTCAAATGATGGCAATAGCATGTACAAAGTATCACTGCAATTTATATTTATACAGCATCAGGTTAAATTCACAAGATTTAGTCATACATTACACCAGGTTGCCCCCCCCCCTCAGGAAGTGAACTTAATTTCTGGGTAAAAGAAAAAACTTTTAAAAGGGTTTTTCAAATGTAATTATTTGACAAATATGTATAATTATAATAAGCAAATATAACAAATTGCTAAAGAAAATTTTGCTACCAATATTTTTGCAAAAAGACCTAGCTTCCATTTGCAATTGCCAAGAAAACCCTGTCATGGAAACTAAGGAGATTCACACTTATATGATATAAAGAGAAAGAAACAGAATGAAATTTTGCAAAATTGGCCCCTGGGTCAAGTTTTGTAGTATAGATTTGAAGTAGAGAGATATGCAATGGTATGCAATTGACCTAATTCTTGTTATGTACTGTACAACAATTTTATTCATGTAATTTCTAAAAGAAAGACAATATGTGAAAATTTTATTCATGTAATTTCTAAAAGAAAAACAATATTGGAAAAATTTTATTCATGTAATTTCTAAAAGAAAAACAATATGTAAAAATTTTATTCAGGTAATTTCTAAAAGAAAAACAATAAGTAAAAATTGTATTCATGTAATTTCTAAAAGAAAAACAATATGTAAAAATTTTATTGAGTTAATTTCTAAAAGAAAAACAACAATTATGTAAAGTGTTTCTTTTTTTGTTAAGTACAATTTAAAACAGGCTATCTGTCTTAATCTTACAACCTAACTCTTCCCAACTGCTTCCCTTTTCTGTTGAAAACAATTGATATAGACACTGATGATGATGATTTTAATGATGCTTGTCAGATGTACCATATACACTCACTTATATGTCAAGTCAAACTGCAAAAAAAGATTCTGATCTGCCATAGCATACTACACCTGCAGATCAGGGTCTATGCTGCTTGTTCGACTGATTACTCCTAACAAACTGCACAGACCCAGATCTGCTATCACATTATACTTGTTTTATAAGCGAGAATATGGTAGGCATTTTGCTAACTTAAAAGAAATAAAACACACAGCAAGTATGAACATGACTGATAATTGATGAGATTAGAGAAAAGGAAATGATTTGTACAAAATTAGCATCAGCTTTCTATTTTTAGTCCCATGATTGAGATATCATTTACTTTTTCAGACATGCTTTATATTCCTCAAGATGAGGCATCAAGTATCACATATACATGTTTATTAGTCATGTCCAACTGCAAACTGCACTCCAGATCTGCTATTGCTTAATATATTGGTAGATCTTGGTCTATGCATTCTGTTGGGAGTAAATCACTAAAGCTGAAGTTACAAATTGATCTACTGGTCCATTAGGCAATGACAGATCAGGTTTTATGCTGTTTGTATCTGTACTAAACTTTTAAGTGAGTATATATGGTATATCTATGTTACAACACAAGCAGAATCAACCAGATAACAAAATCTTGTGAGATAAATATTATTTCCAAACAACATTCAAAATGGAGTGTCTAGCATCTACAAAAGTGTTCCAATGTAAGCATAGCTCTAAACTAAATGGGTAAGCAAAAAAAAAAAAAAAAAAAAACGTTTTGAAACATTGTTGCATTTCTGATGAGGCTGAATATAATAATTTTTAAAGTGACTAATTCAAAGTGGGTCTATCTAAGTGTAAATTGGATCAGTAATGGATTATCACTACACACCATAAATAGTCCTCTTAATGGATCTGGTTTTCAAAGGAAGCTAAGTGGACCTGAAGGATCTGGTGTTATGGTCTATCAAAGAATGAACTAACTCAGAAATAGATTATGTCTCATAAACCTAATGAAATTATTTTAATGCCATTCTGTGCACAACTGAAATACTTAAAGGATCGTAGTTCTGTATATATATATATATATATATATATATATATATATATATATATATATATATATATATATATATATATATATATATATATATATATGTGTATGTGTGTATATATATATATGTATGTAAAAATGTATGTATATATTAATATATGTAAATATGTATGTTTTATATATATATATATATATATATATATATATATATATATATATATAAATATATATATATATATATATATATATATATATATATATATATACATTTGTTTGTCAATGCATTTGTATTGTAACTTGATAACTTTGTTAAGGTTTACATGCTGATTGATATATTCCATATCATGTACCTACTGCAATCAATGGCTGAAATAGGCTACAAACACACAAAGATGTAAATATATTTTATATTTCTTTGGTTCAATAACAAAAGAAACAGCGCTGTTAACCTCACATAACAGAGGAAAAAAGATGGTTGGGATGGGTGGGCTGACTTAACAGTGATAGCTGCTAAGTGGGAGTTTTGTCATTGGTCAACAGATGCTGTGTATACATATGTAAACATCAGAGGAAAAACTGCAAATAGCATAGACTCAGATCTCTTGTTACACAATACACCACTTGAACTGGGTCAATACAGTTTGGAGTATTCAGTAGAACAAACTAGATGATAACAGATCAGAGCATATGATATTTGCAATTGGACCAGACATATATCAGATGAAGAAAATACATGGCATTACCCCATAAAAGAAGAGAATTTATATTTGTGGAAAAGAAATACTCAATGTAAACCTATGCTGACTCAGATCTGTCATCACACAATGCACCAGAAGATTGTGTCTAAGCAAGAAAATCCAACTCAATTTCTAAGTGTACAAAACTTGTATCTTGACTTATAATTAAGTTAGAATCATAAAATGTTCAAGATTTTTCTTCATTTGAGTACCTTTACCATACTGCTAAATCTTAGAGACCTACATTTTCTCCAATTATCATATCCAATATGGGGCTTATAAGCTTTGAGATACAGTATTCTGCTCTAAACATTTTGAGAACATAAGGCCTGGAGATCATAAATCTCTCAACCTGAGATAACTACAATCAACAAATCAAAAGTGACCTTTCAAAAGTAACATACTTTATGATTGGTAGAGTCAAGCTTAAGAGTGCTATGATTTCCCATAGGTCCATGTTATTTGCTTGGAATCAACAAACAGCATTGACCCTGATCTGTTGGAATATTAAGCAATAGGTGATTTGGTTCAATTGGTGATTACACTTGGGTATAGAGACTCTGGAAATATCACGCCACTGCTAACAATGATACAAAACCAATCGCATGAAGAAACTTCAGCTGGAAATATTACATTCAAGTCCCCTTGGATCAAGTTCTGTACCACATAAAATTATTCATCAATACAAAAAGTACCTCTTTTTAGCATCAATAACTTCACAGCAATCACGAATATCATCCATTTGAACACTAAAGATTATTTAATTCCCCAGGCAGACCATTATAACAATTCATTTTATTTCCCATGTGATGCTGTCACAATTTTAATGTCATGCTAGCTGCAACTGCCTGCTTGGTTAATTTGATAATATAAAAGAAAAAGTACTTTCCATCTCTGCTTTGAGGTTCTTACCATCATTCATTACTGAACATAATTTCATGGGACCTGCATATATTAATCTTATTGTACTGGTATAATTTGATTTCCTACTTCAAAGCCTGCAATTGTTGTCAAGTCAAGCTCTTGATCAGGTTTTGAAGTGATAGCTCAGTTAGCTTATTGCAGGACTCATAATCTAAGGTCATAGGTTAGATCCTCCCCAAAGCTAGCCTAGGTAGGATGTCCCAAAGTGTCCTTGTGGAAAGACTTCTGGCTTTATTTCCTTGGTATGAAATAGCTAATAGCTGAAAGTGCTAAAAAAGACCCCAAACAATCAACCAACTGAAGAGTACTGATTTGATAGACAATTTATCAAACATAAATGGTATCAGTAAAGAAAAAACATGATCCTTTGACCTTTTGTTAAATAAAAATTTTGAATGTTACAAAGCATTAAATACACTATATTGTCATTTTTTCCCCAGAATGATGCCAAATTATTCCTGGAAACAAGTGCAGTTGATAAATTAGATCCAGTTGTCTGAATGGTCTGTTTCATCATAAATTATCCTTGGTAAATGCTATACAATTTTGAGTAAAAGTTTTAATGTTATATTGGTAAAATAAAGGATAAAAACAGAAGTGCTATTTTATTTAAGAAGTCCAATATCTCTTCCATAAAAACAAAACCAAAAATCTCTCAGATGGAATTATACTATATGGCAGGATGTAAAGGACTTAAATGAATCCAAATTCTGTTTCTTCTTTGCTGAGTGTTTAAACCTTCTCTGATATTATGGAACAACAAACAGACTGTCAAGATAGCCATAACAGTGGCCATATTGGATGTAACATAGTATCATTTTCATTCAGGACCAACAAGATATCATAAGCATAACTGCCAACCCCATGAGAGGTAAAAATGTAATGTAAGCTTCAAAAAAGGTATAATCTGTGCATAAAAAGTGTAATGTATGTATGACATATTATAATAAAAATACCAATAAAAAACCCCATGAAAAATGCACGTTTATTTTTGTAACTAACCTGGATATGCAGTTGGTTAATGTTCTTGCCATAAATGTGCAAAAAATCCATGTGGATTTGAACCAGAATACAACATTGCAAAACATATAGACAATTTATACATTATAACTCGCACTTGAACTAGTTTATGCATCTAACTTTTGACTGTGATCGTAAACAACACAAATCCATCAGGTTGCAGAAAGTGTGATGAGCTGCTAAACTTTAGCAAACTTTTCTAAATTTCTGAAGCACTATTGAGCTAAAGATTAAAGATGCTGCAAAGATGAAAAAGCTCTCTCTTCTAGCAGTATTTTTTTTTACAATCATTTAACATTCATGAGTCATGCTGATAAAGCCTTCAATGGACTGTCATTAGGATCAAATAGGCATCATCATTTTCATTCAAGACCAAACAGACACCATAGGATATCATTTAGTAAATACTTCATGTTGATATAATCATATATACAGAAGAAGCAATAATAAAATTTTCAAGATGGCCAACATGGTAGCTATATTGACAATATATCAGTACCATTGTCATTAAGTAATAACAAGACAAAAACCCACTCAGAAGAACTAGATAAGTATTTCTCACTTAGTGGTAAATGGAACCTGTCATTTCACTGAATTTCTTCCAAAAAACAATGAAAGTCTTTTCCCTGAACCTGAAAATCTGAATCACTGATGGAAGTTTCTCTTCAGTAGCCTCATTAAAAAAAAATGGAATTTAAAAGGATTTAATTTTTGAAAAATTTCAAATAATTATAGCCCCTAATACAAAACAATGAAAAGTCAAAAAAGACGGCCACAGATTTTGGAAAAACCCTGCCAATAGAAGGTAGAATATTCTGAGGTAATATCAAAGCTTTCTTCCAAGTGGCAATTCTGCTATCTCCTATGATAACTTCAACTGAGATCTGAAATATACTGTATATATTTTTTGTATTTCACTGAAAGAAGAAAACTTTGACAGAAGCTGATGATGGAGACAGGATTCTGCATAATACAGATGACTTTATGGTAAATTTGCTGGTTAACATTAACTGGATTCTCTTGTTGTGGTTATGTAAAAGAATTACCTTTTTCTGAGTGTCTGGAATAAGGCAAGAGCCTGGAGTGCCTGTTTTGTTTCAAGAAAGAATACCTTTCACCTGGTGATGAAAAATTCATGGTTCAAACAAAACCATAAAATTTACAAACCAGTACATCATGAAAAAATTGAATTCACAACATATAAAGCATAAAACTTAGTTCCTACTGCATCATTTTTATCTAATTCTATATCATGCTGATCATGCTCATGTACAATTCAAAGTGTCTGAACAGGACTACACAGTAAGCTGATACAAAATACAGCAGTCATACATACCCTATATACCCACTTGTAAGCCGAGTGCAACTGCAAACTGCACAGACCCAGACATGCTGTCACATCATGCCCTGGCAGATATGGGTCTATGCAGCTTGTTAGGAGTAATTAGTAGAACAAAACAAAAAAGACTGTGATCTGCAAGCGCATTATGCTACAGCAGATGAGGATCTTTTTTGTTTGCAATTTGACTCGACTTATACATCTGTATGGTATATAAAAATTGTACATAAACATATTTCCTCAGAGTCGGTGGAGAGTACAAGTTTGATGTGACAGAGATCAGACATAATTAACTATTGAAAAGAAAATTAAGCAGTGTTTGCTGAAAGTCTATGGAAATGGTCAGTTTAACAACATACATTGAATTCATCACAAAGAAACACTTTTGCAATATCCTTCCATATATCAACAATTATAATGAAAATTCAATAGAATTCAGAAAAAGCCATACATGTCATTTTTGAGAAAGACATTTTAAAATGAATTAATCTCTCTAATTATGGAGGTATCACATGAGCATTTCCTACAGATCAGAGTGGCATTCAAATTAGATCATGCTAATGCAACACAGTATTTCTCTCATGATAAGACCAGAGGACCAGTTTAGAAAATTTGCTAGAAGGCTTATTATCAGAGAAAGGCATTCTTAATAAATACTGTTCAGTAAAAGGCAGGAAAGCTTATCATCAGATAAATAAGGTCATCTTACCTGCCAATGTTAACAGCACATTTATTTACCAGAGGACCAGTTTAGAAAATTTGCTAGAAAGCAGTAACAAGAAGGCTTATTATCAGAGAAAGGCATTCTTAATAAATACTGTTCAGTAAAAGGCAGGAAAGCTTATCATCAGATAAATAAGGTCATCTTACCTGCCAATGTTAACAGCACATTTATTTACCAGAGGACCAGTTTAGAAAATTTGTTAGAAGGCTTATTATCAGAGAAAGGCATTCTTAATAAATACTTTTCAGTAAAAGGCAGGAAAGCTTATCATCAGATAAATAAGGTCATCTTACCTGCCAATGTTAACAGCACATCTCCAAAGGCAATACGATTAAATGGCAAATCTACAACATCAAATCAAACCAATACAAATAGATACATTAGTAATATAAGATTAAATACAGTAAAGCTTCCCGAAATCAGAAAATGCCAGGATCTACACTTTTGACCATTTTAAAGAGTTGGTCACTTATGTGAGGTAAGATCTGAATTAAAATGGTCTTTTTGAAACCAAATATTTCACCAGTCTTCTGACTGATTTAGGCATGTTTTGCTGTAGTTTAATAACATATAACTATAACCTTCATCACTTTGTCAACTGACAATGATCTGACACGGATCTGATATTGGATTTCTGGGGAGAGGTAAATTGTAAAGCTTGATAATGTTATAATTGCAAGCAAATTAGTTTACAGTAAGATTACATTTGTATATAGACCGCTCTGGTGGCATAGTGGTTAGAGTGTCCACCTTTGAGGTTGTGAGTTTAATCCTTGGCCAAGTCATACCAAAGACTTACATAAATGGTACTAACAGTTGCCTTGCTTGGCACCCAGCGTTAAGAGGTTAGTGTTAAGATTGGTCAGCCTGGTGTCTGGATATAATTTGACTGGGTGGGACATCATGCTACAAGTCTGTGGCATGATGCCCCAGTGCTAGACATCACTATAAACCGTCAAACTGCAGACATTGTAGCGATATGACTAAAAAATTAAAGCTATGTTACAAATCCAAAACACATACACACACATTCCTACACACCCACCCACAACCACACACTTGTATATACTACTTTATTTTCCATAAATAACATTTTTCGATCACCACTGACATTTAGCTTGGCATGCACTGCAATCAAAATAATAATTCCATTCATGATGTCAAAGCTGGTATGGAACTTGTGCATGACATTTTAACATTAATTTATCTCTTATGACTGAAACATAGTTTTTTTTTATTCATGAATTAGTTCTAAGAATAATTATAACAAAAATACACAGAAAGAAATCTACTGAATGTTGTTTTCAGCATTATTAATTCCTTTGGAGACAGGTCTATCACTATATTGTTCATGTTCTATAGATGTAACTGGAGTAGTAAAACATGGTCTTTGCCAAGATATAAAAGTGATAACGCTTAACTGCTGGCACCATGACTTATTAGATACATGCATGAAAGTTTAATTAAGAATTACCAAAGTGCAACATAATTTTGTTCTGAATTTCAGACTGCCATATACAAAAATAAATAAAATCCTGGCACAATATGTAGCTCTTGATCTTGTGGATACTGCACTTGTGATTTTTATTTGTTGAGTTGGTGTGTTTTTTTTTTTGCAGCACATCAACACAAGTAGGTTACTTAGTGCTGTGGCAATTTGAGTAAAGTGCCTTGCCCACTGACATACCACATCAGGTATCCCTGGCAGACAAGATGGCAGGATTTGATCCCACACCATTTTGGTTGCATGTCAGGGATGTTAAGCACTTAGCCACCATGTCTCCTATAAGCAATTTAAGCCATGCCCAAGTATAGAACTGTAACAGGCATAAAAGCCCTACCATGTTAAAAATGTAAATTACTGTAAAAACTGGCTGTAAAACATGATTCCATGAATAAAAGTTCCACATGTTAAATACATATGTATCAAAAAGAACTGGTGGAAATAAAGAGCATAATAAAAGAACAAAAAGTAATAATAAAATATTCAATAGTCATTTTCAACTGATGTGTAATATATAGCAGATGTTTTCTTTCTTATTATGAAGGTGGATATATTTCATTGTGTGGTTTAATATGTGGTGTTTTATTGAGTTACAAAAGGTTAAAATGTACAGTTTTTGCTACCACAAGATGAAATCTACCTATGTGGTATCTATGAAGGAAAGATATACCAATTTGCTTTAGAAATGAAGCTTACTTGCTCTTCAGAGAAAACACCCCTTCCTTTCATAATATCCACATCACTTGCAATATCTATATCAAAGAGAGCAGTTGGATTGATTTGACCTAATCTTTTGCAGTAAATGACATTTTGAAAATTTGTAAACTATCTGACCCTATCAGCAAACAAAAAGCAAGTTTGATACTGCAATCCTTCATAACCCATTTATCAATGTTCTCAATTAATGGCTAATAACTTCAGAGAGGAATGAACAGAACTGTCAGTCTAAATTTCCTCAGCAAAAATTAATTTTCATGCCTAAAATGTAATACACTTTGTTTTGTAGTATTTGATATAGCTAACAAAGTGCTCCTTTTTGTTGCAACATGTACAACATCAATACAATTAAATGTTGAATGGCATGATGGGTAATCTTGTATTTTCACATTGACAATACATGTATAAAAATATATTTTTCAAATGTGTAAATATATGACTTTAAAAAAAATTTCATCACCAAGTTTCTATATTTCATATTTAAGTAAACAATAAAGTGAAATTTCCTTTGTAAACTTGAATTAGACTTTCTTACTTCATTTAAATTAAAATAGACATTACTTTCTCTCCCAATTTTCCTTCAAGATATATTTTCAGAAACAAGGACCTTAATTTTGTTAACACAAGAATACTGATTTATATTTTTTGTATAGCTTAAACTTTGTTATAACTATTTATACAGAAATAAAGTTGATTTAGATCAATAAAGGACTATGAACCTGTTTTCCCTGTATTGTTTTATTGTCTTTCCTGTGTCAGTCATATAATATATAGAATTAGAACTATTAATCAGCACCTTATTGAGTGGATACATATGTGTAGAGTCACACAGCAGATAGGGGAAAGTAAATATGGAGGAAAGTCCACTGGAAAGCTCTTAATAACACTAGTTTATTAAATAGTCATGACATTACCATCATATGAAATTTTATGCTCACTAATAGTTTCTGCTTTACTGTGAACTCTTAACCATTATAACAGTAATTTATATAGGAAAATGTTTCACAGACAGACATATGAACATGTGTATCTGTGGCACATAATTCCAGTGGATGAATTTATAAATGTTGTAAAACTGTATTGAATTGAAGTACCATATTTTCTTGCTTAGAAGCTGGGTCCAACTGTAAACAACACAGGCCATGGTCTCCTACTGCACAATGGCCCAGCATATCTGTGTCTTTTCAATTTAAAGTTGGACATAACTTATAAATGAGAGTATAAAGTAGTTCAAATCAGTTTTATTTTACAACACAGAATAATTATATACCACAGATACACAAATTTGTATGTCAAATACCGTCCTAACAGTTGGACAATTCTTCATTACAAAGACTATTTGTCACAGTCACTAACGAGTGAAATGGATGTGAAGGTAGTACACATTTTACAGTAAGTAAATATCTCAGTGCTTCTAATTGTTTCCTTTAGATTATGTACAGTAGTTTTTTTGTACAGTGAAGAAATTATTTTAATAATATACATCATACATTGCCTCACCATACAAAATTAACCTTGAAATGTAAAAAAATGATTTATTCTTTGTGCAATATAGTAGCAATTTTTGAAAGCAAAGAATCTGCACATAATGTGTTACATATCCATCACTTCACCCAAAGCAATAAATGCATGGACCTAGAATTTTAGGGAAAATAGAAGCACAGAACTTTGATCAATTGCATTATCTTGTTTATGCAAATTTCACTGCCTGCTTTGGACAGTAGCTTTGCATCAAATAAAGGAAGACATAACATAAAGTGTGCCCAGGGCAGGAACACTGATAGATTGTTGCTATTCATGGTAAGGCCAGCAGCTGTTTTCTACGTGTGCGCACACACACACACACACAGAGAGAGAGAGAGAGAGAGAGAGAGAGAGAGAGAGAGAGGAGAGGAGAGGAGAGGAGAGGAGAGAGAGAGAGAGATAGAGAGAGAGAGAGAGAGAGAGAGAGAGAGAGAGAGAGAGAGAGAGAGAGAGAGAGAGAGAGAGAGAGAGAGAGATATCATTAAGTGTTCCTGGAACTAAAATCTTATACATGATCATACTAGAATGACATCTTAAACAACAAGACTGCAACTCAAACCCTAACCGTACTTCTACATCTGCTGAACAATATAAAACACTGTCAGATCAGGGTCTGCTCAGATTGCTTGAATAAATTAGTATCTGCTCAGATTGCTTGAATAAATTAGTAGACTTAACAACACAAACCCTCATATACTGACACATGATACCAAAAATGATCAGTTATTTAATTTTCACTTTGGTGCACATTAGAAATTGATATACATTTTATAAAACAAACAAGCTGTAATGCCGAATTTGTCAAAATGTTGACACAGATAGCTTAAGTCTACTATTTAGGTCTTCAGGATAAGAAGTTAACAAATTGTCAGCTTATATCAGGCGTAAAACTACTTCAACAATCCTCTTACATTTTTTATGAATAAAGTTTTTTTTTAATTTGGTAATTTTTTTACAGAGAAAAGAGTTTATACAGGGAGTGATTAAACAAGATTTTGGGTATATATAAAAACCAGATGAAAATTTGGCACCACTGTTATATAGATTTAAGAACAAAGTAAAACATATCAAGGGTTGAGACCAACTTTAATAAAAACAAATATCTGAAATCATCTACTGTCCTAATAAAAGCAGAATGTTTGAATAAATCAGATAAATTCTTAAAAGTTTGAATTTTTGTTTCCAGATATTTCTGTGGCAAATAGTTATATCTTCCTGAATGTTACAAAAATGAAAGAAAAAGCAAAATTGTAAAAGCTAAAACCCTCAATATTTTATTGAACACATTAAGACTAGACACAATATTTTTCCCTCTGAAATCCTATGCAGAAAACTCAAGAGGAAATATGCTACAGGATAACTTCATAGTCATATAAACAGCTCTCTGTCTAATCGAACAAATGATATCCTTGATGCTAAAAGACAGTTTTCAACTGTTAATGGGTGTGCTTCCAGTGAAGCTTCATGCATGTGCATCCAGGTGTAGCTTCACAGTCATATGACTGAATCTCATAAATAATTGGTAAGTGTAAGGCTGTAGTGACCCTACTTGATCATATGTCCAAAAATATATGTTAATACTTCTTTACATAATCATGGCCATATCTGATGATCAATTAAATTTATTTCTACAAATGTAAAAGACTTTCAGCTATGATACTTTATGTTAAATTTTGATCAAATATTTTATACAAATTTCTAAGCATTTAAAAGTTCTTATTATAATTTCAATAACAGTAGCCATAATTGATGGCTGATTGGCATCATTTGTAATAGAGGTTTGTGGTATTACTTGGAATACTAATGCAAACTGAAAGGCCTTTATGCCAGGATGCTTTTAATTTGTTTTATATTTTTAGTAACAGCAGCCATATTTGATGGCTGACTGGCATGAAAAATTGCAAATATTTGAAAGCCATCAGTGCCAGAATGATCTTAGTTAAATTTTGTAAATTTCTGAGTGATTTTTAGAAGGAATGATTTAAACAAAAATGAAAGATTTTGATACCAGGATACTTTTATTTAAATATGGTCAGATTCTCTTAAGCACTTGTTGCAAATAAGTTGTTGAAAGCATTTTCTGCTTTCAGCAATGGTGGTCATATTGAATGATACATTGACATCCAATGAACACAATTTTAAGGCTTTGATGTCAGAATGCTACTTGTAAAATCTGGTAAAAAGTGGTTGTATTTTCTGAAAAGTATTTTTTATTATGTCTTATAAAGAGTAATTGTGATCAGACAACTAAATCATGATGGACATTGCATGACATATGAAGGACCATACCAGCAGCACACCTGGCCTTTGGATATGACAAGCAGAAAAGCAACAGAAGTCCAAACATTACATTATTCTAGCCAGTTTGATTAAACTGAATGTTTCAAACAAACAAACTTATTTATAAGTTTCTCAGGAAGGACAGATAGAGGGACAGAGGAATGCACAATGATTCAAGCAGTAAAAGCCTCATGAAAATCTTGATTTTAAGCAAGTAATATTTGTCCAACCCTGGTGTATAGTAAAGATATTACATATTTAGTTATTTTAATATGGAGTGTAACATCTTTGTGCAGTTCTGAATTCCACTTGTTGGGTGGAAAATACCCTGAATGAGTATGCTAATGCATGTTTATCCCCACACCCAAATCCCTTTTATTCAGCTATAGGTGCCCCAGGTGGCTAAGGTGCTTGCCTAGAGAGATCACTTGCATCTCACATCTAACTGGGTGAGTTCAAATCTCAGCTTGTCCAACATGTGTATGTGAGAAGGCAGTAGCTTTCTGTGGATTGGTAGTTCTTCTCAAGATCTCCCTTTACCAAATATACTGGTTGCCATTTATAAAAGACTATCACGTGATAAAACAAATGGCATTAAAACCCACAAAGCCAAAATAAATATTGAGCTACAACTTGCTTAAAACCAGTAAAGAGAGACAACTTTGATATCAGTGCATGCAAACTAATCCACAGAAAGCCAGTACTGATCTTCTTTTGTTTTTTTTTTTTAATTCAGGATCTAAACATGTTCCCAAATTTGGGTAATTTGATTTCATGCATTTGTAAAGGACTGGATATAAAATGCATATGGATTCCAGTTTTTTCAATGTGCATTACTCAATATTATTGCCTTGTCATATAACTAGAGACTATGATATGAAAGTCATTAAACTTTTTGGGGTACAAAGAAAATGGTATAACATGAATTTATGTTAAAAATACAACTGTTTTCTTGGTCAAATTGAAACCCTGGCTACTCCTGATTTGTCCAGTTTGATATAATACTGCAGTGCTCAAATAAATTACTGGTCTAGCTCATGTGTTGTTGTCATTGTTGTGGACTCAATGCTATTTTTCAGCACATGAAAGGCTATACATAGTAGTCAGCATAACTGGTAGAGGGAAAACCTGGAAAACCCCAGGGAGAATAAAAAACCTAAAGGAATTTACTGGCAAGTTTGCTCATATAAGAAGAGGGGTTTGCTCAATGTGTGTTGTATTCCCAATGGTGAACAGTGCACCTAGATATGTTACCACATAATACACTGCTTGATTATGGTTTATGCAGTCAGCTTGCAATCCTAAAGTGCATAGACTCGGAGCTGCTATAACAAAATGCATTGCCAGATTGTTATCTATGCTGTCAGCTTAAAATGAAAGGCGAATAAACCCAGACCTTCTGTAAAGTAATGTATTGCCAGATTCTGATATTTAAATTAACTTAAAATCATAAGGTATAAAGAACAGACCCTGATCTGTTGTAACATAACACATTGCCAGACTGTTATCTATGCTGTTTGCTTAAAATCACAAGGACGGGCCCCAAGTGGCCAAGTGGTCTAAAGTGCTGTCTGTTAGGATCACTGCCATCTTACCTCACCTCTGTCAGTGTCGAATCTAATTTCTAATCTAAGATTCATTGAATGTGGATATGTGAGAAAGCTTGCCAGTAGCTTCTCATGGGTCTGTGGTTCTTTCCATGGATTTCCCAGTTTCTTCCTCCACCATTAATACTAGCCGCCATGTATAGCCTAATATGTGCTGAAAAATGGCATTAAGACCCAGAACAACAACATAAAATTCACTATGATAGACTCAGATCTGCTTTAATGTAATACATGGGCAGATTGTTATCTATGCCATTAGCTTAAAATCACAAGGATAATGTGAATATACCAAGATCTGCTGGCATATTATGTCATGACAGATCTGGGTTTGTGCAATTTTTAGTTCATCATTGGTAAATAGAGTGAAACAAATAAAAAACCTGTCCATTTTGACTCAATCACTGGTTACTGCAAAAATATTGTGTGATCTTTGGAGTGTTCAGAATAGACAAGCTTTGCTATTGATTCTTTGCATCCTTGACAAGAAGCATGATGATCGCAAGGAAATTAAGGGCTCATTCCAGAACAGAGACAAGAGATAATCTATTTATATTATACAATATGTCAAACCAGAGCTAAACAGAAGATGTAGTTTTTGTGCTGTGTCATGTGAGGAAGGCCTATGAAAACAAATTAGACTGATTTCTTTGTACCTGTCTAACTTTAAATACTGGTTTTATAAAAAAAGTCAGAGATGGGCTTGAGAAAAAGGGCAAATTTCTGTGAAAAGAAAGTCTTAGAGCATTTGATATGAAATATATTCTATTGCATACTAAATCAGTGAGTCAGATGGACAAAAACATGACCAATTTCAGCATTAAATCAGTAATGACCACACTGATCTGACAACTTGAAAGAAATTTCTCTGGATATTGATACAATTGTATCATCCTGACAATCCGTTTTGTTATTCTGATCTCATGAATTGTTCAAAGAAATGAAAGATGGCCTTAAGTACATTCTGATTTGGTTATGCTGTACAATCTAGACATTTTGAATTTATATTACAAACTCTGTAATGCAAAACCATATTTGTGCCACATTTCCTATGGGAATGTATGCCTAACACAATCTAATATAGAGGTTGTCCTGAAACAACCTAGCATTACAGTTGAGCTATGAAAATACAATATTGTTGGTTCAACATACTTTCAAGTGGAAATGTCAAATTACTTGGAATAAATTCATGGAAAGTTGATAGGAAGAATAGGGCCTTGATTTCACTGCCAGAACAAATGTCTATGCTAGAAGTTTAGTCTAAAATTCTGTTGACTAGATGAAATTATGTAAATAAAATGTAAAAATTGATTTTTTTTTCAGTTGATACATTAGAGTTAGTTGTGATTTCAGTGGCAACAGATTTTCAAGTCAAATATTTTCCAAAGTTCAGTTAACTTATTTTAATTTAAAAAGTACCTGTATAAGAAAAGAGATTCACTGTGCATCATATGGCTGTTGCAGTCAATTGTGACACTTGGTAGTCAAGATATCTGAAAGTCTTTGTGGGTTTGAGATTTTGTTTAAAGTCAGGTAGGAGAATTATTAACTGTCTCAAATTAATTATTAACTGTCTCAAATTAATTTAATTTTTTTATACAAAATTAATAATAATCTCCTGATTAACCACAAAACAAAGCAAGCTGTACATAATCCAAAAAAACTTCAAAACAAAATTAGAAACAGAGATAAATTTCCCTGATACCAGTACGAGACAAAATGAAATTAGAAAAACATAATTTTCTCCAATACCAGTATGTGATCATCTGATAAAATGCTAATGGGTTTTGTGAATACAAATTTTAAGTTACAAGATGCAACAAACACTTTGTAAAATATTTATATGAATGAATATATGATAGATATAAATATAAGCAATAAGCTATAGAAAAGGAATATAAAATGAACTCCCTGTGTATATGAGTCTTTTGTTGTCTTTTTTTTTCATCCTTACAACCAAATAATGAAATGGGTTTGTCTGTATATCAACATATTGATGGAAAAAAAATGCAATCTTTGTCACAATTATTTTGCATGCAGGAGGAATCTGTCATCTTAATGAAGACATTTAAAAAAATTTTATACAGGAGATAAACAGTTCTGAAGATCCCAGCTGTCCAATCACCCACCCATCAACCAACTCCATACCTTCTAAATTGACATGTTTCAAATGGGCTGTGTTATAAGACTTTTCTATTCTATCAATAAATCATGCAAGAAGGAAGAAATAAATTACCTTCAGCCTTTAAGCTTAAATCACGTGAAGCTAAAAAATAAAAGGGCAGCACAATGTAAGAAATTAAGCAAATTATTTAATTCATTCCAACAAAAAAGCAAAGAAATCCTGCAAACCACTAACAGATTGGCTAAAGTTTTAAAAATCATTTCTCATTTTATTTTGTAGACTGAGAATTTAAATACATATATTTTTGTTAGTTGTTTCTTGTAAATGGAAATTTACAGGAGAAACGATCTTAAAATATGGTGTTTATGTGTTGAATTCTTTGGTTAGGAGAATTATTTATTTTGGAATTTCCAAACATCCATTTAAACATTAAAACAAAAACACCTCTTTTCTTGTGAGTTGCATTTCACCATGTTCAATGCTTAAGATTTTTCAGAAGAATAATCCACTTCAAAATTTCGGCTGATTCAATATTTCTGCTGTATGTTTAAAATATACAGTTTCAAGTGCTCAAGTAGAATGTGCATATAAATTGCAAATTTGTATTAGAGTCTGAAATATTATCAAAGTCATCAGGTTTGCAGGAATTCTCATTCACATGTAACAAGACAAAATATATAGTCAAGCAAAAACAAAGTGCTAATAAGTATTTTCTGCATGAAAATGCCATTCATGAAAATTTTCATAAGAAACACATTAATAAACCAACACCTCTCAAAATGAAGATCTGCAATAGTTCTGAGACACATTAAAGTAAAGAATTACCCCAATCACATGTACTGCATTCTTCCACAATTCATCACCAGCTGTGTTTCTGACCAGGAATTCTGATCTGTTTAATTAGCTACAACTGCAGTGACTGATACAGTTGTTGAGTGGCCAGGGTGGTGTAATCACACCAAACATAACAATTTAAGTACTGAATGGAATTAAACTTAAGTCCTTAAGATTATTAAAGGTGATGTGGGGGGGGGGCCAAATAGCAGTGGTCTAAAGCATTGCATTCTTCGTTACAGATCACTGCCATCTCACCTCTGTCTTCTTGTGGGTTCGAGTCAAATGTGGATATGTGAGAAAGCTTGCCTGTAGCTTCTTATGGGTCGGTGGTTTCTTCCTCCACCATTAATACTGGCCGCCATGTATAGACTATCATGTGCTGAAAAATGGCATTAAGCCCCAGAACAACAACATTAAGGTTATTAGAAAATAATTTGGGAGAGGGGCTTGTTTGTTAATAACTGCTGCAATATTGTTAATAAATAAATATACAGTAATGCAAATATAATGTGTAAATAATAATGATTCAGCATGTGTGATTGCAAGGATGCTCCAAGTTACCTCTCCAAGACAATCAGTACCATATATACTCATTCATAAGTCAAGCCAAACTGCAAACAACAAAGATCTGGATCTGTCATAACAAAGCCTGCCTGCAGATCAGGGTCAATATTGTTTGTTCTACTGATTATTCCTAACAAACTGCGCAGACCCAGTCTGAGAGTGCATTATGTGATGGCAGATTTGGATTTGTGCAGTTTGCAGTTGGACTCATCTTATAAGCCAGTATATATGGCAATTTTACACTGCACTGTGCACAAAGTATTGCATGCAATCATTTTCCACAGGTGAACAAAACAGGTGAGTGGGTAGAGTTTGTATGTACAGATGCTCTGGACTCACAAAGAATCTTTATCATTCTGTTGGTGCTTTTATAAGATCATGGTCATGATGATCATAAAAAAAAAAACCTTTAGTAAAACTCAAAAGTTACGTTATAATTTAAGTTTGTAGATTGCATTGTCAACACAAGACTTCCACAGAATAACAACCTAAAACCAATTTTTTTCTCTCCCACAACACTGAAAACCAGGTCATACAGGCCTTCACTGGGTCAAATGACTTCTTATTAATGAATTTTACTTCCAAATGAAAAGGTATCTAAAATTAGCACTGTTATGGAATATAGTAAATCTAAATCCTATTTAAGTTACTGAATACTTGAAAAGAAAATGAGAATGCTAGTCTTTAATGAATGAGGCTGCTTGTGTATTTTTGTCAAATTCTGACACAAGAAAAAAGATAGAAAACCACCACCTATCATCCAATATAACAGAAAAAGGTTGAAGCTCTATGTTAATAATTTAAGTGTATAGTGAATTGCAGCAAAGTTCTAGAGTTAAGACGACATGGTGAATTTAACTTACTTTTGTCTGGACTATGGACTGATGTAACATTTGGAAAGAAAGAAAAAAACATTTACATGTATACTTCAAGCCAAACTACTTTTGTGAACTATACTGGTAAATGCTCTACCTTCCTAGTGCCCCTGGAACTCAATACACATGAATCAACTTTGAAATGCATCTTGAGCTGTGTCAAACAGCAGCTTGCTTGGTCAGTTTAAGTAGATTTTCAGTCTACTCAATACAAAATATTGTGATACACTATACAATTGTCTAGATGCCAGAAAGTTCATTAGACCTATGTAAGGCTGGAATGGTTTTTTAATACAGAACTTTCAAGGTCAAAACTGATTACATTTACATACTGTTCCTTTATGAACATGTATTCATATTGCCAGCATTATAGTTGAGTCAGATTTCGAGTGTAAAAGGTACTGTAAATTTTCAAATCTATATTTATTAAAGGTGAGTGACTGACTCAACAGAATCTGTACAATCTGAAAGTTGTAATATTAATCAAAGGTACTGATGCTCCACTGTCCAAAATTGAATTTCTGGGAATTGAAGACAAGACCATTTCTTCTTTTTAATTGCTTAGTGTTGAAACCATCCATGAAATTCTAGAGTGATAAGATTTTCAACATAGCCACTGTGGTGGACATGTTGGATGTAATATCTGCACAAATTTCATTGGGACAAATTAAACATTCTTAGAAGCCTTCTGTTGAAAACCCAAATGTTGATAACATCATCCATTCTGGAGAACTGGTGATAAGATTTTCTAAATATTCATTTATGTGAAGTTAGAATTTCATTCAGGACCAGCTAATTACTGTAATTTTAGTCTGGTGATGAAAAGCTTTGTTGATATGACTTTCCATTTAGGAGAAACAATCTAGATCTTCAAGATAGCTGCTATGTTGGCATGACTGGATGTCAGATCAGTACCATTTTCATTTGGTACCAACCAGACATCTCTTGAGGAAAACCCCACTATTCATATGACTTTTCATGTAGGAGGAGTATTGGTCATACTGGATATATCAGACTGGAAATCTTTAATTTAAACATAAGGTGTGGATCTGGTTTTCTATTCAGGAGGAATAGCAATAACAAGATTTTCAATATGGTTTCTACAGTGCCCATACAGACCAGCACCATTTTTTTTTTTGGTGTGTGTGTGTGTGTGTGTGTGTGTGTGTTTCAATGGCAATCAACATCTAGTGCATTTTTGGGGTCCACAAGTCTGTTCTTAAAATTTTATGCCAATAGCATGGACTACAATCTGTCCGTAAATTATTGGGGTCCACAGTCTTTTCTCATTATTTGATGCCATTAGCATGGACACTTATCTTCCTGTCAATTTCTTAGGATCCATAGTTACGATTATAATTTCAGGATGTCAATAGGGACCCTCATCTGCTGCTGTATTATTAAAATTCACACTGCTTCTTTTAGGTGTAATCTCAAGCCAAAAGGCTCGACCCTTAATCAGTGCACTGTTTGGGACCAAACTATTTCCTCTCCTTATAAAATTGTATTCCAACCGCATGGACCTAGACCTAATGGTACCTTATGTGATGAGAGATCATGCTGTTCACAATGTGTGTTTTATGAGCACATATGGTATATAAGCCTAGTATAAAGTCAATGATGTTAAATTTCCATTGCATGACAATGAATCCCTGAGTTTTCCCAGAGATGCTGAACTTCTGACAGTAAATTCTGTGGAGACCTAACAGTACCAATTGAATTGCATAAAATATTTACTCCCAACTTAGAATCTTTCAGTACATTAAGAAAAATTAATGACAGCACAATAGCAATGACAATGTATAGATTGGGTCTATACAAAAATCTCTTTGAAAAGTATGTCTTGTTTGCAGTATAAATAATGATGCAACCCTTAAGTTTTTTTCCCCACATAAATTGTTCAAGTCTCAGAGACTTGAGTATATTATATGAAATCACACAAAAATTACAGCAAGTTTTTAAAACTTTGGTTGGATTTCTGCAATGTTTGGATGCAATTTTGCAAAATATTAAAACCTCAGTAGTTAATTGCAATTACTTCACATATGCCCTTTCCATGTGCAGTCATGCCAAAAATTAGAAAAATAATTACAGGAGAGAAATTCAAATATATTTAAATCAAACGGAGTTAATATCGTAGATTTCTCAGTGTCAATATCCATCTTTAATGACATATTTTACCACACTCACCACTCCCATCAGACATATAACCATAATGATGACATTGAAAAGAAAACATATTGAGATAAATGCAGCAGCTGGAGTTCCTTTAGTCCATCTCTGTTACTATGGCAATGTGCAACTGCAACAGAGTACCTTATTTTGTTACTTTGTTACTTTTGATTCTTAATACCTATTTTATTAAAACATCTAATATTATAGTGCTCTCAGTAACAGTGTTTCATCATCATGGTTTTCACCACAATCTATTGGACAACATTCCATAAATCCTGACTCTGACAGAAATAAAAAAAAATGGAAAAATATATCCACAACTTTCTTTGGTGCCAGCAATGGCCAAAGTCATGAAAAGTGATAAAAACTCGAAGATGGCAATAAATGTACATTTGAAAAATAATGTGCAAACAAAACATTCAAGGTTTACGATAGCTTTATTCCAATGCAAAGAATCTGATGGATATTAGTGTAACATATTTTCAAGGGTTAAAGTCACCCCACCGTGAGGATGATTACATTTATTTTTAAATTGAAATTATGACAAAAAAGACTAAATCTATGTAAATATACAATCTGTTAAGTAATGATTTATCAGTTTGAAAAGAAAAGTAATTCAGAAAAACATGAGTATTTATTGTAATAAATGCTAGTAGATAATGAGTGAATGTACACCAAAGAACACCAAAGTCCAATGAGAGCTAGATCTGGATCAGAAAATTGTTTGATGCAGCTCAGTTCAGATTAAACCGATATTTAAACATTTTAATGCTTTTATGATAAAAATGTACATTGCAATAATGTAAATGTTTGATGAAAATATGATAGTACATTGCAGTCCACAACTTTATAGTGGCAAAACTGTCAAATCAAACAAGATTATCTCATATTTATAAGCACTAAAAGTGCATTATGTACCACTATTTATTTCTTCTCTCTAAAATGTTGTATCCCTAAAATCTGGAGAGTGGACAATGTAGTTTGCTATGCCCTTGAGGATCATATGTTACTATGTCATAATATGCAACACTGAATAAACATACTCTCAAAACTTAATAAATGTATTCTATCTGTCCGTCTGTCTGCATGCATGTATGTATGCATGCATGCATGAAGATACATACAGAAACAGAGATTGAGGGTTTCCAGTGTAATGGATGAAAAAATTCCACTTGTCAGACAATGTCTTTATCCAGATTAATAATTGGTGGAGATGAACACTGGTCTTTTCATGAACAAACAATGCAGAAATTACAGAACACAGGAAAAATTCATGTCTTTAAGGACAAGTAGCAATTCAATAATTTTTTGATGGCCTGGTGCCTAGAAGGTGGATTGGATTCATGCCAGCAATCAATTAATGTCTCAGTTGGAATGTTTTTGGACACAGATCAATTAAATCGTAAGAGCCAAGAGTATTCAAGTAAATTTGATTTCTCCATAATATGGTAATGATGGTTACCATTTCCCTCAATCAAATGGCTGTAATTATGTTTAGAGTGGTTTCTAAAGAAAGCTTGGGGAGCAATTTTATTGAAGATATTTTCACTGCTCTGGTTGTTGACTTCTGGAAATATTTCTGTCTGGAATATTTATAGAATTATTAACCTTCTTGAATAAGAGTAAATTTTTGCTCTTCAACAGAGAATCCCATGGAAATAACAAATCTCATTAAATTATTGCTACTTGTAACCTATTTCTTTTGACTTTTACTACATCTTGTCCTTGTTAGAGATTAACAATACCACTGATTCAAATCTGTAATGAATGCTTCAGTCATGATGCCATCTGAAAATCAAAATAATGTTATTCCTGCTTAAAAACCAATTAAAATCTAGAAGTTGTTTGGTTTAGTTTGGTGTGTTAAGCACATCAACACAATTGGTTTATTCAGTGCTGAAGCAATTGGAGTAATGTGCCTTCCCAGGGACACACCATACTACCTCTGAGCCAATGCAGTTTCCCTTAAAAGTTTCCTTTAAAATTCCTCTAAAGCAAAAATGTATTGATGCCTGCTAGAATACCAGTGAGAATATAAAGGAAATAACACATTCATCATGCTTTCATCATGATTTACACATATGTTGAAATTACTGAATTCTGAGATGGAATTTTTCTCAAGGCCAGGTGTCAATTATAAGGGTATCAAATATTTGATATCAAACGTAATATTTGAGATGAAAAGAACAGGACCTAAACTAAATAGAATATAATTTTTTTTGTTTTATAAGTAATCCACATGGAGTTATTCAGGAACAAAAGCAAAAAGTTGTTTTTAAAATTACTTCACAAAATGTTTCTGCAAGTGACAAATCAGATAAAATGTATTCTGGACCATTAGAGCAAATGTGATAAAAATGGAGAATGTCTTGGAATTGGATAGCGGTTACTAAAAACAGGAAGGTATTGTGCTCTGGTATTCTATTTTTCATTTACAGCATATCAGATTGCTTTCAAGGAGAAGTAACATATGTCTGCTGATAATCAATCAACCTCCATGCTTTCATGCTTTGAAAATTCTATTTTAAGATTGTATGTGATTGATTATGAATCTATTGACCATTTGAACAAGTGAAATCAATGATTACTTAGTTTTTACCTCTACTTTCACTAGTCTCCTAAACCCATTGCAAAATCTGCCAAGTGGAAATTTAGTTTTTTAACTGGTACTAAATGACCAGTTTTGTTCTGACATAATTTGAAACTATCTACCTCTTACTACCCAGCAACCCACTTTCCTACTTCTTACCTAATGTAAAAGAGCCTAAAAGATATACAAATAAAGAACATTTGTTTTATTCATATGAAATAAGAATTATTAATTTATACAAATAAAGAAATTTTGTTTTGATCATGTGAATGCATAATTATTAATTTCATAAGAAACAGATTAATGTTGTTTTTGTAGTCATTTTTGACAAACTCTTTCTTCTTAAATCTGCTTGAAATGCTATTATTATTGTCGACCCCTAGCAGCTACATTTTACTGGGTGAAAATACAGGACTGGAGTAACTTTGTACTGACAAGAAGTAGCGAGTTCATCCATTTATAGTTACCTTGATTAGCCATTAAAGCTGAAGCCTCAAATGAAAAGCTTGCATCATGCATTTGTTATGTATATCTATAATTTATGTAAATTTTATTCATGACTAATTTGTAGTGATTATATATCAGTAAATTTTGTTTATGTGTATAGATTCTATTGTAAGTTATTAAGAGTGACAAACTTGTGTAGGATCTATAAATAGTTATGATCAAATTACTAACATTAATATTAGTACTAATCAAGTTTGGGATTTGTTTCCTACTGGATGGAGTAGGTCATATGGGTTCTTTCATGATGTGAGAGATTTGCAATGTGTCACATAGTGGCAGCAGAAAATGCATTTTTCACCTCTTACGCCTGTATATAAAAAGCTAATACTAGAAATTTTTTAAAATTCTCATTTCTTGTGTTTTTGTTGCAACATCAAGTCTAGAGACATATTTCAAGCTCTGAGTGTAACATTTGTTTAGATTATTCACTGGAAGTAAAAAGTGCTCAATGGACTAAAATATTATTCTGGGACTATTGTGAATTATTCAAAGGAGTTCTGGACAGTGACATATATACATCAGTACTGTTGGCAGACAAGTGCATTTGAGGACCTGAAATTCATTTGGAAATTTTATTCTTCTGGACTTTAACAAAATGTTTTTAAAGGATTATTCTGGATTCAATTCATAATACTTTCAATTCCTGCTAAATTTTTTTTTATAACATTGATAATGAAATTATTTGTTAAGTTTTACAAAACTTGTTGGATTTGCTTCTAACTTTTACTTAGTTTATGACCATGAGTTGCAACACCGACCACTCACCTAATTCTGACCTCATTCACATGTACAATAAATCTTTAGTCTATGGAGAGTAGGCTATAACCAATCACAATATACAATGTATGGTCACTAATAAAAAAGTTTAGTGCAGAATGTAGGTCAAAATGACTTTTAAGCCAGTAGTACCCATGATGCATCTTCTCATGTTTCATGATTTCAGAAATGCAAGGTAGATTAAAAAAACCAATGTAGCCCATGACTAAATGCCAAAAAAAACCTAATCAGACAATAAAATGTTATATGTTGGACAAAATGACTTGTTGCTATGTGGTCTTAGGTGCTTGCATATAGAGACCACTGAAATATCATTTCTGTCTATGTGGGTTTGAGTCTGGTCTGGTCCAACATGGGTATTTGAGAAAGCTTGCCAGTAGCTTCTTGTGAGTTGGTGGTTTTCCTGGCTGCTTTATCCACCAAATGTACCAGCTATCATGTATGCATTCTAAAGAATAATATCAAGTCCATACCTTCTTTTATTGTAAGGGTATGATTTTGATATGAATAAATATAATCACCTATCCTTTGATGATTCACTCATAAACTGTGCTAGAGATTGAAACCTATGCAATTAAGTATGAAATATGCCTCAGTTTCCAACTTTTTGTTATTTTCACATAACAGTATTTACTCCCCCTAAGAGAAATTTCTAGGTATTTGATTTGTCCAAACACTTTGATATTCATTTAAACATGTAAATGTCATATTCCCAAATTTCTTAAAGAACAGTTAGATCAATCATGTCTTCCTGCATGTTATTTTGCAGGATGACTAAAATGGGAAATTGATTTCTCTTTTCATACCCTTCTTGTCTGATACAAATAAACATCCAGAGATAGTTTTATATTATTAGTATTGATTACATTGGCAGAAAACATAACATACTTCTTCAATATGTCCTTGCTGTCAGTCTCATATTAACAATCCTGAAAAATTCTAAATAGTTTTCCAGTATACTCCCATAACCTAGGTTTGACTGACAAGTTGATTGTCATTTACAATTTCACATCAATATAAATCATGTCTGGGCACCAGTCTGTTTCAATAAGATATAACATGTGAATAAGATACAATGTGACTTTAGCATCAGATGCTCTGAGCATATATTTTGAAAAGAACAAATTCTAATTGATGTTTACAGGGAATTCTGTAATGATGTTGAATTTTTGTTGCCTTCTTGTTGCCAATATGTTTCCAAATATATAGTGAAAAACAATTTTGCAAAAGGTGGATGCATTTTTGTGAAAGGACTTTATAGGTTTCTTAAGGGAGTCACAAATTAGTTTCTTCAATAATATATTTGCAATTTTTGATACATAATATAATTGTCTCTATTTCTTTATATATGTGTCATCACTGTAGTTGTCAACTGTGATGCACATTTTAAGACCAAATTTTGTTTTGTTTTATGTGTCATTTTCCCATGCTATTTAGGCATCTAAGATCTTGCACAAATCGGCAGCCAAAACAGTCAGGTTCATTTTGTGCCATGACATCATTTTGTTTATAACATCAACTTAATTACCAACCATTGGGAATTAATGTCATAAACAGTTGTCTGAACTCAGTCTGAAAAAGCAATCAAGACAAACAGGTCATGCTGGTATTGCATATTTTAAATATTTAAACTTGTTACAAATTCTAATACATATTCAACCTTATTCCTTTAGACATTGTTAACCTGAATTATTTTATCTGAACATATGTATGTTCTCAAATGTGCATATTTAAATTGTAGATTAAACCATCAAAAGTCATTGGAACTAAGGAGTTAAGTATAACATAAGAATATACATGTATCAAAGCTGTCATGCAGATATATTTGGTAACTCTGAGGGCCTGCCACTGATTGATATTATGAATGACCATGGCTTAGAACAAATTCCAACTTGTGATAGAAATATATTAGATCTAGCTCTTGCCTCATTACCAGGGAAATTCTTGTACATTCAATCATCCAATTGGTTTAGTGACCATAATGTTATAACCTGTACACTATCTATACAAGCACATGTATCTTTTCAAAAAACAAAGCCAATGAAAATTCTACTTATTTAGCAATGGGATTTTTGATGCAGTAGACCTGAAGTTAGTGCCTTTGTAAAATTTCAATAGTTACATATCTGGAACAAATGAGAAATTTTGAAGTAAACAAGAAACTTATAAAATCTTTCCTAACTTCTACAGTTGAGAAAAAAGTTCCTTTAAAATCAAGTTGATGCCCTAAATTACAGACAGCATTAGAAAACTCATTCATCGAAGAAACAAAACTTGTACAAAAGTAAAGTGTACCTAAATAGAAAAATTAAGAAAATGGAAACAGTTAAGAGCTGAAATGAAAGAAAATATCAAATTACATAAAACAATATGACTGTAATCCTGACATCAGATCTGAAACCACTCTGGAAATACACCACCAGCATTCTTCCACCCAAGACAAACATCAAATTAATCGAAACAGATAACAACATGGCTGAAACATGAACCCACAATTCCAAAGAATTTTTAGTCACTTCATTGAGATGGCTTCACAATATAACTTCCCAAATGGACCAGAAAAAACATAATATAGTTTAAGAGTTCATATGTTGTTACTGGTATAAGGTTTAAACCCATCAAAGATTGTGGTCCAGATGATATACATCCAAAAATATTTAAGGAACTATCTATGAGTTGGCACCAATGCTTGCATGCCTCTTTCAACAATCATTGTACATTTGCAATTGCCTAAAGGATTGTCTCAAGGGAAAATATGCCCACTATTCAAAATAGGTGATCTCACAATGGCTGGTAATTTTTTATATCTGGAAATTAAACAGCTGTGAAAAACAACAGGATTATCTTCTTCACTTTTTCATGATTGGACTAAATGTTTAGATACAGGGGATATTTCTGTATTTGGCTTTGAAAAAGGCTTTTGACACTGCCCTCAATGAACTGTTAAAAATTAGCAACTATTTCAGATGATGTGTGGTGGTAAATTGTTCCAAATCTGGTTCATCCAAAATAAATTTGGGGTTACTTCAATGTACAGTACTTGGATGAATGTTTTTTTTCTTGAACATCAATGATATCATGATTGAAACTGACTTGGAAATGATCTTCTTTGCAGATGACAGTGTATGCAAAAGAGCAATTGTCATGAATGCTAAGCCCCAGCTATAAAGTCATGTATAAGCTATCATCTACTGTCTTTGGAATATTACCATGATCATGCCTTTGATGTCTAAAGACAGCAGTGGGGTAGTGGGAATCTCTTACCCAATGTTACTGACCTGCAAGAAACTGGAAACTTGAGCTGGTGTACGCAACCACTCACATCATTTGACAAAAAGCTTAAAGTTATCACACCTAGGTGTTAAAGATTAGTTCTAAGATCAGAAGGAAGCCCACAGGGTGAATGAGGTGTGTTCTTGTCCATCTCCACATTGACACCCAGCGAGAGGGACATTTTCCACTAAGTTAATTGGTTAGGTCCACAGTGACATCCAATCGGAATTTAGAGGGTGTGATTACAATTTACATGGGAATGATAACTTTCATAACTCATAAAGAAGTTAGTTTCATCTAGACAGATTGCTGAGAAATAAGGTTACTCTGAGAGAGCCACTCGTAATTTGGCAGTAAAACTTAGAGGAAGATTCTAAGGAAAGATAAAGCTTCAAAAAAGAAGCTTTTAGGGGACAAAGAACCTCCAGTTCCACTGAGTCCCAAGTCTCCAAGATGTGGACACAGAAATGAGAGCAGCCAAACAGTCAAAGTTGACAGAAGTATAGTCAGTGGAGAGAAGGTGAAGAAGAAGGAAAAAAAATGAGTCGGGGTGGGGTGGGGGGAACCAGATGAAGATGAAGAGTATAAAAAAGTTTAGGAGGAGGAGAAGGAATTTGGAGAAAGTCAGGGAGGAAGAGGAGAAGGAAGCTGGAGAAACAGGAGAAAGAACAGCACAATTGAGTAGAATACAAGGATAGGTGGAAATCGATCTCACACTATTAATCAAGTGATGCAATAGGCTGTTAAAGGGTTGAGTGGAATGTGTGTAATTGGAAATTTGAATCATTTCATTATTGAATTGTTATTCACTGAATTTCAACCTTCTCTGTATATGTAACCATCTAACCATCAGAATTTCTGACTGGGGGCTTGGATCTTTGGATCTATCTTTCACTAATTTAACTTCCAACCAAAACTGAGTCTGGGTGGGACTTCTATAATAGTTAAAAAAAGATATCGGGAGCACCCTCACCCCAACCATTACAATCCTCACAGCAATATAAAGCTCAGCTGGATATTACAAAATAAATAAACTATGACAGTGGGCATGAAAATGAGACATGTGATTCCAGCCTAAAATATGTAACATAATGTAAATGCAAGCAAGAAATGCCATAAACCAGCATGTCATATTCATTGGAAGGTACTACTTTAAAAACTCAAATGAAATGTTGAGGAATCACAAACACTTGTGATATGAAATAGAACCATCACATTCAAGAAGTATTTACTGATGCAAATAATCCTTTAGCTATTTTTAGATCCAACCTGTCATCTTGCCCATAAAGTGTGAAAGAATTAGCTGACAAGTGCTTGGTTAGAGGTAGCTTATAATAAGCTTGTGTGGTTTTGGATCTCATTCATAGATTTTAGAGGATGACATACCCCCCCCTGAAGTGAGTAGAGGAGTTTGCTACATCAGATTGTACTCAAGGGTGTATTATCTCAATATTGAATAAGTTGTCTTGGAAACCATTAAACAAAAGAGACTAAAAAATAGATTTGATACTTTCCTACTAAAGCATGAAAAACAAAGCAAAAATACTCTCCCACAACTTAATCAAACCAAAAGGAACCAGTAGAAAAAAAAAGGAATATGCTTATATGATACAATACATGCAGATAGCAACTAATTTATCTTTTCCATCCAAAACAACCAGAAACTGGAATTCATAAACAGAAATGCTAATTACAACTGCCAAGTCTTCAGAAAATCAAATTGAAAACATTTCAAAATTAAAGTGGACAAATTCAAAACATATTCAGATTAATTGACAAATTTTATTTGTATCTTTTAAGAATACTAATATGCAGATGTTGGTAAAAACACAGTTCAAATCTGTGTTCAATACAGAAATATTGTCTGAACAGTCATATAAATTTTCAAGGAAAACATTTAAGATTAGAAAAGTATGCACCCCCCCCTCTAATTCATTGTTCTGAGTGCTTATTTATCCAAATATCTTCTTCATCCCCCCATCTCCAGTGATATATAGAACACCTTGGAGCAGAGAAACCTGCCTTAGCAGATACATCCAGAAAAAGTACATATTCTTATACAGGACATATTTATAAAATGCCTTCAGTTTCATTTATAATTACATGTGTCATGCTACCAGTCAAAGTGGCCAACTAAGTCACATGACAAGTTTAAAAGCTTGCCTTGTACTGTTAGGAAAGCAAATGACTTTGACCTATGATTTTTTAGATGCACATTGAGTAACTGTAGTTTATGACTTTTGAGATGATTCCTTATTATAGCCAGTTATTTAGTCTACATATGATAATGTTGTGATGTAATCCATGGCAAAATGTATTGCATTTGGTGTTTATACCAACTGCACGACAAACAAACTCTTGCACTTTCACAGGCATTTTAAAACAGCTGATTAACCATTAACCCTTTCCTAACAAGTTGTCACAACCCAATTTCTGCCAGTTATTTAATGAAAAAAAAACTCATCAACTTCCTTTTTGAAACTTAAACAATATGTAATTAATTTAACTGTTTTCATATATAACTGGACAAACAGATTAAGAAAAATGTACAATTTATACAAAGCAAATTCTGAATTTCATGTGATAGTAGATTTAGCCTAAAAATATACTAGTCTAGGTCAGAAACTTATGGAACAATACTTTGTTGTCAAATTTGAAAAGTGCTGCAACTTATAAGGTTAAGAATGTTTTCTGACTTCAATAATTATTTATGAAAATACAAAAAAGCAGCAAAGCAAATAATATTTAACCAATGCATTGTGTTACTACAAATATGTAATAACCACATCCTATCAAAAGATTGTTGTAACTGAAGCCAGAAAATGAGCGATTATATCAATAAAATCCCTCTTTCTAAAAAGAGATAGATCACATGTCATGCATGGTGTGATATATGCTCTTTGTTGTCAATTCAGTTGAAATAAAGGGTCTAGTTCAGTCATGTATCAACTTTAATGCTTGAGTGTGTTGTCTATAAATAGTTACAGAAATGATTAATAAGGAACAACACAAATAGGATGAAAACTCTGGTATTAGGTAACTTGAGCATTTTCTCCAATACACATTATAGTTCCTTTTTATTTTAAGTTTGGAAATCAATTTGAGTATCATTTTATAGTGAACTTTCAGAAAAAGTAAATTAAAGATGTTCAAGTGGTAGCTGATTAAGCACTTTTACCAACTTGCAATTACAGTTTTCAGTTAAAACTATTTACAATCTATAGTTTCAGGTTTGCTCTTTTAAAGTCATATATGTGGCTGAAATTCACTGCATGAATGTCTCCATCCATTTACTCACATTCAAGTATGACTACAATGGGTATGGATAAAATAATTTTTATGAATATAATAATTTTATGAATATAATAATTTTCATATATGTACAAAGTAGGTGTGTGAGAAGGCTTGACAGCAGCTTCCTGTGGGACTGGTTCTTCAAGGGGTTATCTGGTTTTTCCTCCACCAAATATTCTGGCTGCTACTTTTAGCCTATCATGTGCTAAAAAAATGGTGTCAAACCCATAACAACAACAAAATACATTTATAGAGAAACAATGAAAAGGAGACATAATTGCTATTTCCTACAAGTAGACCATTCAAATGTTCAAAATAAAAAATATTACACGAATATGTCAGTGTGAAATCAAAGAACATTACATTTCTGTATCTTTTCTATAAATGAAACAAGAGGTCTGATATTGCTCATTTTGCTAATATTTTTGATTATTCTAATTTGTCATCAAAATTGGGCCAAAGACTGTCTCTCAAGTCGTAAGACACTCAGTCAATCAGAAGTGAGACCATTTAATTAATATGCAAAGAATTTATCCATTAGTTAACTTACCCAAGATCTTTATGATATAAACATATATTCCACATTTACAACCAAAATAGGATCACTAATAATGCTTCCATACTGGTAACAATATTTAATGGAGGGAGGGGCAGACAAGCAGATGATGGATGGCAGATATTGGGCCATCTCATAAGCAAATTTGGCCAAACTTAAGCAAACAGAATACTTTCACTCCCCTTCTCAAAATTAAATTATTCAACAAAAGCTACAATTTCTTAAAAATGATGATCTGCTACTATGATAAATACAAATATAATCACAAAATAATTTTCAAATGCATGTACTAGTAACTGATTACTTTACTCATAATGAAGAATTTTTTTTCATTGTTATTTTCAGTAATATGATTGGCCAGGTCCATGCCTGTGTGAGGCAAAACAATTACATCTAGCTTCCAATCAATGGCACTATTTTTCTGATGAGTTGCAGAGAATTATGGAAAAATAACTGCAATCTACATAATGGCATGTCTGTTGACATTGACAAAGAGGGCAGTGTATCAGAAATTGCAGCTCCTGAGTACTAAGACAAATTACAGTGTACAATAAAAGACACTATGAATGATGATACATGTACCTAATTAAAATTGCCATTACATTAGTTGCTAAATGTAGCAAAGATTTTCATTGGTCAGTGCGGAACCATATGATCAGGCCAAGCTGCGCTTATTTTAGCATAAACTTCTACATAAACTACTTTAGAGTCATGTTCAAAGTAACTAATGTAAACAAAGACATATGCACTGCATGCCTTTAAAATGAAATAAAAATGCTGGTGGGTTTATATATTATTCTGAAAATTGAATAAATTAGTTTTGACAGAATTAACATGTTTCTTTACTGAAATGAAATCATCTCTTTGACAAGATCCAATCTAAATCTGGATTTGTTTTTGCACATATGCTAGATCTTGGTTTGTTGTACCACCAGTATTCTGCAAGCAATTTGTTCCCAAAATGGCAGAATTCTTCAAATGTTCACTAAATCTACCACATCAGATTAATTTTATACATGGAAACATCGAACATTCTAACCCATTAATATCTGACATGCCTTCTGATGTGGACGATATTTCAACAGCTGAACAAACCATCTAAACTTTAGTGACTTGCCAGTTGAACAACAGGATGATCAAAAGCTAAAATGAATTAAATCTCACGTAGAGGAAGGATGACCATGAATCAAGCAATTAAAACGTCTAAAAGAGTAAGAGGTATCTTGGAGCTGGGAAACTAAAAATCTGCCTAGAACACTGCATGGATCAACACTTACTTTCACTGTAGTTTGGTACAAATAAAATTAAAACTATAGGTACAAGGATATGGGGATTAGGAGGAAAGGGGGTTCAAAGACTAACATTATAACAACTGGACTCACAGTCATACAATGTAAGAAACCAACCTTGATATAGATATGATGTTGGGTAGTTTGGATATAGATCATGCCCCTCCTCTTTCATAATTGTCAGGGTTGATATCTTACTTTGTTTGACTATTGACTATAATGGACCCAAATCACAACAACAGTTTACTAATAGTCTTAATTTAATTGCTAAGTAGCCGCTGTAGGTAACCTAACCAGTGAATGAACATAAAAACAGATTTAAAGAAATAAAAATTGGTTACTAATGAGTCTGGACAATAATCAATTGGCCAAAGTCACTCTCAATTCATTAGTGAAAGTATAAAATACAAAAGTCATTTATATGTTACTAATGAGGCTCCAAAACCAATATAAAATATTTTTAAAGAAAGCAAACTAAAAGCAAAAGTATTAATAAAATTATACAGAATTGCAATTATATGAGTTTAATGTTCTTTTATTCTGATTTTATTGTGATAAAAACTGTCAGTTGTCAACTTGCATAACTTATATAACACCCTCTGGGTGTTTTTAGCTGTGTTATCTGGCAATTTACAGTTTATTCCATGCTAAACTAAGGAAAAACACTGAACTCTTTAATGATAAGAAAAAATTTTGACTGATAGGGTAGTGGGTAGCTAAATTTGAAAAAGTAGTCCTGGATTTTAACATTTTAAGAAATATCTTGTCAGGAAGAGTTGATGATGCAAGTGGCTATGAATAGATCAGCTTCATATCCCATTTCAACAAGTCACATGCTTTGTAGACTACAGAATGGACTGGTCCTCTATTAGCCAATAATAATTTTCAGAAATTCAAGATAAGATGATTTCTTCTTTTTAACCACTGCGTACTGAAACAATACATGTATCTATATTCTTGAGAACTCCAAATTTGGAAACAAAACTTTTTTTTATTATGCTTCACAAGATGTCTATACAGCAGCACAAAACTTGTTATCATGGAATTGGCTTGAAAATGGCATCATAGATAGAAGGTTGACAAGTGTTACCAGTCAAGTCATTGGAATGAAAACTGGAATCTAACCAAATACATACTCTGATAAAACAAGTCACTGTGCTCATATCAGTGATCAGATATGCACCATTTTTTAAAATTCAAAATCAATTCTATATTACAAGAAGTGCTTTAATGAAAACCCTATGTCAATGCCACCATTTATGCAATAGAAGTATTTAACAAATTTTGGCGATACTGTATTGTTGCAGATCAGCTGAGTTCTGTTTTCATTAGGACTATCTATATATTGCATAAAACCAACCAGACATCTTATGTCGATATGACTATCCATGAAGGAGTAGATTAGTTGGTAATACAAAATCTATGGCATTTTGATTCAATACAAGCCAGACATCAAATGAAATCTTTTAGTGTTAATGTGATCATCCATTAAGGATCAGTAGTGGTAACAAGATTAGTCCTAATGTCTAATGCCTAATAGGCACCATTTTCATTCAAGACTAACCTGACATGATAAAAAGCCTTTTTAATGAGAATGTGCTGATAGCAAATGTAGCAATAGGTATTCAAAAATGGATATGTGGTCATCATCCTGCACATAAAGTTGGCAACATTTTCGTTTAAGACCAACTCAAATACAGAATGTTGTTTTTGTGGGCTTAACACCCATTTTAAGCACAAGATATGCTATACATGGTACACTGTAAAACTGATGAAGAAGAATCAGGCCCAACCACTGAGGAAAGACCACTGACTTACAGAAAGCTCATGGTAAGCCCTCTCAGTGCCCACATAAGTGACCACTTGATGATTATGCATAAAGTTTTATGGCAATCCTGCTGATAACAAACTTGTGACAACAGATGGATTGATGATGCAATATCATCTAATAAGCTCTTTTGGTCTATGACCAGTAGAGTTAAACAAGAGTCCCTTGAAGGGGCTGATGCTCCACTGGCAAAGAAAATTTACATGAACTGATAAATAAGACAATTTCTTCCTTTTAAGAGTTGAGTGTTTAAACCATCTGATATTCTTCAGAATTGACAAAATTTTCAAATTAGCTGTTGTGGTATACATAATGGATGGCAGTTTGGCATAACTTGAATATAGAATGAAGTAGACATCATCATGTCTTGTGGTGAAAAGCTCATCCTGATATAACCATCTAATTGGAAAGGAGTAAAGATAATAGTGTTTTCAAGAGATAATAATATTTTTAAGATGTGACTTTGCATTCTGGAGTTGCAATAACAAGATTTTCAAGATGGCTGCTATAGTGGCCATACTGGTTGCCAGATTGGCAACATTTTCATGTCAGATCAACTAGATATCACAAGTAGCATTTTGGTAAAAATCCTGTGTTGATATTACCATCTATCGAAGAGAGGCATCATTTTCATTTAGAACCAACGAGACCTAGGGATGAATGTGTGTGTAAAGAGCCATGGCAATCCTGCAAGAAGTTTATGAGAAGTGGCGATAAAAAACTTGTGCTAATGGATTAATGGATGACAGATTATCAAACGCGAAAAACTGAGATTCCCAGAAACTCTTCTCATCTATGACCAGCAGAAATTAAGAAATACTACTGTCTGAAATTTTTTCCACTTTTCTTTTTTGCCTATATTTAGATTGTGTGGAAAATTATGAACTGAATTTTATGTTAAAAAAGCTGGAAAATTGTTAACCAGTAAAAAAAAAAAAGTCTCCATATGATAACTAAGGACCACAACATGTACTATTTGCATGGATTTATTGTGTACAAATACAGATGACTGAGGAGAATTTGTTCAATGAAATGTGATTTGCAGAAACTCATTAAAAAATTCCATGATATGTGCAATATTCAATTGAATGAAATTATGGTTAAATGAATGATCATTTCTGATATAGCTGTAATGTTTTTTTTATGGTGTTTCGCTTTTACTTCGGTTATAAAAGCGTTAAAGAACTATGATATGTAAATGCTATTAAAATTTATATTTTATTAACTAAGTTGGGGATTTTGATGAATAAGGTTATTATAAACTTTCAATTTATGTTATGATGAAAACCATAATTAAAAATTATTTTATACTTGACCAGCACTGCCATCTGTATTCTGCCAAAAATGTATGCATTTCCATCAATCAATATTGACAGAAATCTGCTTTAGGTTTTCTGAGATTTTTCAACCTGACAGTCCAATTATTACTTACCAAGAGTAATTTTGCAAACATTCTCCATTTCAAAATAATTGGAAACATTACATCTAAACAATCACTATTAGGAAGAGTTAGGTTAATTTAGCCACTGTGAGTAAATTGTTATGCCCAGATTCCTTACTGCAGGTACATTACATTCTACACTTAGGTCAATAAAATTTTAATTATTCTTTGAAGGTGGTAGAACACAATACAAGTTTTGCTGTCTAGATTAGGAAATTACATTAAAAACTGATTACATTTACATCAATAAAATACCAGTGTGCAGGTTCATGGGATGGTGCTGTACTGTAATAACATAAATAACAACCTGCTATGAACTAAAAATAAAACACTTTCCTACTGAGAAATGGCATTTACAGAAAATCTAAATAATCTCCCAAAGTGAATGATGCTCTACTGGGTGAAAAGATAAAACCATTTCTTCCTTAAAACTGTTGAATGTTGAGACCATCTCTGATATTCTTCAGCAATAAAAAGATTTTTTAAATTAGATGCTGCGGCATCATTTTTTTTTGGATAAAGCAGACATAACTAGACATCTTTTGGTGTAAACCCTATTTGATACTATCATCCATCCTGGGTGAGAAGTGACACCAAGATTTTTAAGATAGTCACCATGGCAACCATAATGGATGTATGACTGGCACCATTTTTACTCACAATATGGTGAAACCTAAACCCTGTCTCATAATGATCATTAACTGAAGGAGATAAAGAGACAACATTTTTTTAAGACAGTTGTCACAGCAGCCATATTGGATGTACAACAGGCTCCATTTTTATTTAGGACCAACTAGATATAAGAAGTCTATTGCCAGGGTTCCTGCAGACTCAACAAAAACATTTTATTAGGGGCATTTCACTAAACTTTATGACCACAATATCTTGCACTTTCAAGTAAATTAATACAAAGACAAACAACATATCAATAAACAGTTAGCATACTTAATCTTGTTATATGAAATGAAACCATTTATTATTGATCATAACTGTCATTTTTCAAATAAGTTTTTTAATTGGTACTTTGTGTCAATGAAATAAACATTTATCAATTTTTTTTAAAACACCACTGTCAAATATTTCATCACTTTTCCAAAACTCAGCAAGGTTCTGAGAAGTTCCTTGGCATTTCATGGCCCTTGATATTTATTTTTTAAATATAAAACTCTTCCTGATTCCAGGACTGGTAGGAACACTATTGCTGAAAACCTCATATTGATACAGCCATCCATCTAAGACAAAAATATTTTCAAGATATGTCTTACTTTAGGAGTAGCAGCAATAACATGGTTTTCAAGATGGCTGCTGTAGTGGGCCAAATGGATGCCAGATTGGCACCATTATTATTTAGGACCAACAAAACATTAGAAGTGGTCTTTCATTTTTATATTCATTCGGGATGAGTAGCTGTAATGAAATTTTCAAGATGACTGCCATGGCAGCTATATTGCTATCAGATTGGCACAGTTTCCATTTAGGATTAACTGGACAACATAAAGAATTTTAATGAAACACCACTGAAATGACCATCAATTCAGGAAAAGCAGTGATAACAAAATTTTCCATATGGCTAAATTGGTGGTCATATTAGATGTCAGATCAGCAAGATGGTCAGTCAGTTATGAGCAAGAAGATCATTGGGTGATGTGTGAAGCAAGTTTTAAGGTAATTATCCAAATAGTGATAAAAAATAATTGTGCTAACAGGCAGACAATTGAGCACCCCAAGAAAAATTAAGAAAGAAAGAAAAAATAAAGAGAGAGAGAGAGAGAGAGAGAGAGAGAGAGAGAGAGAGAGAGAGAGAGAGAGAGAGAGAGAGAGAGAGAGAGAGAGAGAGAGAGAGAGAGAGAGAGAGAGAGAGAGAGAGAGAGAGAGAGAGAGAGAGAGAGAGAGAGAGAGAGAGAGAGAGAGAGAGAGAGAGAGAGAGAGAGAGAGAGGAGAGAGAGAGTGAAAGAGAGTTTGGTCATGTCTTGTATCAAAAGTTTCTGAGAATCATAGAAAATATTAATACTGCAGCATATACACAATCTTGGCCAAGAAATGGAAGTCACAGAAGGTTTTTATGTTATTTCAACAGTGATGTCTTTTGGATTCCTTTTGAACTAATGCCCTGTCCTTATAGTACATGCTACCAAGGCAGATGTATGTTTAATACTCATTCTTTTAGATTAGGTACAATTGTTAAAATTGTGAATCATCAAAAAGATTGTTAACTTTTATTTCTGCTGCCCCCCTCCTAATTCATTGCAAATCCTTGACTTATATATATTTCTATTTCTGTTTTTGCTAACTATTCTGATATTTTCTTACTACAATGATATAATTTTAAAGACCTTTGTATTGTCTCTAGCAACCATTAATACCTACTTTAAGTATTATGTATGAGAGTAAAGGTCATAAGGTTGTGCAGTTATTTGATTAGACAACAATAATTATGCACTGAAAAAACCCAAAAGAACATGTTTGCATTGTTTTTGTTTATCCACAGAGAGAGAGAGAGAGAGTACTTATATTGTTTTGGTCATGTCTTGTGTCAAAAGTTTATGAGAATCAAAGAAAATATTAATATTTGTCCACATTCAGTGGAAAATAATTTTGAATAGCAAAAGCTGTTATGTCTTCTTTCACACTACTTCTTACCGTATCAGAAATCTGAGAACTTTTTGAATGTTTCCATATAAATGGCTTCTAAAGGTTAGTACTAGAAGATCTGAGACAATAAATTAACTTAAGATGCATTACATGCTTTATAGTTTACTTAAACCAAGGACAATGTAGACAAAATGATAAGGGGAAATAATTCAAATAACCCAATTCAATTCAGCAGAGTTTAAGTTCATTAGAGAATTGTATTTAATGATTTCTGCAAGCTGAAACCTTTAAAGTTGGCACACTCAAATGAAAGATTGACTTATTGCTTGTGCTCCAAACTTGAAATTGGCTGAAATAGTTTTTAAAAAATAAGCAGAAACAAATGGAATCTTAACTCACTCAATTTTACCTCATGGATAAAACCTCAAAAGTGCTGTGCAGCAAGTCTTCTAATGACACTATCAATCATCGCAAATAATAGGGTGATAATCCACTATGCTCTTTTATCACCAGTCACTGTCCACGTACAGATCTAGTTTTTCATGGGAACACATTAAGAAAAATATGTTAATCTTCTACAAATCAAGGAAAGTGTAAATTGTATTGATAAGTAAAGCTGGAAAGTATGGCTCATTCAAACAGTATAAAAGGTCATATTTGGTCACAAACACAAAAAAACATTTACTATCGCATTCAGTGAGTGGTTAAGCAGGTTCATGTGTGTGTGTGTGTAATTTAGATTTTTAACAATTTTCCAGTCATATCACTACACTGTCTGCAGTGTGGCAGTTTATAGTGATGTCTAGCACTGGGGCATCATGCCACAAACTTGCAGCATCATGTCTCACCCAGTCACATTATCCTGACACAAGTCTGACTAGTCCTGACACTAAACTCTTCACGCACAGTGCCAAGAAAGACAGCTGCAAGTACCATTTTTTAAAGTCTCTGGTATAACTCGTTCGGGGTTCAAAATGGCAATGACCACCATTGGAGTGTTGCAGGTTTATGCATATTCACAAGAAAAAAAGAAATTTTGAAACAGACTGCCATGGAAGATGAAGTACATTGGATTGCTGCCGAGTATACTAAGCATTATACATTTATCTGAAGAAAAAAATATGTAAAGTTAAAAAGAAGAAAGGAAAATTGTTACTGAAACCTCAAATACTGATTTGTAAATATGACCCACAAGATAGAGTCCCAAATATAGTACACAATAGTGATACTATATAGATATACCAAGTTTCATCACATAATCTCAAATGATTATAAAAATAAAGAGTGGAAAGGAAAGTGTATGGAAAAATTCAACACAAAAAACCTATACACTGATCTTGAAGAAAATACCTCCAATAATGTACACAAATCTTCTGATGATTATTAAGTATACCAGTTTCATTCCTTTATCTCAAACAGCTTTAAAGTTACAGTAGGAGTGTCATGAAAACAAAAAAGCCAAGCTGCTGCCTTGACCTTATGACAATGTATACCAAGTTTCATCCTGTAATCTCAACTTTAACAATATAAAGTAGAATGAAAAGCATTATGAAAATGAAAATATCAAGCCCTTACCTTCAAGACAGGACCATCAATGTCATACAGACATTCCTCAGAATATTTGTGTCTAAGCAATGAAAGTTTTATGCTTCAACCTCAGCTAGCTTTAAAATGTATAAATAGCAAGGGAAGTATGATGTAAAGTACACTTGACCTTGATGATTGGATCACCAACATAGCATGCAACATATCTTCTTGATGAATATACCAAATTTCACCCTTAACCACAGAATCAAAAGTCAAAAGAAAACATAAAATATTGAATTATCACCTTGACCCTGACTGACATTTCCTATGTAGTACATAGCACACCTCCTAATAATGATGTATCATATTTCATCCCATAATCTCAAACAGATTTAAAGTTATATAGCAGAAAGAAAGTAGGATGGAGGAAGAAAGAATACCATGTCCTCTTCTGTTACTTTAATAGTTTTATTTGGGGTTAAGTGGAGACAATTGTATAATTGTACATGTTGATAAAGTGCTGATGATCTGGATATGGAAGAGACAAATAAATAATACAGACTGGACAGTATTCCAATGAAAGCTGCTGGAATTAAAAATGAATATGGCTGTTGGAATAACAAGGTTTGATAAATTATTTTGAATTAATCATTCCAATTGCACGATAGTTCATAAAGCCAATGCTAAAGTGAATCTGAAAAAACATGTCTGGACTGGAAGTCAATTATGAACAGAACTTTCTTTGAAAATATTTCAATTTATTAAAAATGGATTTATTGAGTGAAAGCCACATGAAATGAAAAATCAATTGAAAGCAGACTCTACTGCTGAATTTCCTTTCAATCAAGGCTATAATGGAAATTCAACCTTTCATGTCTCGAGTTCATCTTAATCTTGACATGTTATTCATCTCACTGCAAAATAATTGCCTTTTAATAATGTCTTGATAATAATTGAACTTCATTTCTTTCATACAGGAAGTTATTGATTCAGATTAACTGAACAAGAAATAAAATGTGTGTAATTCAAACCAGGATATTTATTACAGAAAATAATACTTAACCTCAAAAAAAAAGAAAGAAAGAAAGAAAAAGAGAGAGAGAGAGAGAGAGAGAGAGAGAGAGAGAGAGAGAGAGAGAGAGAGAGAGAGAGAGAGAGAGAGAGAGAGAGAGAGAGAGAGAGAGAAATTCTTATATGAATCAAAATGTAATTTTCATTTCTTGAAAATGACCACAAAGAATATTTACAGCATAAGAAATAATGTATTCCAGTAAATATGTACATGTCACCAGACAAGAATCAATGTTACTCATACAGATGGCAAATTACATTACCATTAAAGTGAAATCAGGGATTTGGCATATGTCAGTTTAAGATCATACAATCCCAGAGATGTTAACAATAATACAAGTTTAAGATTTTATTTTTTTTATTTTCATTACTGGTTGTTCAAACAATAGTGTTTAATTAGCAATTCAAAGAAATGTTGTCCCTTACCAACTGGTGAGGTATCCAAAACTGTAAAATTATGAACTTTTATGTGACCTTCATAGCAGAGCTGTGGTCTTATTGGGCAGACATGGAAAGTAACCAAGAGTCACTGTGATGTCTAAAAGGTCATCAGAGGTAAAATAGACAAAAATGGATATTGAATATCACATATTACGCTCAGACAGGTCTAAATTTTCAGTGGAAGTAAAATCCTGGCCAATGATAATAATCCTGAAGACAGGACCCCAACTATGGTATGCAACACACTATTTTGTATGTTAACAATTAGAAACTTCACCTATGCATCTCATTTACTCTAAAGTGTGAGGAAGAAAGTGTAATGGAAAACTTGTAATACTGTTATGTTAACCTTGATCTAGAAGAAAGAACCCTATGTCATACAAGACATCTTCTGAAGGTGATATTTAAAGATACCAAGTTTTATGCATTTAGTTCAAACAACTACTCCAAAATGTTAAAAGAGGACTGTTAAGTGTAAAATAATACTTTAAATCCTCACAAGCAACACTGACCATGAAGATAGGACCCCCACATATTACACAAGCAACACTGACCATGAAGATAGGACCCCCACATATTACACAATCGACACTGACCATGAAGATAGGACCCCACATATTACACAATCGACACTGACCATGAAGATAGGACCCCCACATATTACACAATCGACACTGACCATGAAGATAGGACCCCCACATATTACACAATCGACACTGACCATGAAGATAGGACCCCCACATATTACACAATCGACACTGACCATGAAGATAGGACCCCCACATATTACACAAGCAACACTGACCATGAAGATAGGACCCCACATATTACACAATCGACACTGACCATGAAGATAGGACCCCCACATATTACACAATCGACACTGACCATGAAGATAGGACCCCCACATATTACACAAGCAACACTGACCATGAAGATAGGACCCCCACATATTACACAATCGACACTGACCATGAAGATAGGACCCCACATATTACACAATCGACACTGACCATGAAGATAGGACCCCCACATATTACACAATCGACACTGACCATGAAGATAGGACCCCCACATATTACACAATCGACACTGACCATGAAGATAGGACCCCACATATTACACAATCGACACTGACCATGAAGATAGGACCCCCACATATTACACAATCGACACTGACCATGAAGATAGGACCCCCACATATTACACAATCGACACTGACCATGAAGATAGGACCCCACATATTACACAATCGACACTGACCATGAAGATAGGACCCCACATATTACACAATCGACACTGACCATGAAGATAGGACCCCCACATATTACACAATCGACACTGACCATGAAGATAGGACCCCCACATATTACACAATCGACACTGACCATGAAGATAGGACCCCCACATATTACACAATCGACACTGACCATGAAGATAGGACCCCACATATTACACAATCGACACTGACCATGAAGATAGGACCCCCACATATTACACAATCGACACTGACCATGAAGATAGGACCCCACATATTACACAATCGACACTGACCATGAAGATAGGACCCCACATATTACACAATCGACACTGACCATGAAGATAGGACCCCCACATATTACACAATCGACACTGACCATGAAGATAGGACCCCCACATATTACACAATCGACACTGACCATGAAGATAGGACCCCCACATATTACACAATCGACACTGACCATGAAGATAGGACCCCACATATTACACAATCGACACTGACCATGAAGATAGGACCCCACATATTACACAATCGACACTGACCATGAAGATAGGACCCCACATATTACACAATCGACACTGACCATGAAGATAGGACCCCCACATATTACACAATCGACACTGACCATGAAGATAGGACCCCCACATATTACACAATCGACACTGACCATGAAGATAGGACCCCCACATATTACACAATCGACACTGACCATGAAGATAGGACCCCCACATATTACACAATCGACACTGACCATGAAGATAGGACCCCACATATTACACAATCGACACTGACCATGAAGATAGGACCCCCACATATTACACAATCGACACTGACCATGAAGATAGGACCCCCACATATTACACAATCGACACTGACCATGAAGATAGGACCCCCACATATTACACAATCGACACTGACCATGAAGATAGGACCCCACATATTACACAATCGACACTGACCATGAAGATAGGACCCCCACATATTACACAAGGAATCTTCTAAGAATGATATCACAGTACTAAGTTTTATTGATTTATCTCAAAATGCTCCAGAAACAGAATAGAAAGTGTAATGAACATATAATATTGCACAAAAATTATTAGTTAAACATATATCATAAATGATCATTAGTAATTTTTCATACTGAGAGCATAAGCATTTTCAGATTTGAAAATTTTTGGTAATATCTCACTGCATTCATAAGTGACTAATGTTGACAATGTAACTTAAAATATATGAGGAGTCTGGTGTAGATGGGTGTAACTGTTTAGAATTGGCCTCCACTGTCTTATTTCAATAACCTCTTTCACCTTCCTTTTCAAGATATCCAATGATATGATGACCCTGGTCTGAGTAGGAACAATGGAAAATCTCATACTACTACAATGTTAATTTTTGACCAATGACTCTACCGATGTGTTCCCTGATCTTGTTTCTACCCATTTACACCAGTCTTCTCATATCATGTGACAATTATAAGTCACATGATCAATATTAATTCTTGATGATGGCAGAGAGATATTGTTGAAAATTTCAAAATCTCAAGATACCTATTCTGTAGCCAGCACATGCAGCCACTGGACTTTCTTAACTGTAGCCCATGTTTATATGTGTTAGACCTAGTAGTAGCAATAATAAATTTAGCTACCATGCTACGACACAAGATTCATTTAAATAAAAGAGTCAAGTTATATTTGCTACTATTATCGACAAAAACTTCACAAATTAAGAGAGAGAGAGAGAGAGAGAGAGAGAGAGAGAGAGAGAGAGAGAGAGAGAGAGAGCCTGTATTACTCTAAGTATTTAGATTGTTGAAGCATATATTTAGTATGAATAATGCTTTCTGGATTATAAATTCATATTATTTTATGCATATTGAATAAATACATATTTAAATATCTTGAGGCTGCACATTTCAAAGTCACTACATGGATTTGACAAAATAATCCACTGCATTTTACAAAAGGACATGAAAAGCTGCAAAAGTGACAAATCTGCTGTAAATCTGCAAACTCAACGATACATCTGCAGTTAGTAGAAAAATCTGCATGCATGGCAGCAGTGTAATCCTAAACATAATTCATTCAGAGAAATTAATGTCTAGACTTAGATACTTTAATGTTCAGTGGCCATTTTTTTAAAACTGGAGCTGAAGTATTTAATGCATCAGCCTGCCTGGAAGATCATTTAATCAGAATCATGGGAAAGTGTTCCATTTGCTATTATATGTAGATTTATACCACCACCTAGGACACCATATGTGTAGCCCAGGCAATTCAAGTTTCTTTGCAGGATTTAAGAACTCAGGATTGTTATTATGCTGATATACTAATTAGGGATCAATTTATACTTCTTGGACTTCAGTCACAACCTTGTACTATGACCATTATGTTTTAGAACTTAATGGCACTGTTTGGATTCTTTGGTGTAATAATTCTTGTAGCATATTAATTTTACTTGGATTTAGGTACATACTTGCAAGATCTTCATGTATGTTATCTACAACAATTGCTTTATCTGCTACATTCGAGAGAAACTGAATTGAGTACTTCATAGGATTGCTTGGATTTCTGAATATTCAGCTTTTGATTATGAACTTTTATGACCTTAATTCTTTTATCAATTTTTTTTATAAACACATTTTTTGAATGTTATTTATTCTGAACTTTATGCCTTTGAAAAAAACAAAACAAAAACAAAATAAACAATGTTCACAGGTCTTCAATAGAAATAGTAACACAAGAACTTTGTTATTCATTGTTCTAAGCCATTCAATATACACTATACAGCACTGAATGCATTTGCTTACAAGTGGGATCTAGAAGCTAACTGCTTTGACCCAGATCTGCCATCACTTAATATATGTCAGAAGATCTGGGTGTCTTGCTTGTTCTGCTGATTAATTCTAACAAACTGCACAGACCAAGATCTGCTGGAAAATTATTCAATGGCTGATCTGGTTCTAATGTTGTTTACAGTTTGACTCAAATTGTATATGAGTATATATATATATATATATATATATATATATATATATATATATATATATATATATATATATATATATATATAATATGTGCCTTTTCATAGATAGGGGTCAATTCTCTTTTGATCCTTGCAAATATTATCCATTACTGTGTATTCCTCTGGTACATCAATCCATTACATCTACTATAAATCAGAATCCAATTATGAGATGTATGTGGTAATATTTTATGGTAGCTCAGCACAATAGTGACTCTTTAACAATAAATGACATGTACACCAAGATAAAATAAAAATTATAAAGATGTTAAAATTTTGTAAAATGTACATGTATATAAAAAAGATAAGGGTAACACATATATAATACTTGAAACAAATCTTTTAATTATGAGAATTAACCAGAAGTTTTAAATATTAAATAAAAATAGCCAGAATTCAGCTACAAGGAATAAACAGATTTTATTGTTTCCATACATTATCATTAAGAAAAGTTATTTTATGATAATTCCATCATTATAAGCAGAAACTCAATTAATTTTACCATTTTGTGACTTTTGCAGCTGCATTTACATCCGTCATTTTTTGGGCATTAAGTTTTAATATGATACTTGCTACTGTCACAAGTAATCTTTTTCAGTTGAAGTTGCTTAACAATTTTTACTGTGTTATCATATCCTGATAATTTTGTGGTCCAGTTTTCCCCTTACATGCATCCCTTTGAGATGTCTATGTACTTACTCTTACTGGGGTTCACTCAGCTTGACCACTGCAACTGAGCTTCAACACAATATATTTGTCCAGAAACTCAGAATGCAATCTACCATTCATATGAAGGTAAATCATATTGTCATTTTTCGATTCTACAATGTTTTCTTAGGCAGAAAACAGAGAAAATTAACACAACCCAGAATAAATTCGACAAATGGTAACTAAGTAGGAAACTGCCAATTCCATTGCAAATCTGCGTATTCAATGATACATTTCCAGTCATGAAAAAACTACATATCTATGGAAATCTCAACATCTGGAAAAGAGGGAGGATATTTTATTTACATATTACAAATAGCATCTGCCAGAAGTCTGTGAAGACAACCATAGATTGTAAATAAAAATGGTATACAGTCATGGTCATACCCAATTTGGATGATAAATGTAAACATTCAAATGTTTATAAAATTATCTACTTTAAAACAGCAGCAACCTGAGAATTCTTGTAGACATGATTTTCCTTACAGGCAGAAACAGTAAATTCTTTATTGTTTATCACAGAAATATTGTCTCCTACCAAACATTGTACTGATTTCTCAAGAATTTTCACAAAAGAGAGAAAATTTCTCTACTTGCATTTTTGGAACAGCAGATTAAACAATATTATGGGGAATGTTTCAAACAGTATCAGTGAAAAGACTTTTTGTAATGAAAAAAATGGGTGTGTGGGTGATTGGTATACAATTGTACAAATACTGCAAGTATTTGGTATTTCTAGAAAATATGCACCATTGAGGTGGTAAAGAGTGCTACACTTAAATGAATGCTCAAAATTTTTCATCTTTTATTCCACTGCCTTCGGTCTTTATTTCTGTCTGTCATGCAGTTTGTTAAGTCTTTGTACATGTTAAAAGTGAATCTAACTCAACTTTTCATCTATATTTGAAATATGTGATAGTGTACTCTCCATATTCATTATTGAAACAACTAAATGACTGAAAAGCTAAAAGAAACCCTTGCGAAACCTGGTAGGGGCAAATTGACTGGGAACCATAGGGTATCAAATAAGTTTTTTCTCACAAGCTTTAAAATTGGTGGGTGGAACAATTGTTGCATGAGCTATCAGGAAAGTTGATTGACAGGGAATGCCAATAAAAAGCTCAAAAAGTTGTGGAAACTTGCAACATAGTGTTGTTAATCTAATAATGGAAGGTTCAAGTCTGTATTGATTCAGGTCAAATATTGAAGTGTAGCCTTCACCTTGAAGATATGATTTCCAATGGAGTTTAAGACAGCTGTGTACATGGTATACATCTATATATAAATAAAATTTTCTCTCCATTTTACTTTTCTTATCATTGCATACACAAGTACAAAAGTAATCAACACATAACTGTGCCACTACAGCAAAGGGGCACTACTCCATCTAATAACAGTATTTTGGGTTTTGAGTTTTGTTGCATCACAACTTTATCCCATTTTATTTGCTGCTTCATTATAGCTGGAAATGATGTAAATAGCAAAAACTAAATTTAACATGTGATATACATGTATTTTATTAAGTTTATACATCTTGATTTCTCTTGGATAAATTCAAGGTGTTTGTCCACAAATTCATAATTTTTTTGTTTTTTAACTGCAAGGAATTTTTCAAGGTAATCTGTCAGATTCAAGGATCTTTTCATCAAGGTTATATGAACAATGTTCAAGTATTGACATACAAGCATACCAAGTTTCATCCATTAATCTCAAAGGGCTTTACAGACCTGAAAGGAAAGCACTATGGGAATATGAAAATAATGACCCAGACCACAATATGATACACCTTCAAGCAATGATAAAAGTATGATGTATCCAAGAGAACATAATGGATATATAATTACTGTGTCTCTTCACTTATTGCAAGAAAAATGTGAGGAACAAAAGTAGAAACTGCTTAATAGTAACAGTACTGGTACATAGAAGATTAAGAACAAAGGGCAGTAAACAATACTATGTAATCATTAGTGCATTAAATGAATGCTAAGTGCAGGTATATGTAATTGAACCACAAACAGTGAATAAAGTATCAAACTAAATATATTTTATTGTGTCAAAAGCAAAATGTCTGTTAATCAATGTGCAAAATTCTATATGTCTAAACAAAATCCTTGAATGGAGTGAAACAAACCTTGGATCATAACCTAATTATGTAACAGGTAGTGTGTAAAGAAACCATTTAAGCAAAACATACAATTAGGACAAAATAGATGGCCACCACTTTGTGATTCTTATATTCCATTTTTGTCAAACCCGACTTTTATTTAGCTGGAAAGTAACACTTGATCGCTTATCCTTATATAAAAAGCTTAGACACGGTCCCTATTCTTGGATGTGGACTTGTGCATGTATTGACATATGGGAGGATGCTAAAGTGATCATTATGTGGAGCTTCTGCCAGGCCATGCTTGATAATTACTTTGTGCATTCAAATAAAATTTAGGTACCCATAAGTATAAACAAAAATAAATGCTGAAAGCATATGAGAGTTTAATATAAAAATATATGGCAATATTTATTTTTTCATATAGTGTACAATGGCCATAATACTCCTCCCATCCTCCATTAATGGCATCATACTCCTCCCATCCTCCATTAATGGTATCATACTCCTCTCATCCTCCATTAAAGGCATCATAATCCTCGAATAGCCAAATCCATGGCATCATACTTCTCCCATCCCCAATCCATGGCATCATACTTCTCCCATTCCCAATCCATGGCATCATACTTCTCTCATCCCCAATCCATGGCATCATTCTTCTCCCATCCCCAATCCATGGCTTCATTCTTCTCCCATCCCAAATCCATGACATCATACTTCTCCCATCCCCAATCCATGGCATCATACTTCTCCCATCCCCAATCCATGGCATCATACTTCTCTCATCCCCAATCCATGGCATCATTCTTTTCCCATCCCCAATCCATGGCATCATACTTCTCCCATCCCGAATCCATGGCATCATACTTCTCCCATCCCCAATCCATGGCATCATACTTCTCCCATCCCCAATCCATGGCATCATACTTCTCCCATCCCCAATCCATGGCATCATATTTCTCCCATCCCAAATTCATGATATCATATTCCTCCTATCCCCAATCCATGGCATCATACTTCTCCCATCCCCAATCCATGGCATCATATTTCTCCCATCCCAAATTCATGTAATCATATTCCTCCCATCCCCAATCCATGGCATCATACTTCTCCCATCCCCAATCCATGGCATCATACTCCTCCTTCCATCCAACTTCATTGGCATCATACTCCTCCCAGCACCCATTAATGTCATCATGAATTATGTAATTTAAATTATAAGACATAATAAGATACATTATCCACTTTATAAAGTCAAAACATTTATGAAGTAATATATGTATTGCAAATATATGTGCATTTATCAGTAAGTACATAAAGCAATGGCTATGCTAATTCTATAAGCCTTTTGTCCACAGCACTGGTTATAAATTAGTTCATGATGGTCATAAACATGCATGTCATTTATAATTTATCATCTCCAAGAATATACCAGTAAAAACCAACAAATATACCAATGTATCATCAGGCTAAAATCTTGTCACATCATACTGTGATACTGCTGGGCATTAACTACATAAAGGTTATCAGAATGGTACCTGAATAAATGCTTGATGATCAGTCTAAAATTTACATAAACTTGGAACAAGACCCATTATTTAAAGTATTTGCCATTTTTAAAATGATAAACTTCCTTAAGCACTTAATTCTTTTCACAAAATGTTCAAGCAAAGACTTGGTCCTTATCAGGACTAAAAAATTACCTTAATCATACTCTTTGATCAACATTATCTCCCACCAAACTGCATGCTAACTGAAAACCAAATTTTATTTCCAAGTGTCAAGCATGCAATAAAAACTCCTCTGTATAATGAATTCTTTATCCTGTATCAATACTCTCTCTCTCTCTCATGTATTCAAAATGAAAAATGTAACTGCTGTATGCAAAGAAACAGGTAGAAATGTAGATGAAGTGTACTAATTATCAATATCAAAAGTCAGTATATACAGTAAAGATTGTTTATAATATTTCACAAGGGACAGGGAAACTTAAGAAATGTATCCAAATTCATCCTTTATTTTTCAAAAATGTTTATGTACTTGTCCACATCAAAGACACTAAACATACATATAGTAAACAATTGATACTGAAATGATTACTCTCAAAAGATCAGAAACATAAAACAAAAAAATTAAATCAGTCAGATTTACATTCTGATGAAAATAACAACATATATGTACATGTATCAACTAGTGAATCACAAAAATCACTTTTTATGTGAAAACATCTTTGTTCATTTTTTTGGCTGCTTTCTGGCAATCACAAATTTCACAAACAATATCCTCTTGAAAAACAAATTTACACTTCACTATTGGTATGACAAATGTGAAAGTATCACTATCAAAATTAACATTATCCAATAAACCAATATTTACTGGATGCATGTAGGTGTCACGCACCATAACCTGGGGAACATTAGCATCATAAGCATTCCTATCACTTGTAACAACATCTGTTTGCTCAATAAACCTTACTGTAACAGTTTGCAAAACAATGTGTGGTAACATCATGTCATAAATCATATAGATTTGGATAATAAATTTATTTCACACACAGTTGTCAAGTCTTGCAAAGTATCATTGCATTAGAGCACACTGGTACTATTCACTGTATTTTTTATTTGTAGCTTTTTCTTACTGATGAAATTTTATGCATTTTCACATCAGTCAGAACCGATATGAACATGAGAAAGATCTCTTCAAGCTGTACTCAATTAGTCAATGTATAGGTACAGAATAATAACTAAAACATATTTCTAAATTGTCCTGTCATAAAAGTACAAAACAAAAGCACATATTTTCATGCTTTAATTGCATTGAACCAGCAACTAATAATTATAAAGTAACAATTATGAATGAGGTGTGATTTTCATGCTTTTGCTACCTGGCACTTTTGTGTGGCCTGTTACTTACCAATTATAAATGACATGTGAATATCCTGCTTTTATTACCCAAAGCCATTATTACATCTTTCTTGTTTAAACATCAGCCATTGTTTCAGCATGTCAGGTGATAAAAATATTACATCTGAGCTAATTTTCTTAGGCACACAACACAAATCCAATATATATCCAATTAAATGTTTTTTTTTTTAAATGGAAAGTTACATCAAAGCCATAGTAACTAGGAATTTGGTCAGGGAAATTCCAATCAAATGTTCTAACAGAGAAAACATTGTTTATAAGAACATAATAAACAATCTTTACTGTACATCTTTAGAACCAAGTGCTCACAGAAGCAATAAACAATACACTCATCTTATATTATGATTACCTTTTTCGGGTATCAGCATATCTATAGCTGTAAAGCAACATTACATATAGAAGGTTTTGAAAATGGGTAATAGATGCATAGTGCATGTTGCATGTGATTTAATGCTGTTAAAGCTGCACACAAGTTCTAAGCCTAACAGTTTTTATGAAGACAATTTGAAGATAAAAATGAATAATGTTTTTAAATAGCTCAAATGAACAAGTGTTTTTACAATCAATTAGGAATCAAGTTTAAACTATGCCCAATTCTTCAACCAAAAATTTGTAAGTCCATTATAATAAGTTGCACCAATATATTATAAACAACAAAAGCACTATTGCTACAATTTCAAATGTATTTCTAATATAAGTTGAAAGAACATAACTCCAGATATACCATAGACATTTATTATCATAAATTGACTATTCTAGAATAAAATTTTGATAATATTATTTTAAAATTTCTTTATTTTTATATCACTAGAGAATTTACAGTATATACTTGCTGACAAGTCATGCTGAACCGCAAACAAAAGAAATCCAAATCTGCCATAGCACAGGTACCTGCAGATCAAGGGCTATGTTGTTTGTTTCATTGAATACTCCTAACAAACTGCACTGACCCAAATCTCCCATTTCATTATGCAACAGCAGATCTCGATCTGTGCATTTGTCAGTAGAACTTGACTTGTAAGCAAGTATATATAAGCAAAACAACTGAGTAATTATTTGGAAATATTCTTTCTAAAAGCATTTTAAACCTTTGTTTCAATTACTAACATCAGCAGACCGCTTTTTAATGGAGATGACTGCCACAATATCTAACCAGTAATCTAAAGATATATTAACTATATGAAATTGATGAGAAAGGTCATTTGAACTATACTTTGTAACTAATTTCAGGAAGACTAAACATTATGTTACTACTATTATTGGTAATATAAACTATAGTTTGTAAAAGTGAATGGCTACTATACCATAGCCATGGTGGGCTTGAAAGCCGTCAAAGAGAAATATTAAATTACAAAACAAAATTATCATCTCCAAATATCTCTTGTTCTTTCCTGGCATACATAAATGATAACCACTCCTCAGTGTCTGCAACCAGGATCCCAAACTGTCACCGTCATTTAAGTGCAACTATAGATATCTCACAAGAGATGAACAACAGTTACTACTTGTTCATTTTAATACCCTGTAACATTGTTTGTTTTTAGAATACACATGCCAATAATTTATTTATTTCAATTTTTCCAAACCTACAACACCTTAAGCATTGAAGAATTTAGAAACAGTGAGATGCTTTGTTAGATATGACAATGTTTGTGGACATGAAATATTTTGCAATGTTGCCATTTGTGGAGAGCGAAGAATCAATTTCAGTATTTATTCTCCAAATAAATGTTCCAAGTTTATGCAAATATGATTTCCAGCAAACATGGTCTCAAACAATAAATTCATGCACTGATAAAATGTAACACTTACATCAAATATTATCAGTCTTACCTGGAACAGCAACAAAAAACTTGACTGCATCCCTATGACCATGGAAAGAGAGCTGCGCCTGGGCCATAGTACAATAAGGAATAAAGCTACTGGGGGTAACATTGTCTGTTCTGGAGTCACTGTACACACGGACAATTCCACCAGGCCTACCCCCAATGCCACCAATTGACACAGCCTGTTTATTGCCTAGGGATAGGTAAGATGAAAAATCTTTTAAGGTCAATTAAAGGAAGAATCTTCAAAGGGACTGATGCTCTACTAACAATACTGGATATATGATTGGCATCAGTTTCATTTAGGACCAACTAGATATCAAAAAGAAGTCAGTGAAAACCCCATGTTGTTATCATCATCCATTCAGAAGAAGTAGCAAAAATGAATAGCAATAAAAAAAGATTTTTTAGATGGTTGCTGTGCCAGTCATACTGGATGTCTAAGCAGCATAATTTTTATTTCGAAGTACAGGATGAATGTGTGTGCAAACATTTATGATAATCCTCTAGGTACTTTAGAGTAGCTACAGCAAACTTGTGCTAATGGATGGAGAGATAACATACCATCCAATAAGCTATTCTGGTCTATGAACTGTGGAACTTAAAAAAAAAACCAAACTCTAAAGATTATTAAAATAAATCATTCACAATAACAATTACCCAAAAAAATACATGGATTATTTTCTTGCATAATCACAGGTTTTAATTGTGTAATAATTGTAAGATTTTAAGAACCTGCTTTCAAAACATTATGAAGTTTAAAAAGAAATCATGTCATAAATCTGACATGATGCAAAACAATTAACAAGTCCAATATCAAACCCGCTTGGAATTCTAAAGTCAACCCTGCCATAAACAATCTACATTAACATTAACTTACTTTCAGACAGAGGGACTGAGATAATGACTCCATTTCCAGTCCCAATCCACAATCTGTTACATGAAATCAGCATGGCTGTGATTCTGACAAAGGAGAAACCCAGCTTTCCTGTTCCTGGAATACAACACACACAGGTGCAACAAAATAAGTAATGGACATAAAACAATCACAGTCCACCTTAATAAATATAAAAATTGCGACTGTTTCACTTATCCACATTTAATTAAATTTATTTTAATTTCTCCTGATACTACATAAAATATGACATGATAACACTGTTAAAAGTGACTTTCATTAATGACTCAGTCAGAAAGGATTTTCATGGGTTTTACTTGCAATATCAGCACAATATTTTTAGCTGTTTTGCCGGCTGATATAAATTTTAGTCATCATAAGAAATAAAAATTCTATGTACAATAAAAAGATAAATTATCAGTGATTAATGGGGAAAGGATCTTTTCTTTTTAAAGGTTTATGCTTTTTTAAAATAGTGAGAATAATTTATGAACAGAAATTTAATATAACAGTACCAAGATTCTTAGCATACCATATCATTACAGAGATCTCAGAAACGCTTAATAATTCGTATCTGAATGCAAACTTTTGACTTGGGACGCATAAAATTGACAACACAGGAGTCCTCCATACGCACGTTTTTGTTGCAAGGAGAAAACTTCTTCAGCAAAAAAATATTTTCTAATCACTATGAAAACTGAAGCAATGCCTTTATTTTAGTTTTAGTTTGTTGCTGACTTCTTTGATCAAAGGTTGCCGACTTGCTTTGATGAAGGTGCATATGTTATTGAAGGCGTCGCTAAAGGCTTCCTTAGATGGACAAAACAAACACCCCTTTGTGGCAACATCAAATGAATTGCATAACATTGACACAATTTTAAAAAAATTCCTTAGTATATATATAGGTGTTTCAGAGGTAATCAGTTTTCATTGAAGTTGCAGCAAAACTATTTTTTCTGGGTGTTTTTGTTATGCTTTTTTAAATAAATTGCTGTTGTGTGGTCGACTTTTTTCATGTTTTCGCCCTTAGAGGCAGTCGATTGTAGCTGTATACTCATTTGCAAATGTATAGTTTGATTATATTACAGCATATAAGTATCAAGGCTAGATATCAGCATAAGCGGATTATGACCTAACAATTAACTGTTAGGGTGGTTTGTCAATATGAAATAAGAATTTGTTTATGCAACAATTGATTCCAGTGCATTTTTATATCCAAGTTTGCAGCTTCCTGTCATGGTGCCTTGAATTTCTCCACTCCAAACTCAAGACTGTACCATTTTTATCAGCCAAAAATATGGCCAGAAGGTATATTTTTGTCGCCAATATGTAATACATAATTGCAATTTGCAACATTGGCAAAGCACAGGGCAATCACTGTTATTGATTTTATTTCTGCTTGTTGCCGTATAAATATTGCCCACAAACTAGAAATCAAGAGATTTGGTCAAAATGCTGTTTGCAAATTTAGACAAGTGTTTTTGTAGTTAAATGGAAAAAATGATGAAGATTTCAATGAGATTCAGAGCTGTGCTACAGTTGCTATAAATGATAGTTCGGATGCGACCGTAGCTAAGTGTAAGAAAGTATGTGATTTCTTTCTTAGTTCAGACTGCAACTTTTGCTGGTGGGACTCCTATTTTTACCAAATTAGGAGTCCTGGACTCCTAGTTTTAAATCCTAGCGAGACCTCTGCATTACATGTAATAATTACCTACATAAAAGCAATTGTTTAGTAAATTATGTTTGTTCTATAATATGTACCTGATCACATTAATATCTGCAAGTTAAGCAGTACTACCTCAAGCACTAAGTATTAAAAAAAAATTAAAGTTCATCTTTTCAGTCATAATATAAAGGGCAATAACTCTTGCCCATTACCTCCCCTTGCCTGCTACAAGTGGCACTAGTTTTAAGCAGAGTTGAATATCGTGTTTACATTGTGGGAAGCATGGGAGAGTAATAAAGTAATGTGATTGGGTAAGTATTCTAGAAGAAATATAATTTGCCAAAAGAAATTTGCATTTAATAGTGATGTCAAGCACTGGGACATTATGCCACAAACATGTTGCATGATGTTCCACCCAGGAAACATTATCCTGACAACATTCTGACCAGTCCTAACACTAACCTGTTAATGCTGAGTGCCTAACAAGGTAGCTATTAGTACCATTTTGGTATGACTTGGCCGGGATTTGATACCACAACCTCCATTATCCGATGCAGTCACTCTCTCACAGGAATATTTTCGATTTTGCACTAGAACTTGAAAACATGCCACCTCTCCATATATGAATTAAGCTTGAAGGAGAAGGCAGTCCAGGCTATACTATAACATGTGTGTCTGAGGCTGCTGGAGAAGATTTAGCACAGCAGGATATGTTGCTGTTTGAGAAGCTTGTTGATCCAGGATTTGTCCCAGTGGAGAAAGGTGATCAAAATCATTTGATACTTCTGGCCTCTCAATTTTTGTATTATCTTAGGAATAAAGATTGCTGACTGTGCATAGAGGCAGGCAAAGGGATTCAAACTCTCCTAAATAAAAAAATAGCGTCAATTGACTGAACCTCAGGATCCAATACTGGGGAATCGAAGATGGACAATTTGTCATTCTACTTGGTTGTAAAAAGATTGATCATCAGATACCCCCATAGCGAGCAAATCTGATAATAGACTGATGGATGGAGGGACCATTCTGTAAGGTAATCTGTTCCCTCCTTGATGGAGAATCGACCAAGACATTGAGTCTGCTGGGAATATGTCTGATCTGCATGTTGGTGTTGCACTGTACACTCCATCAGTGGAATTCCCAGACCAGAATGAAGAGTTGTGTCTATTTGATATCACCCAGTTTGAGGAGGTACATCACTACTGCAGAGGAGTTCTCTTACATGATAAGCACTATCTTGTTCTGAAGATGGTCACTCCAAAAATGAAAGACTGTGATTATAGAGATTGATGCAGATACCCATGTCCTCTGGACCCCAATGTTGTTGATAGTATCTAAGTCTGGTAACAGATGGGGTATCTTAGCCATGTGTGCTAGCATTTGTACATATGGTCACATCTAGTTGTGACTGTTCGAGAGATATTTCTGTCTTGAGCCAACCTTGGTTGCATCTTTGGTCCAGGAATGATGCTTTCTCACTCATTACACTGATCCTGTAATTAAGCAGCAAATTAGAAGATGGATGCCCTTGAGATTGCCGAGTCATCATCAATGGGCACCTGTAGATGCAAACAAACAGGAAAAGATCCACTGCTGCATAAATAAATATGAGGATTTGCAGAAACTCACTGTGTTCCATTGTGTTGGAAATCGATTCTATAATTACAATGGATCAAACCACTTGAAGGTGGAGATGATGTACCAGGCCGAGAATGGTGAGAAAATCAATACCCAGTTGGAAAAACCCAGACAGGAATATGAAGGACTGGAATGTGAAGGACAGGAATGTGAAAATACTCATTTGTTAGATCAAGGCAGATGGCAAATTCATTTGGACGAATGGAGAGGTAGACTTTTCTTTTGCTCTCTCCATCTTAAATGCCATTTGCTCCAATACCCAGAAAAGGCTTGGAGGAAAATTTCAGATATTGTGGATTCCACTTCTCAATGAGCACATGGATTTCTAACTACAAAAGTCCTTCCTTTACAGATTTTGATGGTACTTCCATCAGGAATGGAGAGGACAATGGAGAAGGGATTAGCAAAATGAGAACTGAAGTCACTCTGAAACAATTTAGATTGTCCACTTGCCTGGTAGAAGGAAACTGAACGCTGTTTAAGAAACAAAACAAGAGTCAGGTAACAAGAGAATGCATGTGGTCAGTTGGGGACATGAGTGAACAGCAAGAGTGGAGGCATGCAGTAGAGAAAGATTTTTTTCCAATCTCTTTGATAAAACTGCCTCCAAAACTAATTATCCGATTGTCTTCATGTATTAGATTGTGTTTATGGCTAGTTTTGGGGTGCAGCAAATGATCCTTGTTTCATGTCATCACATCATTGAGTGTGAATCGGAGATGATGTAAAAAAGGATGCTTGCTACCTAGAAAGTTTGAATGGCAGTTTTAGGGCAACCTGACTCAACAATTCCTCTATCTTGCTACTGAACAGCACAGGTGTTACAAAGAGAGGTTCACAGGGTCAAGGCTGGATGTGCATTGCCAGCCTTGTCTGCAAGCCTGAAAAAAAAAATCACCAGAGACAGCAAGTCCAACAATAAAGATGTGGCTACTATATTGTGAAAGAGTTTCAGAGTGGTGAGCTAAATGTCTTTATCCACCAAATAGAACGGGTGCAGACTTTTAATTAGATGATGGTATGTTTTGTTAACATTTCATGGTTCAACTTGATGAGGCATTGGACAATAAATTAAGGTCCCAGAATGATATGGATCAAAAGCCAAACAGTTGAATGGTACAGTCAGCAGCCGAGATGTCATCCAAATTTAGGTGCAACTAGATGGTACAGAATGAGAACCGAACGGTTGGATGGTATGCTTACCTGCCAACCCTTACAGTAAGGCATTTGAATTTTTTTGTTAAGTCAGACCAGTTTTCAGTAAGCTGTAACAAATGCTATTTCCAGAATTTTATTTAATTTTATTTAAGACTGATGCAGTGATGGTAAACATTCATAAAAGTTCGTAAAGTTTACATAATTACCTCCAGTATAGTTTCACAAAATACAGTTCTAAACAATATGCAGCTAAATGATTTCTTGCTATTTTTTAGCTTGATGTAATCCTTGAAAAAATTAAATTTCACATGGGCACCACAAATGGCAATCATCTATCCTACCATGTGGCATACACAAATCAACACATTTCCAATAAACATAACTATTGCCATTCTTGCTTTTTTCCCCAATGATCTGAATATTCCCTTTTATTCTTCTGTACTGTTAAAACTTTTTAATGGGTGTATTGTCTGTTTTGTCCTGAGCTGTCGCTTGTTAGATGCCATTTAAAAAAAAAAAAGCAACTCTGATAATTCAGATGTTTTGCATCACAAAATACATGCAGTTTAAAGTGTCTGAGGTACTTCTGTAAAGTTGGTCTGGTTCCCTGACCAACTCCAGTGCATGTAATATGAAAATTGGATGTCAAGATGCATCCAGAATTTTACTGCAATTGTATTCAATAATTTGCAATTGTTTTCCCCTTAAGTCCTTATTTTAAAGGTCATTTCCATATGGTCAGCATCAAAACTTAGGTGCTGCTAGATGGCACAGCTCAGTGAAGTCATTTATAATATACATGCACTTGGACTTACAGACCCAAAGGTTATGCTCATTCATGTAGTAGGACTTGTGCCACCTGGGCTGCCTAGAATAGGATGGAATCTCCCGCAAAGTGCCCAACTTCACAACTAAAACTACAGAGACCATGTTGGTTGTGGATGAGAAATATCAGTTTCTCCATTCCCCCAGATCCAACAGCATTGCCCAGCAGGATGGCTAAAGATTGAGAAAATGTTCAAAGCATCATTACTCTCAGTATTTTGATTTCCCACATCACTTACAGATTCTTGCTGTTTTCCTGTGAAATGTCGACTATGTATTCTCTGACTAACTGGTGCACATAGCTGACAATGTACATTTTTTCCATGAGACACGAGTTGTGAGATTTCTTGCTGGCTTTGCATTCTTAAATTTGGCTTAAATAGTAATTAGGGGTGACCGAAAACCGCTCCGGACATTTGCCCTGACCGAATAGTGAAGTATCTGGCAACATCTGAATCTGCCAGTTTTCTATAGCCGAAAAAATGCGCATCCGGATTTCTGCTTAGTGAATCTGGGGCCTGACTCGAAATTTGTGAACAACACAAACTGACAATACAAATTTAAAACTTACCAGCAGTCTAGCACTTAGGAATGCAAAATATAACTAATTTCAAATTTAGCCAACAAATCGGCACATTTTTTTTAATCGATAAGTGGCGGCAGATGCAAATAATTTTTCGACAGATAGCGATTGAGTGATGACTTGCAGCATTTTATACAGTTGCCAGGTAATTAAAAGTAAATATTAAATTAAATTTAAATTAATAAACATTAATTACTAAATAGAAATTACACCCCCTGGGCCCTTGCTGGCCTTGCACTAAAATACGGTAGACTAACTGAGGCTTTCAAGCAGTGATGGTTGCATGTAAGCAGTGACATCCATATTTGGATCCGGCAAATATTGCCCCAAATATCTGGATCCGGTGGCAAAATACTCATCCGGTCACCCCCTAATAGTAATTATAGTTAATTCTGCATAGTCATCATAGTTAATTCTGAAATTATAAGTCAAAAAGTGGAAGTTAACTGTGTTATGAATGCCAGCCAACAGCTACACCAAGGATAATAAATTGACAGTGTGTGTGAAAATAAACTTCAAAATGTTCTATTAACATAGCTATGTAGAACCATGAGGTAAGAGAACATAAAAACTAAGTCTACAAGGTGAAAAAAATTGATGAACTGGTAAAAATTTAACAAAAAAATGTATACCATCCGTAGAATAATCTTTAATGAATGGAATGAAATTAGCACAAATATCCACCTGATTTTTGGGAGGCTAAATAAATGATGGCTGTCAGTTCACAAGCGAAAGCTTAAAACTAGTGCCACCTGTAAGCAGCTACGGGATGCTATATTTATTGCCTTTTATATATATTAAAGACAGAAGAGATGAATTTTCATCTTTATTAGGGCTGGAATTCAGAGGTAGTAGGACTTATATTCCTAACATGAATGTGATGAGGAAATGTATTCGTAGAAAAAATATACCAATCACCCAGTTTTACAATAATGCAGTGCTGAAGTAAATAGGTCAGAACTGTTTTGATTAATTTCTGATCTGTGATTCTCCTATTAGCCTCTTTTACCTAGCATTTTACTGACATAAGGCTCTATGTCTACATCCTGTAGATGCTGGTGTGTGTAGGCATGATATAATCGCAATGTGCTATCCAGACGTATTGACACCCAAACTCCATCTCCAACCCAGGACAGTTGTCGAACCTGACTCTCCTTTCTTGGATGGGCATCAAAACTTTTCTGAAATAACAAATCTTTGGTTCATCTCCATGTTGATATTAAGTAAACTGAAAACAGTCAAGCCTAAGATAACCTTTTCTATTTTCTCATTTAATGGTTTTCTAACACAAGCAAGTGATGCATCAAGTACATAGCTACAGAGTGAAACAAAAAACAAAATGTGTTATTTAGAGTTAGTCATATATTTCAAACTGTTTTCAATCTCCAGGTCTCTCTTATTCTTTGATCTGTATCCAATTCAATGACATACCTGTATTATGCTCATATATCTTTCTTGCAGATTATATCCACAGTAAATAGTTTATATATGAGAGGAAAAACCTGATCTGTTCATTAAAATTTATTTAATGAGAAATAAATGTTAAAAATTTAATATAAACTAAAAATAACATCATATTGACATGTATATGTTACAAAACTATTGTTTAGTTTTTGTTAATATTATCTTTTACTCTTCCAAGTTTGAGTATTAAAAGCTCTGGCAGAAAGATAGCAGAAAATAAATTTTCCAAGACTTATCTTTTTCCTCCCAAGGCTTGTGATTAACAAAACTCCTGTAGTTTGTTTTGCACAGCATCACAAATGATATCCACATCTATAGCTCAGTGAATTTTCAGGTCAGCATCATTAAATGTATCTAGAAGTAACTACTTCGTTTTGTGCATAAAGTATTTCAACAACATTAAAATTGACATATAGCATAAAGCATCCCATTATATACAAACTAAACCAGGGTGGTCTGTTTATATCAAATTTTTTGTGCCATCATGACCTGTGGAAGAGTTAATTTATTTATTAATAAGTGATCAGCTTGCCTATTTCACTATATTCAGCCACAAAGTATCAAAACTAGACTCTTCCATAACTCAGAATGAACATGGCTGATTACATGTAACAAGTCCTCTCTTTATCAGCATTACTAAATGAATCATATTGTGCTGTATGCAATATGAATTATGTTTAGATCATTTGTACAGAAAATGAATTTCATAATTTGAGCTACATTTCAAGATGCTGATGTAAAAATTCAATGAGAAACCAACCCTTTAGTGACCTAGTGGTTAAAGTGTCTGCATCAGTGCAACAGGCCGAAGGTTTGAACCATTGCTGAGTCATACCAAAGCCTTATAAGAATGGTACCAGCAGCTGCCTTGCTTGGTGCTCAGCATTAAGAGGTTAGTGTTAGGACTGGTCAGCCTGGTGTCGGAACAATGTCACTATGTGGGACACAAAGCTTCACGTCTGTGGCTTAAGCCGCAGTACTAGACATCCTTAAAAACTGCCACTCTGCAGACATCATAACGATACAACTAAAATTGTTAAAGCTATGTTTTAAAATATCCAAATCAATAAAAAATTGACATGGATTTCATTCATGATGCTGTGCAGAATGAGCTATAGACTTTAAGCAAAACAACATCCAGGGGTCCCTTTCTATATCCCCTTGCAGGTTCATTGATAGGCCTGATGCATCTTTCATCATGTCATAAGAAGATACTAATGGAGACAGATGCTGCAGTGGTTAGCGCACCCTACCCACAATTGATATCCTTGGCACTAAATAACCTTCTTGTCTCACTGTGCATACCACTTTATACTCAAAAATTGATTAAAAATTCTTTCTAAACCAGCACAAGTTTAAAGCTTGAAACATTTTTTTTTAGCTTTTAAAGTCCTCACTATCATACTGGTTGCATTTTCCTATACTACTGTTACAATAATAAAAGGCCACTGACCACTACTGTCATTGATTTGGGGTCAACAACATGAATCTTGTTCCTGTATCCACACCAGACATGCTGGTTTGCCACAACAGCCATACATCGTATCGAGTGGTGAGGTCTGCCCAGGTCTAGCAGGTGATAATTCTGCAGGTCCCACTGACCATCTGCTCAAAAGGAGGAAACATTAATTAATACAAAACATACCATATAATGCAAATTATCTTGTATCACTGGGAGGGATGGACTTTGCGTATATACTTGTGTGAATAACTGCAAATATCACTAAAAAAAAGAGGAGGCTAAGTGGGTTTTACATAGCTAAACTTCATTACTGATCATGCATTTAAAGATAAATTTCAGTTTTTAAAATGTATATATGCAAACCCTTCTGCAACTTTTTGAATACTGTTCATTTAAGTTCCAAATATTCAGATTCTAAAAATTTATTTTAGGACTAGAGAATCATGATGGTAGCGAACTTTCTCATAAGGTTATTCCATTTTGGAAATGAGGACCTTGCTGGCTGCAGACACTTGTCAATAGTTTATTCCATTTAGGAACCAATGACCTGGATGGCTGCAGACTCTGTCAACAGGTTATTCCATTTAGAAATTGAGGACCTAGAAGGTAGAAAACTAGTCGATCTTGTTCAAAAAATAGAAAACTATTGTGTGAGTGCACCCTCCAAAATAATACACATTATCATTCTGACACTAGATGGTATCATCATCATTTTTGAACCAGAATACATCAATGATAAACATTAGATGCCTTTTGAAGCTTTTAGCAGTCTCTTGTAGCCATTGTAAACAATAATTATCATGCAGAAAATAATTTCAGACTAAAATATTGATAAGGAATTTTGGCCTCTGTGAATCATTGTGAAAGACAATATAAAAAAGCATTTTTTATATGGTATCGAAGAAAAATACAATGACCTGATGAAAAACAAATTAATTTTTTCTTCAAATTATCATTTCTAAAATCTACAACAGAATGTATTAACATTGTTCACATGTAGAAGCCAGATTTTACTGGATGAATGTCATAGGCTTTGAGCACCCTTGTAGTGACAGACAGTAGGAACATTAGAAGAATGGCTCATTCATACATGTTTATCTTGATTATTCCTTACAGCTGAAGCCTGACAGGAAAAGCATGCATTCCACACTCATGTAACTCTAATACTCATTTACATGCATAATACACAGTCAAACTATTGAGGGTAACCTATCTCAACATACAATGCAAAGTCATTAATATGTAAAGTTAACTAATGACTAAACTGTTCTATTTTGAACTGCAAAGTCAAAAATGCCTTATTGGTAAGTTTGAGTGTATATAGTATGTAAAACCTGAGGTTATGAGCTAAATACAAATATTCAGTCTACGCTAGAAAAGCATAAAATATAGGTCGTTAGTACTAGAAGAGGTGCATCAAATAATAAAATTGTATTATTCTAACATTAACAGCTCCGAATACGTGGTCATTAAACAAAAAATGTCTGCAAAATCATAGAAGCATGTAATAGGGGGCAATAAATACTTTCAAGTTGCATTCCCTTATCAAATTTCACGATTCTAGGTAGGGCAGTATGCATATAGCATGCCAAAAACCTCACACAGTAATAAGCTCAACTAATGTAAGGTTAAAAAATGAAATTAACCAAAGTATGTTAAGCATGAGATATGGGTCACAGTGACTTACTTCTGAGATGAGTACTCATCAAAATGCATATTCTCCCCAAGTTTCATTACTGGCACCAAACATCATGTATCCACTAACTAAAGATAACTATGCTAGTAAAATGTGAAATGTAGTTCATTGTCACCAGGTGTGGCACCAAGAGAGACTCATAGTTTCCTGATTCTAGCATGAACAGTAATTAGGAAATAAACTTAAAACATAAGTTATGTATGAAACGTGTCACAATGGTCTACTTTTGCATCCCAACACCAGATTTAATGATTCTGGTTATATTAGTATTTATAAAGAGTTTTAAAAAACCTATCTGTAAATGTATGTTACAGCCATCTTCTGTTGCTGTCTGGGTGTGGTACAAACCAAACCATTCATACAATCAACTAGTTTGATGACTACAGCATGAACAAAAGCAAATAAAAATTATTAATAAAAAGTTTAAGCAAAGTTAGTGAAACATGAACTAAGGTCCACAGGAAGGACCCACTCACTAAGTTTCATGAATACATGTATATACATGGTAAAATTACATGAACTAAATGTAAACTCATCACAAGAATGTACAGCTCATAGACATGTACAAAGTTAGCTCCCTTTTTCCATTCCCACTGGTTATGTGTTATGAATTTCAGAATGTTACCAAGGATAAGTGAATGGTTGAAATTCAGTATGTATATATATATATATATATATATATATATATATATATGCTTTCTACATGTGAAGACACAGATGTTGCCAACATGAGAGGCAGCATTTCAAAGTGGCTAGTTAACATTAACCTGTATATTGACATTGGGGTGGGTAGGCATACATCACAAGGTTCCTAGATAGTACTGGAAACGATCTATCTGTTTGAACACTTATCAAACTTACGTATGTCCTAATGATGAAAGGTTTATTTACAGGTTTTCACGAATCACTTGTCAGAAAACAATCTTTAATATGAAAAGAAATTCTGTCAAATAGACGCCAGAATACATTCCAAGTTTTATCACAATCTGACCAGAAAATGTTAATTAAATTTCATAACTTACCTGGTGTTCTGTGAAAGATAGCCACTGTACCATCTGCAAGAGCCACCAAAACTCTTCCTTTCACATGCCTGAAAGAGTTAGATGAGAAAAGTAAATATTAGCACCAGATTTTCTCATAATAGAGAATCTTTACAAGACTGGAGGGTTCTATATTGCACAAAATGTTACATAAATGGAAGAAAATTTGTCACTTTTGTAAAATTATCTAGAGAAAAACTTGAGGTCCAGAATTGTTAATCTTATTTCTACTTCATATGTATAGTGCTCTAATGAAAAAGATCTATCTGAAGTCATTCAAGAGTTGTCCTTAATAATTTAGTCCATTAAGTCAATCAAATCAAAGTTAGTTTAACAAATATTTATGTCAAGCCAAAGTACCCAGATGTGTAAACAGTTGCCTTCCTAAAAAAAAAAATACATGTTGCAACAAGTGCTACTAAACCTCAAGCACTTTTAGAGTTAACAATTAAATAAGAAACTGTACACTGCACATAGCAAATTTTTATATGCATGACATTAAACCAATTTGTGAACCAGAGTGAGAATTCATAAAAATATTGTCAAACTTGCACAATCTGGCAGCATTTCTGAGCATTTTGTAGACCAACATGAAAGCAGTGTGTTTTCATCAAACGACTTTGCTGAAAGGTATTACCTTTTGATGTTTTTTTGATAGTTGTGCAATCTAGACTTTTTATCTGCCGACAGTTATCCAACATTGTTTTTTGTCAATCATAAATATGAATGATTTCCTACAACTAATTCATAAACTGAACAACCACCTTCATCTTTCCTTGTGTTTCTAATGGCAATGAAATGTCAGCCAAACAAGATTTAACTTCATATAAAAAAATACTTACACAATACTTAAAATAGAGTCTCGCAGTTTGACAGAGTGTAAACATCTCCTCCATTGTGTAACTGAGGAATGGACATAAAGGCTGTAAAAAAAAAAAAATAAAGCAAAAAGTCAGCATTCCTGAAATTTTTGTCATACATGTAAAATTAGCATTATTATTGATTGCCAAATAAATCAGCCATCACATCTTGCTCTTAAAGTCCAAGGCTTAAGTAACTGAATAATTTATAAATTATGATATATTTCATCCACTTTTATACATACAGTCACCTCTAGTTTTAACCAGCTGAAAATGATCTTAAACACAAGTTCAAGGCTTAAGTAAACGAATAATTTATAAATTACAATGTATTTCAACCGCCTTTATACAACCAGTCTTTACCTGCTGAAAATGATACTTTCCTTTCTGTCCCATAGCTAATGTTTCAGCACTATTTGCATGTGCATAATGATGGAGCTATTTATTTCCATCTCAATTTAGTAATAACATTTGCATTGTGACTCGACTAGGTTACTTTGTCACCACTTTTTACATATGGCAACTGTAATAATCAGTAGTTCCACAGGTATTTGACAAATTACAAGTTGTCATGTTTCATCTGCCAATTATGTGATCATGTCTTTATAAGATTCTACATATCCCTCAAGAAATGTTAACTGCTATCAAAAATGAATATAGTTTCTCGATGTTTGCTCAAAGCCCTAGGTGCTTGGGCTAAGCAATATTAACATTTGGTCACATCAATTAAATTATCAAGTTAAAAGATGAAACAACCTGAATTTAGATATCCACACATTATTTTTTTCTCACTTTTTTACAATCTGAGGGTATTACCTTCCACTCTGGGCACCAAGCCACATGGTAGGTGCCACACTGCTCATCTTCTCTACCTCCTCAGTCAGAAGATCATTTCCTGTCAGGATGCAACTGATACCATCCTTAACAAGTTCTGATGGCTCCTGGTAAATTCGGCGATCTGAACCAGAAGGTACGGAGGTGGGTGTGGTTCTTCCCGAGGTGGCTGGTGAACCTTTGGCTTTGAATACTGTGAGTTGTATTCTATCTACTGCAGAGAACAAGTTACTTACAATCAGTCTTTCAACTATATTACTGCACTGATTATTTGGCCATATTTTACCAAGAAGATTTTCTTAAAGAATCTTTGTATTGCAAGGATATTTATAAAAACAAAGGTTTCCAAATTAAATGCAAAGATTATACCCCGATCACAATTGTTTAGTTGTTCATACTAAAACAGTTATCTATAATGTCAACTCGGTCAATTACTTTTATGTAAGCTGTTCAAGAAAGATTATATGGACTAAAACTTTATTTTTATTGTCAAGAAAATTTTATCAAAATGTTATTTGTTAATTAACAATAATTACAAGTCTTAGAATTATTTTATGGCTAATTTTTTTATGCTGAAAAGAGTTAGAATTTTTCAAATGCAAGCTTGACTCTTCAAAACACAAGTAAATCTGCAGAGCATTCACTCAATTAGTCAGTGATGATGCAAACTTTGAAAGGCTTGGAGTTTAAAAGAAACCACTGATCTTGCCATTTAGATACAAGTATTTGCATAACACTTAATGGATAGCTGAAATCTATGGCTGGTATTTATCCACAAGTTATCCGAAGCAATAATGATTACATAGTCTCTGTTCTAACTAGCAAGATTGGAAGTAGTGGGTACATACCATGGTCACTAGTCCCTTTTCAGAATCTATATTTGCTAATTACAATTAGATCATGCTTACACTGAGATGTTCTATATAAAGAAATGCCCAACGCTTCCAATAATATATTTATTCCATCTCAAACCTTCCAACAACTATCAATCAATCAATAACTGCTTAACAGTAATCTGACTGGACTGCAAGCTAGTGATGTTATGATGCATGAGAACCATGCTGTATTATATTTAGATTTTGTGTGAAAATAAATGTCAGCAATACAAATCTGGAGTGGCACAATCATAGAGAATTGATGCCCCTCTCCCCTCATAAAAAATAGATTTCAAATTCACTGCAGTACATACAGAACACAAAAAATTGTGTAGAATGTATACTGTAATCAGCTGTGTCCTGCCCTTTGCAATGATACACTGTAACAGATACACGTTTGTCAGGTATAAATAGCAACAGTCTACAGGCTAAAGGTCAGTGGAAAAGAACAAAGCTGTAACTTTGGTCTTGGCTTGGTACATGTCTCTAAAGTATAAACATAGTGATATTGTTACAATATCATAAAACATAGCAATATCATGATACAACTTTATTGCAAGACAACTGACAGTTAATATACAACTAGTTTCTGTATGTAATGACTTAGAAGTCGAGTCCAACTGCAAAAACATATACACACAGGTCTCTTCCATATATATTGTTCTATTAATTACTCTTAACAGAGATCTGATTGCACTATGCTGCAGTATATATGGGTATGTGCATTTTGCAGTTGGATTCGATTTGTGGGTGAGTATATAAAGGTATGTAACACTTACAAGGTATATACCACTTACAAGGTATGTAATACTTGTTGGAAGTGTATTTGCTGGCTGAACTCTGACAAGTTGACATTTCTGTCTGTCACATGTACAAATTCACCTTGCATATTGAACAAATGGACATTCTGTTTAACTCCCATATAAAATTCACCTTTTCCAAATTTTTGGCCCAATATTTATAAACATTTCAGCAGTACTTTAAAATACACAGACAATGTTCATTATAGGCTCTTCATTTTAAAGAAGCTGATCTAGAAAGGAGTCTGAATGCATGATAGGCTGATCAAGCAAAATAGTCACTTCTGAGCCTGTCATGGCACCTAAACATGACAAAAAAAGTAAAGCTTACATAACATTGCCTAGACTCTTCTCCATTCCATTTTGTTTCAGTACATTGCGTGTGTGTGTGTGTGTGTGTGTGTGTGTGATTTTGATTTTGATCATAGCTTTAACAATTTTTTAGTCATATCGCTATGATGTCTGCAGTATAGCAGTATATAGTGATATCTAGCAATGGAACATAATGTTGCAAACACATAATGTCCCACCCAGTCACGTTGTCATGACACTAGGAGGAACCAGTCCTAACACTAATCTCTGAATGCAGTGTGCTTAATGATAATGAGGCAGCTGTGAGTACCATTTTTATAAAGCTTTGGTATGACTTAGCAAGGGTTTGAATCTGTGACCTCCCACATCTGAGGTGGATGCTCTAACCACTAGTTTCACGACAGAGCAATATTAAAGAAAATAAAATGTCAATTTCTGTGATAATTTGCAAATTAAAAATAAGTAGTATGCACTGTAGTAAATTGTTGTGCTAGTATGGTAATCTTGAATGCCAGAAATTGATTGGCAACACCCTGAATTCCATCTGATACTTCATACATGATCTGTGAGAAAAATTCAAGTTTTGAAATCCAATCAGAAGCAGAAGTTAAACTGGTTTTATTAGCAAAGGGGCTAGGATAAATCCACAATCATTTTATACAATATTTCATCCTGTAAATATATGAAACAAAAATATTTATTATTGAACAGTTGCTCATTCTTGACTGTACGGTTCGAGTTTTATATAATAAAATAAGCTTTGCAATGACTGGGGAGATGCAAAATAATTTTTAAGTATTAGTTTTGTCATGCTGAAATAGTATTTCATTGAGTTTTAATTATATGACATGAGAATATGCAAAAAACAGAAGTTTAAAGTGACTATTTTGAATTTTGAAATGTCTACAAACTAAGTTGATGTTGTTGGGCTTAACGCCATTTGTCTGCACATGATAGGCTATACATGGCAGCCAGTATTAATAGTGGAGGAAAATACCCGGAAATCCGAAGAAAGAACCAACAATCCACGAGAAGCTACAGGCAAGCTTCCTCACATATCCACATTTGGTGAATATTAAACTTGAACCTACACAGACAGAGGTGAGATGGCAGTGATCCATAATGGAGATCGCTTTAGACCACTCGGGCACTCGAGGCCCCACAAACTAAGTCACTTCTACCATTTTTTAAAAATTTCAGTCCACCATGGATCCAATCAGTAGACAGAGCATAGTTGGCATTCACTTCATAACAGCAAAGTTAGCAAATTTAAACTGACAATATAATGATGATATTTTTCAAACTTCTTAGTCCTATTCATTATGTTCGTGATGAATTTAAAACTCATAGTGAACAATCACTCATTTTGAATTTGATTAGCATTAATATTTTTAATTTTTTATAAAGAGTCTTTATATTGGAAAACTTTACTCTAGTTTTATCATCATAAGCTCTCTGTTAAAAATGTATTTTCAAATCAGAAAATGAGTTTCAGAAATTCTGTATCAGAGCCTTGACATCATCAAAATTCTGATTACATGGGAATCATTCATTTCAATTTGTATCTAATCTGAATTAGAGTGTTCCTGTAAAAGTCTACAGACAAATTAAGCAAAGGAAATACTGGATGTGAATATTCAGAAATGTCAACTGTCACTTCATCAGGATTTAAATTAAAAATGTTAGCATGCAGAATGAAGCATCATCATCATTATTAAATGTATTTGGAATGATAAAATGGATCTGACATTTGATTATGGGTTAGTTATCTAGACAAAAAGACTGAAGAAAACAAATTTCAAATGAGATATTGTTGATTGATGCAATATGAAAAGAAATGAAAAGATGTTTAGAAGTTTAGAATCTCTCTGACAACATTATCAATGCAGTTGAATGAAGACTATAAAGCTTGCCTGCTCATAGGCAAAAAATCTACAAAATATGTATTTAAACACAAACATTAACATCAGAATGCAAAAGCAGGTCTTAGTGACCCACTTTTGTTACATAATGTAGTAGTGCTGAATTACATATGTACAAAGTTTAAGGATGATGAGAAAAGCAAGTTTGAACAAAATATTATCTATATGCAATAATTTGACATTGTCAAAGCTAAAGAGATGCAAACAGAACAGCAATAACTAAGACACTGTCAGTATGGTGCAATATCTCCTGCACTTCTAAACCAGTGAATTAAAAGAAATCTGTGTAAAAGTTTGAGGATCATTTCATGTAACCATGAACATTCAGTCATGCTAACCTAGTTGTCTTTGAAATGAAATCCAAGGTTACTAATAATCTAGAGACAGAAGGTCATAGATATGGTCTTCATCATGCAAAGTATCAGACATACGTGTCTCCAGCAAAATTTTGTTTTTTTCAATGAAGAAACAGGATTCATGCTGAACCAAATTGGTCAAGACTTGCATTCCTTGTAGCCATGGAAAACACTAGGCAGAAAAGGAGAGGAAATAAGGGATGTCTGGTTTGCATATCACCAAGTATATGGATTTAAATTTTAGTCTAAAATATATTATCAGACTTAAATTGAAGTAACCAAGAGTCTTAAGCTGTGATTTACTTTTAAAATTTGTGTTGGTAAAATTAGAGCCTGGTCATCTGTGTGTAAATATCATTTATCTTCTTCTTCAGAATATAACTAGAGTTTCTTAAACAGCTCTGCTTGCCTTTGAACACTTGACAATAATTATTTCCTTGCTGTTTGTACATTAAGCAAACACTGGAGTAGATAAAAAAATGGCATAAAATTTATGAAAATTTTAATTGTTGAAATTAAGTATTTCTTTTTAGTATGTGAACATGTCAATGCCACAGTAGAAATAGCTTTAAATGTTTCTGATAACATGGCTTTTCAAAATCAGGCTTGATTAGGTTTTGTTTCCAGATCTCAAAAACAGTAAGTCAACTGTACCACTGAACCTGAATGCTCAGTATGAAATTGCCCTGTACGATACTGATTACCAATTTCATACAGGCCTGCTGAAGCGGATATATTTAAATAAATATCATTAACAAAAATTATGATGGATAAAGCAAGTTTTTTCCATTTCTCTTTAAATAAATTTTTCTAATGCATGTGTGGGTGCTTCTGTGTATGCTAGTGTGTAGTAAAAAATGGCTCCAATCCTTTGTCCAGCAGATCAAGCCATGCTGAAAATTTTGTTGTGGTAAAAAAAGATTTTCATGTAATTCCAAACCAATGTGTACATTTTGTCTTGATTGGCCAGTGTTATTATAACACAGCTTTCTGGACGCAAAACATAAACTCCAATCAAATTAAGGTAAACTTCTGATCTATACTGATATCAGCCCAAAATTTCCATAGAATATAGCAAATGATGTAGAAATTATGTGACTTTTGCAAGCATTAAATATAGCACCATAACGATAATGACCCTGCCACTGACATCTCTGTATATAGAGCCATCTTAGTGCAAAAACAGGTAGCAATTATCTACTTTTGATACACACTGCAAGGGGAATTAAATCAAGAAAAGCCATACCTATGTCTCGTCATTTACAAGGAAATACAAAATATCCATACTGTCATACAAGTTGATTTGTTTATTTTTTTTCATCAGAACCTAGTCAATGCTTTTGCTATTAAGTGAGAGATCCCTTATTTTCCTCTCTTAACATTTTCTTAAAAGTTTTTGTCACCTTTGTCTGCAGAATCAACTGAGATACCAGAGGCTCTCTTTGCCTCAAAGAAGGTATCAGAAAATCGTCTTGACTCAAGGCAAGAGTAAAAGGAAATATCAGACTCCCTCCTACGTTGCAGGTCCTCACTGGATCCAGATGATAAATCTGTTACATGTTAGAGTAACATTATACAAAATGAATACATGGAAAATTATGCTAAATCAATACATGTACACAAGTTACAAAACAATTAGAACAGAATCCACAATAACAATTAAAAGCACAGAAGTGAAACTTCCTTTCTCAAAGGAGAAGAAAAAGCAAACAAGAAATAAAATGTACCTATAAATATATTGCATTTAGAATAATATAAACTACAACAATATGTCTAATCAATTCGTTATTAAGTGATATTTCTACATGCAAATTTGCTGAATTTTCACAATGTTGTCACTTAAAAAACATTAAAGGTGCCCAATCTTAAATTTTTGAACTAAATAATATTCTAATAATCATGAACAAAACTTTAAAAAAAATTAGGAGTTAGTTTTGTAAAATATGCAGTTTGAAGTTAATACACGGTACTTAACCTGTGTAAAAATGTATGAATATCTGACAATAATATCTTAAAATATCGTAGCATTAATGATTTTTTTCAGGGGCTTGCATGCCAAGGGCCAATTTCCTACTCTGACAAAACAATGAGAACTTGTGAAAAAAAAAAATCACATTTAGCAAATTATTATTTTTCTTCCAAAATACAAAATTACAAAGGATTAAATACTGAACAGAATGAATGAATACAATTAACTGTTTTTTCGCACTCCCCTCCAATGTTAAGTGGCAAAAAAAGTAATCAGATTGAAAAAAATGATTTTTGTTTTGCAGTATCTCTGGATTGTCCTGTATTCATACAAGACTATTGATAAATTCAATATTAAAATAAATTAAACTAGAAGAAGGAAGAGACGAAAAAGCACACTGACATGACACCACCTGCTCTTAAATTCCCTGGAAAAGCAATGGTAAACTCCACATTCAAACATTTAAAGAAATTATGTGTGCAAGGAAAGTATCAAAAGAATTTAAAAGCCAGTAGTTAATATTATTTGGTGATCCAAGATTAGGTAAATTTGCACTTCTTCTAATGCAAAGTAAGTTTACTGCATGTTTTACAAAATGGCATTATACAATAACAAGAATTTCTGATTTTTATATGAATGACAATAGAAGTAGATGAAAGAAGCTCATTCGAATATTATGTACTGACCTTCCTGTGACTTGAGAGCCTCTCCAGCAGCTGATGCATTAGCAGAATCACGATCAGGTGAATAATCTGTCAAAATATCCACATACATTTAATATGTCATCAAATACAGCAGTCTGTGTATAGATATAATGCCACTGCTTATCATGGAAGAACTGGTGAATCTGGAGCTTTTGTGTGAGTGTTTGATGTGAATTTTTAACATAGCTTTAACAATTTCTCAGTCATATTGCTACAATGTCTGCAGTGTGGCAGTTTATAGTAATGTCAAGCACTGGGGTATCATGCCTCACCCCCATAGATGCTCCCAGGATTTTATCATAAGGGGGAATTTCCACCTTGTCCCAAAAATAAGGGTGGAGTAAAACAAACTTGAAGGTAAGGAGGAAACTGCCATACTTCATTATTTACATAACACTACAATATTCTTCTCTCTTTCTTCCTTATCTACTCTATAAAACCCCTATTACAATAAAAATCTTTAAAAGATGTTGCCTCTAGTTTTATAAGCATTAATCTGTTCATTGTTTCTCAGATTAATTGGTTTCACATCTGACTATGAATATTGTACTAACATAAGCTCTGCCAATGTTTAACTTTCTGGAATAAGCACTCTGTCGACTACTAAGCTTGATTTAATATTCAGTAATACTGTATCAGTCTTTCAATTAATGCCATAGTCTACTTGTTCAAACAGGTGTATGTTAATCAAATAAATATCTTTACTTTTTAATTTCATTTTTAGATTCTTATTTATTAGATTTATTGTAACCTTTATATTATTGATATATAGTTTTGTAGCACATGATCCTGCTGGGATAAATTGTTACTAGAAAAGAAACGAAGAGCGCACTCTACTTTTAAATTGTCTGCATCTTAATTTGGCTTGTTTGTCTGCATTTTTTACATTTAATCTTGAAATACCGCTGAAATGAGGGGTTGACTGTCATGCTGTTTGTTTTGGTCCATCCAGCATGTACTTCGGATTCAAATTAAACAGTTTTTTTGGTTCAAAAGCACTCCTTTAAAATTTGTCCAGCTACTATAATCTGATATACTTCCAGACTTAAAAAAAAATTGCCTTCATTACTATAATCAGCCAGTACATGCAGAACTATAGAATAATAATGCTCAAAATCATCCATTTTGGGTATTCTAGATAGCCTGTATTATAAACACGCATATGTAAAACTGCCTTTATGCAAGGTTCAAACTTCAACACATGCTTGTTACAGGGTCAAATGTGCCAATCAAATTTAAATTAACAACCATTCATGTTAAGCTGAAGTAACCAGATATGTCAACAGTTACGACAAAATACACGTTGTGATAAGCGCATCAATATTTTTACGATTTATACAAATACTTTAATGGTGAATGGCTGAATAATGTTGTATGCTGCACAGAGCAAGTTTTCATATGTGTGACTTGAAATTAAATTGTGGGAGTTCTCATACATCACCACTTTCCAAGTGCGCAAATTCATACAAATTTTGTGTGAATCACAAGATCACATACGCTGGGAACATCTCTCCACCCAGATATTCTCTTGAAACCAGGCCCACCATTCCTAATACTAACCTCTTAATGCTGTGTGCTAATTGAGGCAGCTACTAGCACCATTTTTATAAATCTTTGGTAAGGAATATGGAGATTCATGTCTTTATAGAATTGGGGCAATCTCTCAATACTGTAGTTTGAACTGGATTTTTTTCACTACAGTTTTTCTCAAGTGGAGAAAACACTAACTTGCAAAATCCTATTTCTGCTTGCAGTATTGGCTTCATCCTAAATGACTCGTATATGGATTATGTCATTCAAATAGCTTTATTGAATGTCATGAAATTTTAAGAATGTAGACAAGTTTCTACTTAAAGTATGACAAATAATGTGCAAACATAATATTGGAAGAGATCATGTATGATAGATACGATCCTACATTGAGAAGGATTTTAAAATATTTGCATGACTGTCTATGCATCAGATGTAATTGCCCCAGCAGCATGCATTAGTAATATACTTTGTTTAAATTTGATTACTAATATGTACATCAGAAAAGACAAGTTAGAAATTGTCTAACCATAATAAAGACAAGTATTCCATCATATTTTTCTTCTTGCACCTGGTGATCAAATAAAATATACCCTAATATGAGAGAGTAAGTGAGAGGGAGAGGTATCAGGATAGTTGTTATCCGCAGAGTTTAGTGACATGACAATTATGATCATATTCATGTACATGGGATATACCATATGCCATCATCAATTATTACAAAGAAACAATTCCTTCTATTGTTAATAACCAGACCTCCCAACCCTGACAAGACTGTCTCATTAAGGCAGTTGATTTTATAAGTTTTATAAGTTTTCAGTATTACTATAGTACTAGTACTTTTGCACAAACTTCAGTTCCAAATATTATGTAACTGGCTTGTTGCTATTTCTTAACGTCACTCTTGGAATATATTTCCATTTCACATTTCAATAGAGAAATGAGGCTACCCATGGCAATTTCCCTATGGCAATCAAATCTCCCACCACAAAACATACTCGAATTGACATGTAATTGTGTCCCTCTCTGCTTTTCTTCACAAGAATCTGAATGTTCCTTCTTATACTTTTGTGCCGATTATTAACACTTTTTAAGCAGCTTATTTTGTTTCATCTTCAATATGCATAGCTTAATTGATGACATTTTTCAAAAATCTATAATCAAAAATATGATCAAGCAGATGCTTTGAATAAAAAAATATGTGAAGTTTAAAGTGTCTGAGATATTCCACTAATTCTCATATCTTAGATCCAAAATCAAACTCATAAACAAATTATTTGGATTTTTCCGCAACAATCACTTTCCCATAGATTTTGCGTTTATTCAGTATGGGTAATTTTCGTAAGATTTATGGCAAGATCATAAAGGTTGGCAGGTCTTAGTTACAATATTTATCCCAAGAACAACATGGCTTTAAAGTGTTATCTATCTGCTAATTAAATATGCTAAGCTGTGGTCAGGTCATCCAACCTCAACACTTGTTTGAGAGCAAGATTTGGCAGTCCAGATTAAATTAGTGAGGTTACCAATAGAGAAATGAGGCTACCCATGGCAATTTCCCTACAGCCAATAATCTGAAATAGCATACAGTGATACCATTAACATTCATGAAACTAGTAGTCATGATAGTTTCATTCCACACAGCATCTTAAATTTTATTGTATCTTTAACTCAGTGGTTATCAAAAATAGGAAACACCTGTAAAAATGATGAAGAGAGATCTTTAGCTAAAGTTATTATTTCTTTGTTCAATCACTGGCTCTGACCTTTGACATGTTCACCCTAAATCAAAAGACTTCTTTCTTGTACAATGAGTAAGCCATCCAGAAATTTTGGTAATGGTGCACAATCAACAAGTGAAATTTTGTGCACAAACCTTTTTCTTCTATCAATTTCAGTGACCTTGACTGTTTGGCTTTTGATTTCAAAATGCTCCTTCCCTAGCCCAAAAGCAAATCATTCCAAAAGTGAATATGTTTTCATAGATAGTTACCCCTGAATTTTGGAGTAGAGTCCAAAGGATATTCATTTGCACTTTCCTGGTTGTTTGCTCCTGTAGCACACTGGACATAAGTTATCCCCCCTGTAGGACCCTCTTCAGCTGACTCCGCAGCCTCAGAGGTGGCTGGGTATTGTGGGTAGAATTCTGTCTTCAATATGTCTTCATCTACTGGGTAGTCTGACTCAAGGGCACCTGTTGATTAGATAAAATGAAATATATACAAATTGTGGATTTACAGCACAATTCTCCCAAATACGTCCATTTCTAATAACTGATAAACAAATCCACCACTTAAATTTCTACAGATATTTATGTAATAAAGGATTTTTCTACAATACCTCCATCCTACAAAAGCATGCAATTAATTAGGTATAGTAGTTGTCCTAAGTTATCTCAAAAAATCCTCTGTGTGATTTTGATAGCATAAGAAGAGTCTCATACAAAATGAATAACATCTTTTCAAGGACAGATACTACAATACATACCTGGTACACTAGCTATGCAAAGTATTGGTGCGGTAGAAACATGGAAAGAGTCCAGGATGTCACCAGGATTGTTAGCATCAATGACTGTAGCTTTACTCTTTGTGTGTGTGCTTGTGCAGATCCAAACAAATGAGGACAACTGTTCCTTCTCTGCCTGTTTCAGATTCTCTTCGTGGGTCTGAAAGATGAGAAGACAATAAATAATAATAGTTTTGCTGACTGAAAGTTGGTTTTCTAATGATAAGCCTTCTCCACTTTCAAATATATTTACCTGATTACCATCAATGATTTAAATATCCAAACCCTCTAGATTTCTGAGACACATTATTAAATATGGTAATAATTTTCAAAAGCGCATAATATTCCTGGATATCAGTGTGATTTTTTAAAGCCTGAAAACCCCAAAGAAGAACATGAGTACTGTGAATAGTGTATTACACATATAATATTTAATGTTAATAGCTATTTAGATATTACTAGAAGGTAAGGTGGATTTTGGAGATTACTGACCAAAGCATCTCAGGGACACAGATATTTGGTCAAGGTGTGCAAAAAAATCTTTAACTAAATTTATCACATGTAGAAACCATTATTTTCTTATCTGACTAACCATAACAGCAAACTCTGACCTTTTGAGATCAAAATCTGAATTATCTGTTTCTTTATGACAATAAGTGGAATTCATCTACAAAAATTGGTCTATGTATGTAATGTAAAGCTAATATTATTGTGAAGGAATCATTTGCTATTTGAGTCACAATGACTTCAACCTTTTGACACCAAACTTGAAAGTTTATTTTCTTTATCCCAAGTGCAAGAAATCTACAAAATCTGGAACTGTAGATTGTGAAGAACCAAAATTTGTAACAGACAGACAGATGGACAACAGCATAACATAATACCAAAATACATTAGGACGGGTTGATAGAATTTTAAAGATAGAATGTGGTCAAAATCTGTACATATGCATGTTTTGTGGGCTGTGAATGGAGTAAACGAAACAGTGTTCAAATGATCATAATGGTACATGTCACATACCAGATCTTCATTAAAAATCCATTTTCTTTTATGTGACAATAATCCTTAGTTAATAATTTAAATTTAAAAATTGATGTATCAACACTTTTTGTACTACTCAAATTGAGAATCAAGTTGATTCAAAATTCAAGTAACATTGTGCCAAATGTTGGCAAAACAAGAATGAAGATGAAATCTCATGCATATCTGATTGTAAGTACTCAGTGGAAATAGTGTTTCCAGTATACAAAATTTGAAAGGCATCTCAAGTCTCTGTTCTAAGGTGAACTGTCAATCATTTAGTTGACACTTTCTAAATTAGGCCTATGTTACTTCAAGAAGGCTGGATCCAGCTGCAATATATAAGCAATGAAACTGCCTCATTTACCTCATAATAGGCAACAGTGTTCCACATAAAATTCTGACATAGTGAAAAACTGTAGATATCTATAAATAAAACCAATATATCAATAACATTTTTAAAATTATGACTACATTTATGGAGTAGGAAATTATTCAAATTGTAGGAATGATTTTTTTAAAAAAAGGTGGGAGCAAACAACATTGGTTTGAAAGTGTTTATTATAAGCAGATATAATCCAATCTAGTTTACCTAGACCACTCTAATTGGGTATGAACTTGCTTAGGTACACCAGCACAAACCAGGTATTAACCCTTTCAACACTGCAAACTGGTAAACTGGTTCAGGGGAAGCAAGTACGTAAACACTATGGACCGACTTTTTGGTCTCGGGCAGTGTTCTTCTTTAACGTTATAGTACCAGACTAAATAACTTTCGGGGTACCTCTAATAACTTTCATCTTGTAATGTAGATGTTATATTTGGATGATCTTGTGAGTTTAGCTTGTATACAACTAGAAATATTGAACAAAGTAGGAACTTTTATCAGGTTTACCGAATGCTGAAATTTGTATACAAAATGGCAGTTTGAACAAATTTTAGAGGAGAGTTATCGGAGAATTTGAATAATTTCGACCTGGTAAATTTGGATGAAAATGAGAGAAGACTTCTGGAGAGACAATGGAATGCACTTGTGGGTGACAGTATTGACGATGAAGAGGACTTTGAAGGTTTTGAAACAGAGGAATTGTTCGCTCCACGTGATTTTGTTTGGATGAAGCTGGAAAACCAAAGAGATTTGTTTCAGTTTTGTTTCAGTTTTCTGACAGAGTTGGACACACCCGAGTATTAGATGGCTCCAGGAAAGCTTCGGAATATTTTCAAATATTCTATTCAGATGAAGTTTTTGGAAAAATTGTCCGTTTAATGAACTTCAATGAGACGATCAAACGTGGCAGAGATGATATAGGTGTGTGGACAGATCTCACCATGGAGATCATTTTGGTTCATTTTTATAGAATTTTAATTATTATGGACACCATGAAAGAAAGACTTGTATTGCTACTGTGATTATTCACTAGTACATTTACAGTCAATTGAACCAATTTTGAGAACTTTCTAAGTTTTCTAAGAGGTAATAAAATAATTACTTGTATTTTACCTGTTGTGTTACCAGTTTGCACCTGTATTTTAAAAGTTGTATAAATATGCACATTTTAATGAATTAGTCATAAAATTTGATTTTTATTCTTGATTTTGACACTTAATCCAGCCAGATATCTTTAACATTGGCAAAGTTATGTTGTTTCAAAGTCCACAAGTCATTTTGCTTTCCAACTCCAAAGTTACTTAGTGTTGAGGACTCTATGCCCACAAAGTTGCTTTATGATGAAAGGGTTAATTTTCCAGACTAAATGTCCAAAGAGAAAGTAATCATTATTTTTATTGCTCCAAAAATCAGATAAATCATGGCAGGTAAGGTATTTTTGAAACTTTCTCATGTGATTTCTATTATCTATCACTGTTAAATAAAAATAGTTCAGTAAAGATATGACAACCATTACTGTTTGATGTTTATCACAATTTAATTATGACGGAGTTATGAGTTATATAAATAAAGGTACAATATATAGTGATGCAAAAATTGTTTCAAAATATTTACTTATATCAGAGAAAAGGAACTTACATAAAACAACAGACCCATATTAAGTCTGATACAGTTCACCTGGCTTACATATTACGTAATTGTTTAGCACTTCACTAGCAGGTTTACCTAGTATTGTACAAGCGCAGCCTATACCAACAAACAAAATTTATATAATTTTTTACCAACAAACAAAATTTATATAATTTTGATTGACTAAATCCAAACAAAAATGCTTTCTAATAGTAAAAGCATAATAGAGTCTGGGTCAATACTTTAGACATCCAAGATTATAAATGATAGAAACCCATTTACCAGGTCAGAGAGAAAATGTATGAGAAATAAAGTCTCCAGACAAAGAGTGGTAACAAGCTCAGTAAATCTGAGGCAAGGTATCACATCAATATGGGTATCACATTAATATGGAGCTCTCACTTACTTTTGAACCTGTCTATTGCAATGATAACGATAATATAAACTTATTTACTATGGTGGAATAAAATGAACAGGATTTCTGTCATCGGATAAGACAGAACACCTCATAAATATGCGCTGATCTTGCTAATAATGAAACTCATCCCATACAGTGATAATATTAGACTATTTTTTACAAGTCTGATCAAAGTCTGATATGAAATAGAGCTGAAAGAGTATTGACAAACTCAGCCCATCCAATGCAAGGTCATGTCATTAATGTGTGAATTTCACTCATAATCATACTCAACAAAACTCTTAAGGACACAATTTGGATAAAAAAATAGTGGTAACAAAATCTCAGCCAATCAGATGCAAGAACATCTCATAAAAATATGTATAGGTCTCATAATAAAATTAATTTAACATCATGACCTTATAAACCTACAGAACAAGCATAATTTAAAAGGGTCAGAAATACAATCTCAAGTCAATCACCTCATTAATTTGTAAAACATAGAATAAAACATATCATATATCTTGATAATATAAGCCTATTTACCAAGTTTGATAAAAATATAATTATAATAGTTGCTAAGGTGGTAAATTAGATACAAGATTACCTCCTACATATACAAGATGATGCACGTGTGTGTGTGATTTTGAATTTTAATGTAGCTTTAAAAATTTTTCAGTCATATCGCTACGATATCTGCAGTGTGGCAGTTTACATCATGCCGCAGACATGTAGCATGATGTCTCACCTAGTCACATTATCCTGACACCAGGCCAACCAGTCCAAACACTAATCTCTTAATGCTGAGTGCCAAGTGAGGCAGCTGTTAGTATCATTTTTGTAGGTCTTTGGTATGATTTGACTGGGGATAGAACCCACGACCTCTAGCATCCAAGGCAGACACTCTAACCTCTAGGCCACCGGAACAGTCCAATTATGCATGTAACTGTCCTGATGCAACCAGAAATCTGATCATAACTGGATTGGAAATATACTCTCTAGAGTGGTAACAATCTCTGTCATTTCAATGCAAGATCGCCTTATTAATAAATCTGGATTTCATGCATTATTGAACTTTTGTGATATACTGATTGTATAAGCTTACAGTTTAAGAAAGATCAAAATCGGACGAAAATGTGACTTTGACAGCCCAGCCAATCAAATACAAGATTACCTTATTAATATTTGTGAATCTCACTCGTTGTTGTATCCATTCAAAGTCTTGATGATATAAGCCAAAATTAAAGTTGGAACAAATTCAGCTCAGAAATATGGCTTCTAGGGTGGCAAGAAGCTAAGAACATTTGATGCAAGATTATCTCATAATATGCGATCATCTCACTCAATGTCAAATTTGCCCAAGATCTTCACTCATGCATATTTTCCATGTTTTATAAGAACTTGATCAGAAATATGACCTAGAGAGTGGTAACACGAGTCAATTTTGTTGCAAGTCTATCTCAGTAATATGCCTGGATCTTGCTCATTATCAAACTCATCTGAGGGTTTGATGATATAAGCCCATATGCCAAGTTTGACTAAATTGGATCAATAATATTGACTAGAATGTGTTAACAAGCATTACCTTTAACTCATCATCAAGTTTCTCAACATCATTTTTTGACTTGTCTTTGATCTCCCCTTTTATTTCTGGTGGATTGGAGTAGAAAACGCTGGCACCAACAATGGATCCTCCATCTCTGGTTTTACCTCCAGTTAGGTTCACTCCTGCAGCACACCAGATCTGAAGAGCACAAAAGTCAATATGAAGCAAAACTGATGGTCACTGAAAGAAAGTTGGTGGAAACTGGAAACTACATTCCATTCTAAGTTAGACATAGGTGCCACAATTGTTTATCTGGAATTGGTAATATACAAAAAAAATGTCTGAAAATTCAAATCAGGAAATCCATATACAGTATATTATTACAATTAAACCAACAAGATTTTTTTTTCTTTACCTCAAGTGATATCTACCTAATTATGCTTACAAGATTTTTTTTACAAGTTTAAGTAACAAATGTATAAAAATTTGGTTAAAGGTCACAGTCATATGATAATCAGGTCACGGGGTCCAGTCAACTGAATATGAATATTGATTTGTTGGGGCTGCATTATTTTTCTGCTCCCTTGCCTGCAAAAAAAGAAATGGTCAGATGGACAACATAAAGCTGATGTGTCAATATGTTTCCTTAATTTACAGCAGTGGGGGGATGGAGTAGGTGGGATGCAGGCCAGACATAACATATATAAAAATATGCTAAATAACATTCATTAAATAGCATTAACATCTGCTGCATACTTTCAATCCCTCGCCTTTGTCCAGAAGAGGCCTGCAGTAGACTGGCACTGGGACAGGCACACTGCTCTTAAACGGAGCTGCATTAGGAATCTGGGGCTGGAACTTGGCAGGAAGACTCCACCCATATGCCTGCATGCGTCCATCATCCTTTTTAACATGTGCCCGAACTTGTTTATACTGTTCCTTCCTCTCTCTTTCTCTCTCCTTCTTGGCCTTCTCAGAGGTACTAGCATGACAAATGTGAAGTAAGTAAATCAAATTTTTTCACTTAGAAATCTATTTGTAAATCAATATATAGACCAGCATTACATCCAAGTTTAGCAATTAATCCAAAATCATAACTCCTACAACTATTAAGTAAAAAAAGAATGCTCAGTCAGGATATGTTACAAGTTCTAAATTAAATCTTAAAACAAACAAGACTCACTCAAAAGAACTGACACTCCAATGTCTAAAAGTAATTTCCAGGAATTAAAGATAAGATCATTTCTTCATTTTAACTGCTGAGTTGAAATCATGTCTGATATTTCTGAGCAAAAAGACTGACAGATTAGTTGCTGTGGCAGTCATATTAGATGAAATATTGGCTAGGTGTTTTCATGTAGGGCAAACAAGACACCATTAGAAGACTTTTGGCAAAACACCATTCATGTATGAATGTAAGAATATGTTCATCATGGCAGCCACATTGGGTGCCTGTGAGGCACAGATTTCATCATTTAGATCTTTTGGTGAAAACACTATATCACTATAACCATCAATTCTGGAGGAGCATTGACAAGATTTCCAAGATGGCTGCAATGATGGTAATAATAGGTATCATTTTCATGAAGAGCATACTAGACATAATAGGATGTCATGTGGTGAAAACTTGATGTTGATATAACTTTCCAGTTATAAGAAGATTTTAAAGGTGGCTGCCATAGTGACCATATTTGAGGTCAAATCAGTACCACTTTCACTTAGAACTAACAGGGGCCCCGAGTGGCTGAGTGGTCTAAAGCGATGTCCGTTAAGGTTCACTGCCATCTCACCTCTGTCTTGGTGAGTTCGAGTCTAGGATTCTTCGAATGTGGATATGTGAGAAAGCTTGCCAGTAGCTTCTCGTGGGTCGGTGGTTCTTTCCGGTGATTTCCCGGTTTCTTCCTCCACCATTAATACTGGCTGCCATGAATAGCCTATTGTGTGCTGAAAAATGGCGTTAAGCCCAACAACAACAACAACTTAGAACTAACAAGATATAATAATTAATCTGCTGGTGAAACCCTATGTCAGACATTTTCCATTTAGGAGTAGCAATAACAATATTTTCCAAATGGCTGCCATGGTGGCCATACTGGATGTCAGATGTACCATTTTCAAAATGGCACCTAATAATCATCATAAGAAGTCTTTTGGTGAAATCCAATGTCAACATGACTTTCATCTAAGAGGATTTTCAGGATGGTTATTGTGGGGGCTATGTTAGATATCAGATCAACACAACTTTTACTTCAGAAGATTTTATAAATCTACCAGTGAAAATCCTACGCTGATTTGACTTTCAATTAGCAATAAAAAGATTTTTAAGGAAGTTGCTGTAATACTGGACGTCACAATTTTACCATTTTCTTTTAGGATCAAGTAGACATAACAAGCAGTCTTTCAGTGAAAAACCCATGCTGGTATTATCATCTATTCGGAGGTGCACCCATTTAATTTAGGACCAAGAAGAGCTTGTGATGAATGTGTGTGAAAAGATGCAAGGTAAGTAGTTAAGAAGGAGTAGTGATAACAAGCTTGTGCTAAACAATGGACATGTGTCAGATGAGAGACAATGGACCACATGCCATAATATAAACTCTTCTGGTCGATGACCACTAGAGCTAACAATTACATAAATATTCAGCACCATTGTAGCTTGTGTACAGTACTCCATCTTTATGAAGTTGTCAATGGGAGTATCTTGCCATATAGTAAGACTAACTTATAATGAAGAATATTATACATATGTTATTACCATTTAATGAAATGGGTTAAGTGTCTGATAACACAAACTATCTTTTAATGAAAGGTCTTATAAATAAGAAATGCTGTACTGACACATTTATACAGAGACTGAAAAATATATAGCTGCATTATACAAATTCAGTTCTTGGTTAGAAGCACTAAGCATACAATCATGTGCATGATATTTGATGCAGCATGTACAACGGTAACACATTTTATAATTTTGATAGTATTTCTTTACAATATACCCATGTACATCTGTCAAAAAGTGTGTATGTGAATGTGTGTGCATGGTCATCAGACAGCCTTAAGGAACATTTGCCAAATCTTTATCTTTATAAAAGTTGGGGGTGGAAGTCTTCATATAATCATTAGATAAAAAAGGCATGTTAGAAGCCATTCAGAGAATGAAAACTGGGTGGAAAATTCATTACAAACCTGCCATAACCTGGTACATTTAGATGGTTTAAAGTTTTCAACTATAAAATCAAACATAAAATTATAATTAGAGATGAATAAACTACACAGTCATTACTAGGTTAAAGTTTATTCTTATGATATTCATGAGATTCAGCTAATTTTAATTCCTACAAAATGTTTTAAATAACTTTTTATCAATAGACTATTGATATCAATTATAATGGTTTTGCAAAAATGAGAGTTTTCTTTGCAATGAGTCTAGTTTCTTTACCAATGGATTATAGTTCTTTAGGTTTCTATTAAAGAAATCCATGAAAATTGCTGCCCCATAATTTAAATTGAGCACAGAGTATTTCAAACCTTATCAAAATCTGACATGGTTAAACCAAAGGATTACAAAGCACTCCCTCAATATAAAGCCCTTCATTATGATACAGTTCCAGGCACAGTCAGGAAAAAGGCTGAATGTATATCTGATGAGTTTAACAGAAAGTAAAAGGTTAGTAAGAAGCAAGACATATATTTAAAATCTCCATGTTTATCTGAGAAAAAGCATAAAACTATATATGATCAAGTCATTTGCCCTAGTAACAAAAAAAAAAAAACTGAAACTTTAAGTTTTACTGAAAATATTCATAAACCATGCAGTTTATTATAGTGATTTAATCTGTACTTGATTAATATTGAATCTGATATTCATCAGCAAAACAGAATGCTGTATTAATTAATTAATGACTAAAAGTAATTTATCCAACCCTGAAACACAATCATGTCCTTAAATCCACCAAAATAACATTTTCATATAAATAATTACAACTTCAACCACTTTGGAATTTGTCAGTTTACAACACTATTGCAACAAAAAGTTCTGTTATTGTTATCTTCTGATATGTGATGCCCAACAAATCTTCAAAACATTTCCTTTAATACTAGGCAAAAAAATAATTTCTTTCAATACAAACTGAAATATCTTTAAAGTATACTTTATAGCTCATAACTGCAACTCAGAATATTATAAACATAAACTGGAAATAAAGTGATTTAGAAGAAACAAAATGTATCCTTTACTGTTATACTAGTTAGGAAATATTATACTACACAAAAAAATCCACACAAACCTACTTGAAAATCAAGGTCACCTTAAAAGACAGAGAAGGAGTAAAAGGGTTTATTTAATTTATACTGACAAGAGCTACTGAAAGAGATTACAGATTGGCAGATATGTGTAAGTGAGATAACCATACCATTCTGATTACTTTTGGATAAAGATGAAACTTTGTTGCTAGTTTTTGATTAAGCAAGCATGCTTTTTGATGACTAATAAGTTATTACATTAAATGATATTAGTTACAGCAAGGATAGACATAGAAATGTCAGGTCACGCATTCACAGCAATCAAGTAATGACTTGCAGCTCTTTGAACTATGTGAATTAGGAAAAATTATAATTTTTGAAAAAAAAGAGACCCGAAAAAGAACAATTACAATCACTGAGTCTGGTCTTATGGGAAGAAACTAGAGTTCATCCCAAATATTGACTGCAGACTATGAAATTTAAATTTGGCCTTAGATTCAAAAGCCAGACTTCATAAAAAAAATTATAATAGAAATTATATAGCATAATGCACAAAAATGCTAATTATTTAGAGAAGATATTTTAAAATACTGATACAATATATGGAATATCAGTCATTCTGCCATTTAGATATCACAATTTTCGCTGAAAATCTTACAAAGAATGATTGTGACTGGTCAATGCATGTAGAATTAATCTAATCCACAAGACTTTTTTTAGTGAAGATGAATATGCTGCAGACTGAGGTACAGTAGAATCTGGCTCATTCATACATGTTTATCTTGGGATGTAATGCACAAATACATTCCAGAAACTGGCAAAAAGTAACTCTCTTGTTGCTGTAACTATGTCAGACAATGCAGATAAAGCTATGACAATGACATTTTGAAATGCGTATCACTAATATATCTATGTTCAGATCTAGTTCTGATACTTAATAGTATTGGGCACCAGAAAACCTCAAAATCATACAAAACATATAACACTGAAGCAACACAGGAGTTTTATGCTTCATGCTTAAACACAAAATGACAACAAGGTAAGAAAAATAATACCTGTATTTGTACGATTTTGTATAGATACAAGTAGATGCAGGTATTTCTAAACTCCTGGTTGTTATTATGCTGGAAAATTCCTGCAGTGATCTTAACTTCTAGTTTCTTCAGTCAAAATATGATACTACATAGTAATTTATGGGTTTATTTTTTTTATATACTTTTATTATAGATTGCAATGGCTGCAAGCATATGTATGATTGAACAGATTTTGAAAACTCTAATATGGTCATACAAACCACACACCCCACCAATCCCCCCAAACACAGCATATAAACAATTTTCCAGATATCTGGCATATATGAAAGGTACCCTCTTGCTATGACTACAGGTATAAAGATTGGTCAAAATAAATTGGGAAAAAATGTCACTGGCAACTGCCACTGTTCTGCATTTGACCTTTGACTGCATCACAAAGATCCATGGGATTGGTTGGACAAATATTACACCATCCTCATAAACATTTACCATATACAATATTTATCAGATGATAGCCAAATGCAACATGGTTAGCATAATCCCATTTTTAAAAATTTTTGCAAATATTTATGAAGAAGATCTTTTTCTTTGAGTAAGTGTACCTTCTACTGGTTAATTTATTAGGCTTGTCTGTGTGTCATGGGGAGAAATAGTGAAGGTACCCAGCAGCTTAGGACGAGATGGATTATGGACAAATGAAGTATAGGGATTAATAGCATTTATGAAGTTGGCATGATTGGAAAGAAGCTGAATGATAAATCATCAGCAAACAGTAGCATGTAAAAATGCATTCTTGTTGAAGCACATATTTACCTTATTTATCTGATGATGGGTGTGTTAAGCAAATCCCCCCACCAAAAACCAATTCCATTTTTACCCTTCTACTCATGCTCAGGGAAAAACAGCCAATGAAAATCGAAGTTTCTAACACAAATAGGCATTAGGTTAACCAAAAATGTCTTGGAGGTCAATGTATTAGGAGGTATTCAGAAGTATCTCCCAAAAAGGATTTCCTACTTGCATTTGAGGCGAAAATGACAAAAACCTTCAGGGGTTAATGGGTTAATAAAAAAATTCCTATAAACATATAATTACTCCCACCCTTCACTTTCTTTTCTTCATAAATTTATTAGAGTGGACAGCTGGTCTTGCCATAGGTTATATAATGAAACTACTATGGGCACTATTTACCATATTGGCTTGGGTAGAAAATCTAACCCAAATGTGGTTGTTGTTGGGCTTAACGCCATTTTTCAGCACTCTATAGGCTATTCATGGGGGCCAGTATTAAAATGGTGGAGGAAGTAACCAAGAAATCACTGGAAAGAATCACCAACCCACGAGAAGCTACTGGCAAGCTTTCTCACATATCCACATTTGCTGAATCCGAGAACATACAAGAGGTGAGTTGGTAGTGATCCGTAACGGACATCGCTTTAGACCACTCGGTCACTCGGGGCCCCCTAACTCAAATGTGAAGAGATAACGTGCTGGCAGATCAGAGTTTTACATGTTTTCTAAAGAATGCATAATTGTGTGAATCTCCAATAAAAGTAATGAATCCCCACCACCTTGTTATAAATGTGCAAGCATGCAAAAAAATTGTGCAGAGTCAATCAGCCATAAGTATAATGAAACTAGCAATATTCATTAATAATAACAAAGCTGAACATGATCATATAAATGTTTGGTTTCTATATCAATTGCCTAAATCAAGCACTTACTAAGCAGCTTTTTGCAACTAAGCAATATGCTTTGATTGGTTATCCAATTAAGTGCTATATCAATGATTTGGTGAGCTTCTACAAGAGTGAACATGCAGTTATTGATACTTGATGGTGATGTCTACTCTGTTACTGGCTGATCTAATGCATACAATAAAATGCCCTTGTCATAACACATGATTCCTGCAATTGCATCAATAATGATGATAAACAATTTTAAATTTTATCAGTATTGGATTAAAAGTTATATGACATTACCATATCTGTCAACTTTTCAAAAGCCATGTAGGGAGACTGAATAAAAGAACAGGGATATAGGGACCAAAATCGGGAGGTTTTTGGCAGTAGTTTTAAAGATATGTTTTTACAAAATATTGACTGATCTTCCGGGTCTAATATGTGTGAAATTTTTAAAGGACATGCCATTTTCTCCCGGTGATGTGCCTTCTTTTCACCCAGGATGTGCTATCTTTGCATAATCTGGTCCGCAGAAGTGAAATTGCACAAATCAGAAGATATTATGAAATTGAGAGGTATGCCTGGAACTACCTAAAAAATTGGCATGAAAGTTGACAGGTATGCTCTACTGTTCTGATATCAAATTCCACTTCCCCCTTGGAATTTTTCCCATGCAAAAATAAAATGCCATAGTCGGAATTTCCCATCTTGACAGGCACCCCATTCTGCACAAAAATCCTGGAGAAATCACTGGGTACTAATTATCAATTCACTGTGGACCCTGATCTGTTCATTAGATGTGTAGCTGGCAGACCAGAGTTTTATTTAATATAATATACAGTGAACAGAATGGCTCCTGACCTGCCCACCATATAATGTGCTATTGGAAGATTAGGGTTCAACTTATGATTTTCAGTGAACAGGATGGCCCCTGATCTGCCCATTACATGTGCTGCTGTCAGATCAGGGTTCTACTTATGATTTTTAGTTAACAGGAAGGATCACAATTTGCCCATCATGTGATGTGCTACTGGCAAAATTAGGCTTACTAATTATGATTTCCAAATTTTAGTTGGCCCCTGATCTACCAATTATATGTGCTGCTGACAGATCAGGGTTATAATTATGATTTCCAGTGAACAGAATGGACCTTCATCTTCCATCAGTGTTCTCTTTGTGATTTCCAGTGAACAGTCTTATCCCTGATCTGCCCATCACATAATGTCCTGCTGGAATATCAAGGTTCTACTTTTGATTTTCAGTGTTCATGATTGACCCTGATCTGATGATCTGACCATTACATGATGGAAGAGCAGGGTACTTATATTACCAGTGTTCATGATGTACCTTGAACTGCTGGGAGATCAGGTACTATGTTGTTCACATGTATGTAATAACAGGTTTGTGTGCAGGTAAAACTTCAAAACACAAGAGATGGTAGGTACTAGATTTCTTACATATTTTCATTCAACTTGATATACAGTAATTCATTACAAATTTGTATGAATTTCAAAGTTGACATGTTTAATTGCTGTACTTCCCTAAATTTCCATACTGATAATAATACCTTGAGTATGATTTTGAAAGAAAAACAAATTATATACTGTTTTGCAGTTTATGACTAATCTCAATGCTTATAACATTGCAACATGCACATTGTAAAACAGCAAAGACATATACATATCTCATACCTTCTATAAGCTCTTTGTAGAACTTTATAAAGTACTCAGCTGTGTTTTTGATGCAGTAGAGAGCTACTTAACTCTCAAAAATGAAACAATTTTCCTATTTTTAATAAATAATCTGTTAACACAAAGAAAATCGATCAGACATTTAGGGTTGATTTGAAACTGGTTAGTTTGTATCTGCACACTTGAACTGGTTTTTGCTTGTGTCAAATTAAATTTAAAACCATATCTTGCCTTTAACAAAGTTTGACAGCAGCCTTAGATGAAACTACAACCTCCAATGATAAAATGCTTTATTAGCAGTTGAAGTTTCAATCATTATTATTGATGAACACCAAATTAGTATGTTGATCATCTGTCCTTGGAGATAACAGCCAGTGCTTTTCAGAGTCACTTGCTTTCAGGGTCAGTGCCAATGTCATATGAAGTACTATTGAAAATATTATGGTTTAAATGGTGCAACATATAAATGAATGGTAATTATTATTATAAATATTAACACTTCTGTTACAGTCACCTAGATTAATCTTCATGTTACAATAACAGTATCATTAATAATGATACAAATATATCATTAGATGTTACAACCATATGTACAGTAACTCCTAATTATACATTTGTATTATTAGATAGCACATGGTCAATGCTATATGACACACACACACACAAACATCTTCATGCAACAGCTTATCATTGGGGCATAAAATTCTAATGAAACAATTATAGCCATGGCTTTGCATCTGCAACTCCTAAATATTACATTGTATCATTAAGAGTCAGTACTTCATTTGGAATTGCTGTGATGCATACCAAACAAAATCCAAACCTCTTGTGTGCAGGGAATCACTAGGCTGTTAGGAAGCATTAATTAGTAGAACTAAGGAAAAAAACCTACTCAGGCTGGGAAAGAATCGGCTCTTCTAGTGCTTGGCTTCTGTTAAAAGAATATTACACAAAACACAATAATATATAATTGTAAAACACATTAATAACATAGCAGTTCCCCCTGTTATGAGGTTATTTCTACTGCAAGGAAAACGTAGACTTGTGCTACAGTTAAAGGGTCAACATGGTAACAAATAGTTATTGGGTCAACATGGTAACATTATTTGCAAATAGCAGGCATAATGTTATTGAAAAGGCTAGGTGTCATTTTATGAGGGGGTAGTCTCATTTTAGAGGGGTCTCATAACTGAGAGAACCACTGTACATGAAACAGATTATAATCTACTTGTATTAGCAATGTAACATGTTTGTATAACCATGATCTATCTCATTACTGCTCATCTTCAGGAAGACAAAGTAAATGCAATTCATACTGTATAGCAAGTTATTTATGTAGTGCCTAAACTTCCCACTTCTGCCTCCAAGATAATAAACATATCTCACAATCAAACTCAGGCTAAGTTCAAAATTATGATATTTGATTGGCTAATCTTTGTCCAATCTGACATCAGAATGTGCACTGAGTCTGAATGGGAAAATTGTTTCAAATCTTGGGAACTGAATTTACGAGAATTTTAGAGAGCTTTCATCGCAAACCACTGCTATCATTGCCTGGATCCATTTCTATCAAATTTCCAGGATGTTTTATGTTCATGCAAGTCTGATCATAAAAAAAGTGAAAATAACACTTCCATGGAATAAATACAATGCCATACAGTACACAACATGCAATCTAACACTATATCTTGCTATTCATATCACTATAACGTTAGAAAATGAGTAATGCTTTAAATCTCATATTCAAACTAGGATAAATACTGTTACAAACAAAATGCTTAATAAAAAAAAATAAAGCAAGTTAAGGAGGAACATAAATTAGGAGTAATGTAAACTATACTGTAAATGTACTAGATACATATACTGAATTACAGAAACAACAATGATAAGTGTGTCATGCCAAAAAAGTGAAAAAAGGCCATCCCTTGTGTTGCAATCACATAGGAAATAGATATCTCATTTATGGGATCTGAATATAGTGAGGCAACCTGCTTGCAACATGCAACAAATACCAGAGATAATCTTAATGTGACAGATCTCTGGAAAAAAAAAAGCTTTGAATATATGGTCTCTTTTCTAAAGTACCTTTTCTGTGCAAAGTTTATACATGCCCATTATTTCCTCAAATAACAATGCATGCATCCACTGCTTTAATTAGCTGTGACTTAAAGTAATTTAACCCAAGTTGTTTGAATGAAATGATTTTATTATCCTCCAAATTTGAATAGGAACCTTAAATGAGCTTTCCGTTTTTGGACAGGAACCTTACACAAGCTTTTCATTTTGGACAGGAACCTTACATGAGCTTTCCAATTTAAATAGGAACTTTACATGAGCTTTTCATTTTGGACAAGACCTTGCATGAGCTTTCCAATTTGAATGGGATTCTTACATGAGCTTTTCATTTTGGACAGGAACCTTACATGAGCTTTTCATTTTGGACAAGACCTTACATGAGCTTTCTAATTTGAATGGGAACCTTACATGAGCTTTTCATTTTGGATAGGAACCTTACACGAGCTTTTCATTTTGGACAGGAACCTTACATGAGCTTTTCATTTTGGACAAGACCTTACATGAGCTTTCCAATTTGAATGGTAAACTTACATGAGCTTTCCAATTTAAATAGGAACTTTACATGAACTTTTCATTTTGGACAGGAACCTTACATGAGCTTTTCATTTTGGACAGGAACCTTACATGAGCTTTCCAATTTAAATAGGAACTTTACATGAGCTTTCCAATTTAAATAGGAACCTTACATGAGCTTTCCAATTTAAATAGGAACCTTACATGAGCTTTCGAATTTAAATAGAAACCTTACATGAACTTTTCATTTTGGACAGGAACCTTGCATGAGCATTTTATTTTGGATAGGAACCTTACATGAGCTTTCCAATGTGAATGGGAACCTTACATGAGCTTTCAAATTTAAATAGGAACCTTACATGAGCTTTTCATTTTGAACAGGAACTTTACATGAGCTTTCTAATTTGAATGGGAACCGTACATGAGCTTTCCAATTTAAATAGGAACCTTACATGAGTTTTTGATTTTGGACAGGAACCTTACATGAGCTTTCCAATTTAAATAGGAACTTTACATGAGCTTTTCATTTTGGACCGGAACCTTACATGAGCTTTTCATTTTGGACAAGAACCTTACATGAGCTTTCCAATTTAAATAGGAACTTTACATGAGCTTTTCATTTTGGACCGGAACCTTACATGAGCTTTTCATTTTGGAGAGGAACCTTACATGAGCTTTCCAATTTGAATGGGAACCTTAAATGAGTTTTCTATTTTGGATAGAAACCTTAAAAAATAAGCTTTTTATTTTGAATGGGAACTTTAAATGAGCTTCTCAATTTGAATGGGAACCTTAAATGAACTTTCCAATTTGAATGGGAACCTTAAATAAGCTTTTAAATTTCAATGGAAACCTTAAATAAGTTGAGCCAAAATATTAATATGAACATAAACTGAGTTGTCCCAAATCTTGAATAGAAACCAAAAATCTACTGTCCCAAAATTGGGTTGGGACAGTAACTTTGTACGAGTTGTCCCTGAGAAAATCTCAGAATCTGGATAAGAATTTTTTATGAATTTCCCTAAATTGCCCCTTATATGGTTTGATCCTAAAATTTGAACCTTTAATGAGATATTGACAGCAAAGTCCATGAAACCCCTAATTTAATAAACTCGATCATATTGAAACAGATGATATCATAACTTTAAATGATATTGGAAAATGAAAATTACTGGGAACATATTATGGTAAGGATGAAAATAACTTAACTATGCATGACTTTTTTTTATATAAAGATTTACAAAGGAGATTTGAAAATAATTTTTTTTTCTTCATTAAGTACCTCAGGACTTAGCTCAAATATATCACTGAAGGTTATTCCTGCCCTCTCATATCCTAAGGTAAAATATTTGATTATGCATGTTATCCCAAGCAAGAGTTATTAGTTTGTCATATATAGTTGGCACATATTTTTGGTACTAAAATTTCTCATGCATGTACTCACCTCTAAATTCTGAGCCTCTGAGAAAATTTACAATCAGCTATAATGATTTTTCATATATGCAAATTTACCAAAATGCTGAAGTTTGTTTTGTAATAAATAGTCTTTGAAATGTTATTTTTTGCCAGTTTGGAGGGCGACCTTGCACTGGAAAGGTTCAGTTATCCATATCTTTCTAACAATGCCAAACAAGACATAACTGCAGGCAATACTTACAAGTCATCCTGGAGGAAGTCGTATGCTTTAGCCTTGTCACCAAGGTTATACTTGGTTCTGGATTTCCTGTTTGGATCACCCACAGGCTGGACTTGGGTTGTTGGAGCATTGTACTTAACAGTTGCAAGAGGAAGTGGCTTCTTGTTAGGCTTGTTGGGAGCACTGCTAAACAGGTTGCTGAAACTGGAAAGAAGATTGACAAAACTTTACTTCCAGTCTATGCATACAAAGAATGTGGAAGATTCTGCTATAGTATTAGTATAAAATTCTCATAGCACCACCACATGTCCCATGTCCTTGACATCACTTAGAATGAAAAAGGCAACAGGGTAACATAAAATAACTAGAACCTGCAACGATAAAACATCAAAAATTAAATAGGATAGGATGTGATGTTTTCCCTATAAAATACTAAAAATGTTTTAGTAACAGAAATTTCAAGACAAAATTTGGCACTGCAGCATTCATCACTATCACCCAAGCATGATTTCAATCTGAAGAATCTCAGTGATCAAAAAAGAGCATCAAACTTTTTCATTTCATTCATTAATGAATAATTTCTAACTGAACTGTCATCTATTTTTTCATGTGTACCTATTTTTTCACAAAACAAGAGTGTAGGAGTTGTGCAAATTTCTGTAAATTTCTTTAACTTTTTAAATTCAGTTAGTGTCTTACACTTTTGGAGTTACATACATTTGAACCCACATATATAAATGTTAAAATGATTGTCCCAATTGTTTTTTTTAATATTATTTTAAGAAATATTAAAACTAGGCCTTGTAAATATTGGATGTGAATGACACAGTTTATATCTATTATATATGCGTTATCCTAGAAACTTCCCTCTTTTACTGAAGATGGCCTTTTCTCAGAACTGAAATGGGACTGTGAGTAGGCTTTTTGTGTGCACCAAATTATTTGCAAACCTTTGGTGACAATCAGGTTAAATGTGATTAAATTAATGAGTAAAATGACCATATTTTGTGCATTTTTTAAATTTCCTTGGTACAATTTATTTTTGAAATAACAAGGAGGTTACATACAAACTGCCAGGGTGGAAGGGGTAGGTAAATATTATAGTTTTTCCAAATTTTAATTTATGAAAATATTCAGTAACTTTATTACATTTTTTTGTCTACCTCCCTCTGGCAATTGGTATATTTCCTTTGTATATTAAAAAAATGAAAGGTATCAAGGACATAACAAAATGCACAAAATTTAGTCATTTCATTTATTAATGTATAATTTATTCCTGACTGTTGCCAGCATCTCCTTAAGACTGTCATCTTGTTTTCAAACCAAACATTTAAAGCTTAAATAATGTGCCTGCTCACTATCCATTTCTTGTTCATGAAAAAGTAAAAGTTTGACAAAAACAAGATTTTGAAGGACAATACAGACACAGATGTTAAAAAGTTATATCAGAATCCAATATCTACAGTGACTGCTTTAAATATTTCTCACAAATATTTAAGAAAACAAAAACTGAAAGCAATTGAACTCTAAGTACACAGGTTTAAAGAAATGTAAATACTTAAGAAACAGAATATTTTGAGCTTTTCAAAGATGAAAAGATTACTCCTGATGTCTGGAAAAACAGACTTGTTAATCTAAATATATAATCTATATTAATAAAGAAACTTCCCCTGTTTAAAATTCAACAAAATAACACTGTTAGATACCACCTGGAAAAACATCAGAATAGAAATTAATGAAAAGACTCAGTTTTTTCACCTTATATATCACTGAGGCATGTAATCGTTAACATTTTGTGCATGTGTGCATGTGCATGAGTGTGTACAATAACTTCATATGTACTAATTGAAAGCAAATCCTTAACGCATTACCTAAAAATGGATCTTTATACAGATAAGGGTAATACATTATGCACCTATCACATTCCTGTTATAGCATTATAATAAATCTTAAAATTGGCTCAACCAATCAATTTTAGTTTCAGGTATATAGTTCAGAGGCATTAAGCATTGGATTTCCAACCCAAAGGTCCTAGGTTTGATACCCGCCTTTGCCAGCCTGGGTCAGCTTCCGTGGTATGTCCATAGGAAACACACTTGGCTCCATTTCCTAACCAAGACAGAGCCGATGATGTGTTATTAGTGCTGTTAAAAAAACCCCCAAAATAATTTTAGTTTCCTAAATTTTATCCAATGTAAAAGACATCATCATTACAGGATAAATGGGTTATAAAACATTTGAGTTAATTTTAATGAGGATAAGTATCCGCTGAAATTATGCACAATCACAAGCAATTTAAAGTTATTTTTATCCTCTGCCAACTGTTGTGAAGTTATCAAAAATGTACAATCATGAAATCTGACTGTGATAGAGCTGTTGAGTTCCTGGGCAGATATGGAAAGAAACCAAATTTCATGTCTAGATCTCTAGAGATTTAAAGTGCAGAAAGAAACTGATAAGTGATCTTGACCTTGTATATGAAACTTTGATGCTGTAAAATATGGTATGTTGTTCAAATGTTTATCTATTTCTAGAGTGTGATGTGTGACTTAGATTTTTAATGTAGTTTAACAATTTTTCAGTCATATCGCTAAACATATTAATCATAAGATATACAAGCATACCAAGCTTCCTTGGTGATGTGATTTTGATTTTTAAGGTAGTTGTAACAATTTTTCAGTCATATTGTTACAATATCTGCAGTGAAGTAGTTTATAGTGATGTCTAGCACTGGGGCATCATGCCGCAGACATATAGTATGATGTCCCACCCAGTCACATTTTTCTGACACCAGGCCAACCAGTCCTAACACTAACCTCTTAATGCTGAGTGCCAAGTGAAGAAGCTGTTAGTACCATTTTTGTAAGTCTTTGGTATGACTTGACCGGGATTTGAACCACAGGACTTGACCGGGAATTGAGCCCATGACCTCCCGCATCCGAGGCGGACACTCTAACCACTAGGCCTCTGGAGTGGTCCAAGCTTCCTTGGTGTTTAAAAATCTCAAAAGTTAAAGTGAGGAAAGCAAATGCAATGCTAAGTTCAAAATAATGGACCTATGACCTTGATCTGTGTACATGAGATGCTTTCTGACCTTGATTTGTGTACACAAGATGCTTTCTAACAATGATGTAGAGGCATACAAAGTTACATCACTATTTATGAAAGAGCTCCAAAATTGGAATGGAAATGAAAGTGACTGCAAACTTAAAACACCGATTAGTGACAATTGTCTCGAAGATAGGAACTTGAATGATGTACATAAGCATACCAAAATTAAAAGAATTATGTCTAACAAGTTAAATATTATAGACCAATATGAAAGTTTGACAGAAAGTATAAAATTGTAAGCTGTAGCCATAACAATAATTATTCCCAATGTTGTACACAACATGCCAGGTACCTGGTAATGATATTAAGTCTACCAAGTTTCATAAATCATTCTCGTGCATCTCTAAATTTATTGATTAAAATGGAAAGTGTGATGGAAAACTCACTTATAAGTCAAGTCCAACTGCAACCATGATTGGCCTTGATTTGCCAGTGCATAATCCACTGGCAGATCAGGGTCTACGTTTCTTGTTTTATTGATTACTCACGACAAACTCAACAGACCCAGACTTGCCAGCAAATTGTATACTGTAGATCTGGGAATATGCAATGTGCAGTTGCATCTGATTTATAAGTGATTATATATAGCAAATTATGTCTGCTAAGTCATCAAGAGGAAAGAATGTTGTGCTCCTTCTTGCAACTGATATTATTATAAGCCAATTGGATGCAAATTCAAAATTAATCAAGGAATCAAGGGCAGTAACTCTGTAAAATATAATCATTATTGAACCCTAAAGTCTTGTCATGATTAAAACTTTATTGTAAGTTCTGAAATTAAGCAAAAGGTGAGAATATCAATTATTGGGATGTCTATTTTAAGCTGAGCAAAGCTGTAACTGCATAAAATACAGTCAAAATCTGACCACTGTCCAAGTCATCCAAGGCCTTGTTGAGTGAAGCTTAACAGCAAATTTTGTTGAAAACAAAGAAAGTACAGTAGAACCTGTCTTGAAAGACCACCCATTCTGCCAGAAAATTATGGTCTCTCAAAACAAGTGGCCTCTCATAACAGGTCATAACACTATATATTCAATAAATACATGCATTCAGAATGAGGTCTCTCAAGACAGGTGGTCTCACATAACAGTGGTCTCTCAAAACAGGTTTTACTGTATGAATGCTCTTGTGTTAACAAGCTACTCAATGCATTTTTCAAGTTGACTAACACTGAATAATTATATATTTCCTACCTCGTTTGTGGGGTTGTGGGGAACAAGAACAGATTAGGTGGATGACTTCTGTTAACTTGCTTTTCACAATATGCAGTTGCATTTGTGTGTGTGTCTATATATATATATATATATATATATATATATATATATATATATATATATATATATATATATATATAACATTCTCTGATATCTCTTATGTACTACTGCATAACCTTCTAAATCAAGAATGGTAAATACATAAAAAATTTAAAAAGAAAACGTCATGGCTTTAAATTTACTTTCTACTTTTTCTACTTAGGTTTACACATGCATCCTAGCTTCCACAACTTATATCTACAAGTATTTTTCATATTGTCCCATGATATTTCTTTACCTGCACAGTCTCAGGATGAAGGCATTTCAAACTAGACAAGTTAATCCTCTCTTTAGTGAGATTACTTTTACAGCCACTGATCTTCACCAGGTTTCTGATATTGACCGAAAAATCACTGACTGGTTTTTAGTAAATTTTCTTCCTTCAAATCAAGCAAAAGTTCAGGTGTTGGAATGTGTTGATAAAAACCCCAGATTAATGTTGTTTGGGTCTTTTTGGCATTAATGTTTCAAGTCAATGTTCTTAAAATGTAAAAGGAATTACAACAAAAATAGAAATAGGAACACAAACTTTTTCTTCCAAACAAAACATCAACATTCCAATCACAATGAAATAAGTTAAAAGATGCACTCCATTAACTCTTATTGTTAGTAAAACACAAAATGTAGATCACAGTAACTTTTTGGGTTTTAAGTAAATAGCAGTAGCAACAATGAGCATCCAGTTATCAAGTTTTATGACTGGAACATAAAATGCATGTAATAAACAAACTTTAAACACAAAAGTCTGAAGACAGCGAACCATAAAACAAAGGTCAATGTTATAGGTATTTACTTTGATGAATTGTTTGTTAGTTTTTTTTTTCTCCATGATTATATGCTATGTAATGTATTTCATGTAATTCTATTTTGGACTTGACCTTGTCCAAAATTAAGTTCATGTTGTTATTGACCAGTAACATTTGTTTTGTGGACAACAGAATACAAAATTAATATTTTTCCTACCATTGTAGATTAAGTATTCTGATTATTATTATTATTGATGTAAACATGTTTATTTTAATCCAAAATTTAGGACATTATAATTCCCCCATGGAATAACCTGTTCTACCTGATGTTTACCACATTCTTTATTGTAATTTTAATAATAGATTTTATCTTTATGACAACTCAGAATTTTTTTGAAAGGATTGACAGATATCTGGTTTTCTAAACGCCTTCAGGGTGTATTATTTATTCAAATTATTATTCACTGAAATACATGTTCATCCATAATATTCTTGCACTGGCAATTTAACTTGGAATTACAGTGAATTCAGATAGGACATCTCTGGTTATATTATTGTGATTAATCAAAAGACTGTTGGCACATCTCAATGTAACATGCCACTACAGGCACAACACATTCAGAGTAGAAGCTTTTTTCAAACACCACTGGAATTAAATTAGAACCTTATTAACTAGGACTGGTGATGGAACGTTTTGGGTCATTTTGGGTTTAATTTCCAATAGTGTAAGTTTTTTTAAAATTTTCACTTTGTATTGTATGGAATTTTACAAAACGTTTTTTTTCACTCTTGTCTGTTACCTAATTTACAACCAGAGTCGCAACAGTCACAGAGACCTTTTTTGGCAATAAAGGATGTACAACTTATCAAGTTGCATCCAACCACCAGCTTCGATTTTTTTAGATAGGATTTATAGGTTACTGCATTTGATTGGGAAAATATGAACAAGTTTTTTTGGATGGAAATACTGCATGACCTTGGGAGTACAGTATATCCATCCAACAAAAAAAGTTCTTTTTTTCCCATACAAATGCGGTAACCATTTTATGGGAGTACAGTATGTCCATCCAACAAAAAAAGTTCTTATTTTTCCATACAAATGCAGTAACCTTTTTAATATATGCTTATTTTCTTATTCTACCTAAGGCTTAATTATATAAACAAAAATACACTACAAGAAACAAAGTACATGTAACTGTATGCCTTATTCCAAACTAAATACACAAGTACAGATTCACCATTACACAACATTATTAATGAACACATAGCTCCACCCAGATAAATTTCAGCTTATATGTGCGCTAGAGATAACTTTCAAAAGAAAATGGCATTTTGGAATACTTAAAATTGAAATTTGGAGTCATATTGTTAATGAATGTGCATTGCATCAACTTTTCCATTTTTTCTGGAATCTGTAATGAATAGATTTTGGTACTTTTGTAGATTCTACAAAATTTTGTGATTATGGACAGGATTTAACTGTGCCAATTCTACATGAAACAGCAAGGGAGAAGCATGTTGACATCTGTCAGTGTGTTTCTGATCTGTCATTGAATGTTTGAAATCATAATGTGGGAAAAATATGAAGTCTTTCAATTGCAATTGTCAAAAAGGTGCTATGGAATATAATGCTTATTTCATTTTGAGTGCAGTAAGGAGGATGTAATTGCACTTGATATATAGTCAAAATTACAGTACAATTTCGAAATGTATAATCAAGCTTGAGAACCCATAACATGGCTCATGTAATTTGGATTTGCAGAAATGATAAAGTACTTCTTGAAAAAGTACCTATTTTTCTGATGAAGGCATTGTACTCATGAAGATGTAGACCCTCTCAACGTTTCAAGGCTCATTGTATAATTAATTGTAAAGTATAGGAGACAAAGAGTTACTCAATGGAATTATACTCCACTTGGCCAAAAAATTTGTAGGAATTCAAAATCTAACCATTTCTTTCTTTTATTTGTCAAGTGTTCAGACATGATATTCTTCAGCAATAACAAAATTTTAACATTTAGTCACTGCAGTACACATATTATTTCTCCTTAGTACCATTTTCATTTAGGACAATGCAGACATCATTAGAAGTCTTTTGGTGAAAAACCCATTTTATAATGATTTTCATTCAGAGGGAGTATTGAAAAAAACATCATCAGGGTCATCATGGCAGCCACACTGGATGTACGACGGCCACCATTTTTTTTGAATTAGTGAAAACCTTCTCATAATGATCATCCATTCAGTTGTAGATTTTGTAAGATAGTCATATTGGCAATACGACTAGTACAATCTTTAATATTTAGAACCAACTAGGTATCACTGTAGTCTACTGGTGTAAACTGCATTTGGATATAGACAGCCACTTGTATAGGAGTGGTGATAAATCTTTTAGTGCAAATTTCAATTATATTTGACCATCCATTCAAGAATAATGATAATAAAAGTTTCAAGATGGCTACCATTGTGACCATATTGTATACCATTTTCATTTAGGACCAACAAGATACCTATTTTAGTGAAAACCATTATTGATATGACCAGGAGGAGTGGTGATAAGATTTTAAAAATGGCTTCTATGGCAGCCATATTGGAAATCTGAAGAGTACCATTTTCATTTTGGAACCAACTAAACCATGGGATGAATGTATGTGTATCCATGTTCAAGGCAATCGTCCAAGTAGTTTAGGAGATGTGATAATGAACTTTATCTGACAGACTTCACAGGACAGACCATACCCATAAGCACCTCTAGTCTACAACCAGTAGAACTAATGAAAAAACCAAATGATCAACAAAGCACCTAATCTTAATATATAGGCCAGGAAAATACTGCATTGTAGGTCACTATGACATTTTCTTGTAAAAGTGTGGTCCTGAGATACATACAATCAACTAGTTTGATGATTTAGTAATGAACAGTACCTGAAAATAAAGTTAGTGAAGCATGAAATATGGGACACAGTAATCTACTTTAAGTGTCCTGTAGAAATCATCAAGATGTATCTCCACAAAAAGTTTCAAAAATCATCATAGTGAACACCCTCACAGTTAGGGGTATATGCATCATAGAGAACACCCTCACAGCTAGGGGTATATGCATCATAGAGAACACCCTCACAGCTAGGGGTATACTCATCATAGTGAACACCCTCACAGCTAGGGGTATATGCATCATAGAGAACACCCTCACAGTTAGGGGTATTACTCATCCTAGTGATTACCCTCAGTTAGGGGTATTACTCATCATAGAGAACACCCTCACAGGAAGGGGTTTTACTCATCATAGTGAACACCCTCACAGTTAAGAGGTATACTGATCATAGTGAACACCCCAGTTAGAAGTATTACTCATCACAGTGAACACCCTTACAGGAAAGGGTATACTCATCATAGTGAACACCCTCACAGTTAGCGGTATACTCATAGTGAACACACTCAGGGGTATTACTCATCATAGTGAACACCCTCACAGTTCAGGGTATTACTCATCTTAGTTAATACTCACATTTAGGAGTATTACTTATAGTGAAGGGGCCTGAGTAGCCGAGTAGTCTAAAGCACTATCTGTTATGGATCACTGCAATCTCACCTATGTCTATATATGTTCGAAACTAGGATTTGGCGAATGTGGATATGTGAGAAAGTTTACCGTGGCTTCTTGTCGGTTGGTGGTTCTTTCAGGTGATTTCCTGTTTTTTTCCTCCACCATTAATACTGGCCGCCATGTATAGCCTATTGAAAAATGTTGTTAAACCCCACAACAACTTATAGTGAACATCCTCACAGGAAGGAGTATTACTCATCATAGTGAACACCCTCACAGCAAGGGTATTACTCACCAGAGTAAACACCTTCACAGCAATGGGTATCACTCGTCATAATGAACAGTCACAGTTAGGGGTATTACTCATCATAGAGAACACCCTCACAGTTATGGGTATAATTCATCATAGCGAATACCCTCACAGTTAGGGGTATACTCATCATAGTGAACACCCTCATATTAATGGTTATACTCTTCATAGTGAACACCCTCAGTTAGAGGAATTACAACCTCACTGGGGGTATCCTCATCATAGTGAACACCCTCACAGTTAGGGGTATTACTCATCATAGTGACCCCCCCAGTTTGGGGCATTACTCATCATAGTGAACACCCTCACAGTTTGAGGTATTCTCATCATAGTGAACACCCTCTGTGGTAAACTCATCATAGTGAACATAGGGGTATACTCATCATAGTGAACACCCTCACAGCTAGGGGTATATGCATCAGTGTTGTTGTTGTTGTTTTTGGGCTTAATACCATTTTTCAGCACAAGATAGGTTATTCATGGCAGCCAGTATTAATGGTGGAGGAAGAAACCGGAAAATCACCGACCCACGAGAAGCTACTGGCAAGCTTTCTCACATATCCACATTCGCAGAATCCTAGACTCGAACCCACGCAGAGGTGAGATGGCAGTGATCCGTAACGGACAGCGCTTTAGACCACTAGACCACTCGGGGCCCCCTCATCATAGTGAACACCCTCACTGTTTGGGGTATGTTCATTATAGTGAACACTCTCACAGGGTATCACTCATCAGTGAACACCTCACAGTTAGGGGTATTACTTATCATAGTGAACACCCTCACAGTTTGGGGTATGTTCATTATAGTGAACACTCTCACAGTTAGGGTATCACTCATCACAGTGAACACCTCATAATTGGGGTATTACTTATCATAGTGAACACCCTCACAGTTAGAGATATTACTCATCATAGTGAACACCCTCACAATTAGGGGCATATTCATCATAGTGAACACCCTCACAGTTAGGGGTATACTCATCACAGCAAACAACCTCAGTTAGGGGTATTACACCCTCACAGGAGTATACTTATCATAGTGAACACACACACAGGGGTATTACTCATCATAGTGAACATGTTCACAGTTATGGGTATTAGTCATCATAGTGAAGACCCTCACAATTAGGGGTATACTCATAATGAACACCCTCACTGTTAGGGGCATTATTCATCATATTGAAAATCCTCACAATTGGGGGTATACTCATGATAGTGAACACCCTCAGTTAGGGGTATTACTCATGATAGTGAACACCCTCAGTTAGGGGTATTATACCCCGACAGAAGTATACTCATCATAGTAAATACCCTCACAGTTAGGGGTTTACTCATCATAGTGAATACCCTCACAGTTAGGGTATTATTCATCATAGCGAACACCCTCACAAAGCTTTATGAGTCCAGGTATAAAAGGTTGCATACAGTCTGCAAAAGACCAGATCTAAATGCAAAAAAAAAAAACTTAAGGCAAGAATGCACAAGTATGTATAAAGTTAGTCCCATCCTCAATGGGTAAGTGGAATAAAACACATATTTGATGGATACCTGAGCCACACCATTTACGTATAGGACCAAGAAGATATCACAAGTCTTCTGGTAAAATAATTTGGCCAAACACCCATGTTGATACAACCATTCATTCAGGAGGAGTTGTGATATTGATGTTTAAGATGGCTGCTGTGGTGTCCATATTGGATGTGCAAGCAGCCTTTTTTTTTCATTTAGGACCAAATAGACATTATAAGAAATCTTCTGTTGAATGCCCCATGTCAATATGGAGTAGTAACAAGATTTTTAAGATAGCTGCTGTGGTGGCCAAGCTTGTGCTAATAGACAAGGACAATGGATGGATAACAGACCATCCCTAAGTTATCATGTTGTATGTATGATCAGAACAGCTAATAATTTAAAACAAATGCTCAGAAATCATAACATTGAATGGTTGGATAAAATAATGCTTTTTTAAAAAAATTAACTACTTCATATCATTATTTTAGAAAATAATTTTAATATGAAGGAAAGATAAAAAATCTGTGAAAGCATAGCATTACAATTACTTGAATTACAACTTTCATATAATCTCAAATATCTGATTTAGTTTTTATTCATTTAGTTTGAAATCTTTTCTATATAAAACTGGGACATTCTCACATCACAGAAAATACACAAGTCCATTGAAGAGTGAAACAAATTTCCAGGAATTCAAGACGAGATTATTTCTTCCTTGCAACTAATTGTCAGGTGTTGAAGTCATCTGATATCCTTCAGTTATAATAAGATTTTTAAATAGCTGCTTTGGTACACATATTGGATGTCACTTTATCACCATCTTCAGTTACAACAAAGAAGATATCATTTGAAGTCTTTCAGTAAAAACCATATATCAATAAAGATCATCCATTTAGAGGGAGCAGTGACCACAAGATGTTTTAAACAGTCATTATGGCAGCCATACTAGATTTACAACTGGCACCATTCCACATTAGACATCATACCAGTACCCTTTTCAGTTCCAACTAGATATCTTAAGAAGTCTGTTAATAAAAACTTCATGTTGATATTTCCATCAATTCAGGAAAAGTAATGATGACATGATTTTCATGATGGGTCAGTGGCATCCATATTGGACATAATAGCAGTACCCTTTTTAGTTCCAACTAGACATTTTAAGAAGTCTTTTAGTGAAAACCTCTTTCTTCATGTAACCATCGATTCAGCAGGTCTCTCATAAGCTGAGTGGTCTCAGGTGCTTATCAATACACATGAATGACCATCTCACCTCTGTCCATTTTGGCTTGAGTCTTAGATTAGCCAAGACAGGTATGTGTGAAAGCTTGACAGTAACTTCATGGGAAATGGTTCTTATATGGTCCTTACCCCTTTTCCCCTGGGTTCTTTCTCAACCCAACATAGTGGCCATCATTTATAACCTATCATGTGCTGAAAAATGGGATTAAAGCCACAAAAACAACCATTTAAGAATTCCAATAAGTAGATTTTTGCAATGGCTGTTGTGGCAGATGAGTTCTATTTTCCTTTAGGACCAACAAAAACATTGTAATAAGACTTCTAGTGAAATCCAAATGTTGATATGCATTCATAATTAGTGACAGGACTATAAATATGGATGTTTGTTGTTGTTGTTCTGGGGCTTAATGCCAATTTTCAGCACACGATAGGCCATACATGTCTGCAAGTATTAATGGTGGAGGAAGAAACCGGGAAATCCATGAAAAGAACCACCGACCCACAAGAAGCTACTGGCAAGCTTTCTCACATATCCATTCGCCGAATCATTCCACGCAGAGGTGAAATGGCAGTGATCCGTAATGGACAGCGCTTTAGAAAACTCGGCCACTTGGGGCCCCCTTATGGATGTTTGAGTACCACTTTTATAATTCAGGACCAATTAGATAGCATGAAAGATTTAAGGCAATCCTTCAAGTAGTTTAGAAGGAGTAGCAATAATAAACTTGAGCTAACTGACAGATGGATAAAAAATGAATGACAGATGACATATAATGGACATATTTTCCTGAACTTACTTCATTGTTTAAGAAAATCGCTAAAAATTTTAAGTTCAGTTTAAGGACAGCTCCAGTGGCCAAGTGTTTAGAGCATCCGCCATGGATGTGGGAGATACCAGTTTGAACCCCAGGCTGAGTGATACCAAAGACTTATAAAAATGGCACTAACAGCTGCCTTGTTGGCCCTCAGCATTTAGAAGTTAGTGTTAAGACTGGATAATGTGACTGGGATGGATATCATGCTACATATCTGCAGTGTGATGACCCAGTTATAGTCATCACTATAAACTGCCACACTTCTGACACTGAAAAACTGTTAAGCTACAATAAAATCCAACTCACACACGCATGCACACACACACACACACACACACACACACACACACACACACACACACAGGACTTAAAGGCTTGATGCTACTGGAATTTGAAGTAATTCAGTAGACACAATGTGAGAAATCTTGCATCTTTTCATGAATATTTGCCAAGATAACAAGTATCTGCTGCAATCTCCAGTTTTCAAGCCCAACTGCTATACTTCCATTTTGCTCCTTGGCAGATATACATTCTTTTCATTATAGGTACACCCTTTGAGTATATTTTGACTCAGTGATAAAGGTGCTGGACAACTGACCAAAAGAGTGCAGGTCTCTATTTCCTATGATAATGGCTTTGGACACAATTATATAGGCCAGTTTTGTACTAATTACTAATTGCTACTAATTTCACTTTCATTTGGACCTTGGCTCACAGGAGACAATTATGTTTTTTTACATAATTAAAAAATTTGTTTGCTCAAGTTTGGTTTGGTGTGTTTTAATGCACCAACATGTGAAGATTACTTAGTGCTGAGACAATTGGAATACAGTGCCCATTTAGGGACACATCATAGCATACTTGCCAAGCACAGGATATTTTAAAAGTCTTTGGTATGACTCAGTCAGGGTTTGAACCGGTGACCTCCTGAATCTGAGGTGGATTCTCTAACCACTAGTCCACTGGAGCAGTCGACTCAAACAGCATAAATGATCATATTGGGTAACTATTGCAAGAAAATTTTATTCTCACTTTCCAAGATTGGTTACCTAGATGTATGCATAATCATGAAAGACATGGCAATCTCTGCAAAGGAAGCAATGGGTGATAAAGGTGCACAGCAGATTATCACCTGTGGCTTGCAATGATAGGAATGCTGGAGATTGGTGAAATATGGGTAGAAGATGCTGGAGACATACTATTCATCATAAACACTGTTTAATCTGTGCTGGCCTAATGAATGTCTGTTTATTGACAAAGTTATGAAGTAAGAAAATGGTGCATGCTATTTACACAGTGAGAAAGTAATTTGATAACTAAATCCAAAAAATTAGATCCGCAACCTAATTTGCAAAGTGGTGTAAGACTTATGAAGAGGCATTAGTACCTAAAGCTTCAGGAGATCAGCAGTCATAAACATATACATTGTCGCAAATGATGAAGGACATAGTAATCTAATTTTCAAATTGCGATAAGTATGGTAATCTTACTCTAATATTGTCAAAAAAAGATATCATTAACAAGCAATAACCGATTCAAAGATGTATGGTGGACCCCCAGATTTCTAATACATGACAGCATTAACTATTAGTGTGAAAAACAGGTCATAGTGACCTATTTCTATATGGTAGTTACTAGAGTTTCCTTTTATATGTGCACAATAAATATGACGAACAAAATTTGTATGATCTAAATGATAGAAGCAACATTAGCCAAAAATAAATACTCAAAAGGAAATGATGCTTTTTAGGTTGTAAATGTTTTCCAGAAATCCAAAACAGGATTTTTCTTCAGTTCATTTATTCATCTCAACTGATGTGTAATTAAACCACTTCTGATATTCCTAACAAACTCTAACATACAAAATTTTGCAACCAATATTTTCTTGCATATCAGAGTTAACAAGTTTCAGTAGATACCTTTAAGCATTGTCATGGTCTTGGACCTTTATCCTGATTCATGAATAGTAATGTTTATGTAACATCTCCAACAATGTCAATATGAAACAACATGCTAATTATGGTAAAATCAATAATTAATATCTTTTTGAAAAAGAAACAAAAATTACCCAAGTTATTTAAGAGGCATCAAAGAATTTTTTCTTCATATATATCCACCAACTAGGTTTCATAAAAAAATTATTCATACTTACTAGATAATACAGCTAAAAACCTGGGTCATGAACTCTGACTTTACAACAATGTTTGGTTTGGTATTTCACAGTTCGGAAACACAAGTTTGTTATTTAGCGTACAAGTGGTTGTAGTGAAGTGCCTGGTCTAAGGACACGGTGGTAGCTAATCTGGTAGTAGGATTTGAACTTGGGTTCTTTCAAGTTCATAAGGATAGTCACAAAGCCACTTTGGTTCAAACTTTAAAACAAATGTTCAAGTTCTGTCAAGAGATGAAGAAACTAACTCAAGGCATGTGAAGGCTTTAAATCCTGTCAATCAATTTGTTCACTCAAATATAACTAGACAAGAAAACTGAGCCCAAATTCACTTACTGTATATAAATACAAAATCAGTGTTGATAAGTTCAGTAACAACACTGCATGCAATGACCTTTGGCTTGATTTGGTCTGGTTTTCAAAACTCGTTCACAAAAATGTGGATAAAATCTTGCTGTTGCTACTTCTGCATAGTGCAATAAAGATCAGGAGTTCACTAAAGCATTTCCAATATTTGATAGTTCTGAATGAAAATAATGAAGATATGATCTCAATGGCAATATGCAGAAGTAGCAACAACAAGATTTTCAATATGGCCACCACAGTGGCCATATTGGATGTCCATGGGGTACCATTTTCATTTGGGACTAACTAGACATCCCAAGAAGTCTTTTAGTGAGATCTTCATGTTAGCACGATTACTAGTTCAGGATGCATTGCTATAGCAATATTTTCAAGGTGGTCCTTATGAATGTCCGAGTGAATTTTTCAATAGAGATCATCTAGGTCTCGGAAAAAAAAAATGTGTATATAAAGTTTCATGGCAATCCTCAATTACTGTGGGAGTAGTTGCTATAACAAACATGTGCTAATGGACAGAAAATGCTCAACAGGCCATTATATAAGCTCTTTTATTCTAAGACCGGTAAAGCAAAAACAACTTGTGCATGGGAAGCAGGTTAAAGTGAGCTACCTTTTGTTAAGCAATGTTGGATTCAAAATACTTCTACTGTGAGGAATAAGTAACTTTCATGTGTTTTAGCAAATTTAAGAACAATTTGGAACAATAATCAAAAGATGACAAATGCATTCAACTTCCTCACAAAATTATGGTTTGAAGTTCTAATTTTGAAATGGATTTTTATAACATTTGTACACATGAAAAATACAGGAGCATAATGTCAAAGATATAATGTAACTAAAAATGGACTAAAATATGTTGATTCAAACAAAATGTCTTCATTGTGAAAACCTCGGTGTATTAATTTACTACAATGACATCAATCAGGCATGTGCAACCTACAGCCTACATTGGAGCCAAAACCTGATTTTATCTGGTTACATTTAAATCATATGGATCCATTTAAAAACTGTTATTTGATCCACACTTTGGAGGAAGCTGTACAAGCCTGACATTGATGGACAGACAAATAGCGACCAGGATGGAGTTAACCTTGAATCACAATTTTGGATATAACAATTACGTTTTTGCACCTCTTATTGTGACTATACATTTCTGGAATAATCAATGTTCTAATGTTTATATGAAAGTTACTGTGAGCTTAATAGATCTTTATTTAGTAAAACTGTTATAACACGACATTACATCCCTTTGTACATGTACCTGGACAAGATGTCAAACCTAGATAAGGGGAAAAAGTCAGATTAAAACGGTCTGAATTTATGGTTAAAAAGGTTGATAAGACAGTTGAGTCTGATTCCTAAACAGTATATAAATCTGCACAAATAAAAAGCCCAGCTACAGACAAACCTTATCTACTTTCTCCTGTCCACCCCCCTCCAAAAAACCCCCAACTGACATCCTCCACTTCCCCAAAAATGCAACCAAAGCTGCTTTTAACCATTAGGTCAAATAAACAGATTATGTCCAATATAAAAGAGAATTGAAAAAATCCCCTATTCATAGTAATGGATGGATTACAAAGAGCATGTGACCCAAGTTTCTTTCCTCATTTTACATATTCAGTAATGCAAATCTTTGATCTTGATCTGCTGATGACATCTGCAGAATAGTGCTGTTGCCAGTCAATCACTTACCCATGGCGAAGTGAACATTTTGCTGCCCCTACTGTTATGAAATCAGACAACATAGAAGTCACATCAGAAAAAACGATTATCAGATTTAGAAAATTTTATCTTAATGTTTTTAAGGAATATAATATTAATCTTAATAGGAATCATCACAAAGAACTAAGGTAATATTTTCATAAACTGAAGCTTTTATAATCTCCATATAGTCCTTTCTTTGAGTCATGAAAAGGACTTACTTGCATATCAATCATTGTACCACTAAATTATACAGATGGAAAAATACAATTAACATTAGCCACAATTGATCCTTGACAGAAAAGAAGACAAACATGTCAGGCAAATAATTTATTTGCATGTAAACAAAATAAGATGAATGGAACAATATCATTCTGATAAATGAACACAATGACGTATGCAAGGACTGCTGGATTGAAAACATCAACTCTTTATAAATAAAAATATAATTTTTATCTTTGGAAATATAGATACAACTGGCTATATCTTGAACATTCTAAATCTATATGTGAACATTTTACATCCTGAACACTCTATGATATATACATGTTTGATATCCTGAAGAAAATGATCATTTTGTATTCTTAACACTCATCTGTATGCGAACATTATCCCTGAGAAATTATGACAAATTAGATACAGTCTAGAGTCTCTCTCTCGGAGATACTAACATCTTGTGCATTATCACTTTCAACTCAGTAAAAATTTGCGTGCACACACTTAATTTTGAAAAGGCAAGACATGGCATTCAACAGAATCCTTCTCCATTACAAAACTAGTTTAATATTTTCTGAGAAATGAATCTTCTTAAAGTATATGGACACTAAATTTACTTAGAAGCTAATAAATCTGGGATGTATTATTTTGATTCTAAACATGAAAAAAGAAATTCCCTAACTTCAGTTCTTGTAAATTTTTTTTAGGTGGATTCAAGTATCTCACCGCCAGTTAGATTATATTGAAAGAGTTTTCCTAACAGGTCACAGTAGACTTAAGGAATGGGCTAATCTACCTACTTGATCTTTAAAGTGAAGATCAAAAAATGGAATTAAAAGACATATCCTTAAAACATGGCATAATGTTGAGTGTAAAAACCATTTTCTTGCCCTACAGTTGTTGTTAAAAATGCCCCATAACTACAAAAAGAATCTTTCTCTGCAGTTAAGGTAAAATGCATGTATCACAGTACATGTTAATATAAATTTGAGGGACTGTATTTAGGATGCAACCACTCTCACCACTGCCTGCATTAGATATATATATATATATATATATATATATATATATATATATATATATATATATATATATATATGTTGTCACCAACTGCAAACAGTTAGAACCCAAATCTGACATCATATAAAGTAATGACAGATCAATGTCAGGACTGAGCAATTTTTTTTTTTAACCACTAGTCCAGTACAAGTGGTTTCAGAAAATTCACTAGTCCCACAATTCCCTTCACTAGTCCCACCTTATTTTTCACTGGTCCCAAAATGGTAATCACTTGCCGAGATTTGATGCAATGCATGTACTTAATCCATAGGAAAATTAACAAAATATTATGCAACATAATAATTTCTTAAAAGAATTTAATTTTTCAAAACCATTGGTTGTTATACATTTGGCTTCTTAAGGTTCATGTATATATGCTTTAGCTGATGGGTTTAAAAATATGTCCATGTATATGACTGCCATCTGCACCAGCACTAAGCCAGCAGTTGATAGCTGTGTCTGGGTTAAAGTCTTCAAGCTGTGGTCCATTTGCAGAAATTTTTATCTGGGTGAATTTCCTGTGCCAGTTTTGGATATTGTTTGCAGTAACTACAAAACATCTTTCCTTCTGAGTCAATATATTCAAGCCATGGATAACAATCAAACCAATGTGGCTGAAAATTTCTGTCTCTTTGTAGTTTCATATTTGACATTTTTTGCCATCACAGATTGTTGCTTATGTCTCTTTGGAGAAATAGCTACAGCACACTCAGTGTCTGTCTTACGTCTTATCCCTCCATTTTCAAACAAATTTCCCTTCTCCAAATTGCCGTTATTACCTTCCTTACGAAAATAGTTTAGAAAACTCATTTTATCCACAGAGTATCTATCAGCTTGCTTGATAACTACTTCTATCTTCAATTTCCTCTTTTAAATATGAACTGAAACCGATAAATAAATTAGCGTTTTTGCTTTGCTTCAAACACAATATCGAACATGGAAGTTAATCATCTGTATAATCAATTATAAATTAAAGATTCTTTACTGTCATTTAATCAATTCATAAAGGAAACTGATACTGATGTCCATAAAATACCTATCATTAATTTAATTACACTGACTTGCTGGATTAAAGTCATAGTGAGTTGCTTGTTATGATGCTAATTGATCATACTGGCTTTAATTTGTTTGAGCTGTCTTGATTTGCTGATAATTTGGTCCCGTAGCCCAATATGCAGTCAAGTGGTAACAGGATGTAAATGATGTATACACAAAGAGGGGCTAGAATCAGGTATTCATGCCTGGAGTGCATGATTGGACAAATAAGGTAGATATAGTGATTAAAACACCAATATAAGGACTAGCCTGACTTTTTTTTAAAAAGTACTTGTCTGGGTCTAGAGACTTGGAAAATTTTACTCCACTGACTTCAAAAATGACTAGTCAGAACTTTGGCTTTGGGATTTGCTCAGCCCTGAATGTCTATGTTGTTTATTCTACAGATTAGTCCTAACAAACTGCCTACACCCTGATCTGCCTGCAAATTAAGTGATGACAGATCTGGGTCTGTGCAGTGCGCAATTGGATCCAACATATAAGCAAGTATGTATGGTAAGAATATAGTAAGACACATTCTTTTAAAGTCATATGGTATAAGTAATTTTACATAAAATGATGCATAAGAATAATGGGTCACTTAAATAAATTTTTTCAGTGTTTAATTGTCAATTAAAAAAATCTCCAAGGCTGCTAATAAAAGACACAATCAAACATTAAATTTTGGACTGATCTGTTTTGCCTGAACCAATTCCTAAATACTTTGGTCTATTTATTTGTCAAGTAATAAAGACTTGAACAGCATGATGTAAATTTGGTTGGTGGGTCTTGAATGGATGTGGTGAGGTTGTTAGGATTATGTGGCTGGAGTGAAATTGTCGGATTAAGCTATGAAATATGGGTTGGCTGGGCTTGCCAGTATTAAACTGACAAATGTGGGTGGGGTGGCATTGCCAGGATTAACCAATTTAATGTGGATTGGGTGAGGATGTTAGCATTAAACAAATATTGGTGGAGTGAGGTGAGTTGTTGGGATTAAACTATCATATGTGCATGGGATTGTCAGTATTATACCAACAAATAAACTAACAAATGTGGGTGGGGTTGAGATGGGTTGTCAGATTAAGCTGTGAAATGTATGTGGGGTGGGGTTGTTAGCATTAAATTATCAAATTTAGCTGCATTTTGTATCTATCAGGAGGTACAAGCCATGACTCCAAGAACTCTGCTCTACATTCCTTTTACTAACCTAAATTATCTCTCACACTCTGTGCATCTTAATGTCTATCACTCTTACAAATTTAGATATATGCTACTGAAAAGTATCTTGAAAGTTTTTTCAAATGTCTCAATAGTGTTGTCTGAGTTATAGGTACACAAAAATTCATTGTGGAAAATGTTGTATTTTCTCCCCATTTCACCACACTATTTAATACTTAAATTTCAGGGCACATTAACTATAAAATCCTGGAATGTATGCAAGTCAATATACAGTACTCCTATATTATGATGCTATCTAAAAGAATCATAAGGTATATTAATGTCTTACAGTAAGACTTCCTAAAGCATTCCCTTATTATAATGCTGTCCCTCATGAGCCAATAAGTACAATACCTTATAATAAGACTGCCTTATAATGAAGTACATGCTAACATAATTTTATCACCACTTAATAAAATGGGACCAATGACCATTGTAACCTGCCTTATAACCGGAACTATGTTATTATGAAGGGCATTAAAGTGAGGGAATGTTGCAATGTGAGTCAAATACAATGTAATGTATTACAACTAGATAAGTCATGTATCAAAACAGAAAGTGTTCAAGAGACAGCCAGTTTTTTTAAAACAAATTTCATTAATTTTTTTCCAAACTTGTGACTACAAAAATTCTCAAAATGTAAGGATGCGAAGTGGTTGGCTTAGAAACGTATGTTTCTTCATTTATAACAGACATTCTCATTTTTGTTTGTAAAAAAAAATAATGTATTTGCAATGAAAATTTGGTATTACAAATCAAGCAATCAGTTTTATTTTTTATCCTGTATACAAAGATGAATATTTGGAAAATGAAGTGCTCAACATTTTCTAAATCAGACTATAATTTAGAGTATTATTATAAAATTATTGACCTTCATGTTGGTGAATATTAAGTTTTATAAATCAGTAAATTTCATAAAGGTCAATACGCCTAAGTTCTTTAATTCATAAAACATCGACTTCAGCCAATCACATGACTAATTGTTTTATTATACAATAAAATATTTATAAATTTAACTTTTTTGAATATAGTGAAATTGCAATTTCAAACGTATGACATCACAACAAATATTGCATGATGTCATGTATTATTGCCAAATTGCCAATCACATTCCACTGCATAAAGAAAAAAAAATCTCTCAAAAATCATGTCATAATTAAAGTTAATGAGTAAAAAACCCACCAGGATTTAATTCATCTCTCAGTGTACCTACAATGGAACACTTCCAATAGCATGGAGTTAAATGGGGTAAATACCAATTTGAGAATTGCCTCCATTTGACTACAACAGCAAAACTGAACAGGAAGTCCCTAGTTTGCCTGATACTGCTTATGTGGTAACTGGCACATCTGTGCTTGTGAATGCAAATTCATACCTGTACTGAAACTGTGTTGCCAAAATAAAAGTTTGGTGCACTTATTTACTACATAGGCTATTAATGCTGGTGTTATCATATTTAGACCATATATGAAGACTAAAACATGACAATATTCTACTACAGCTTTAGTAATATGCTTGCATTTTGTGGACAGAAATAAAATAGACAAATGAAGGCCAGAAATGTTGGTTTTCATTAATTAAAAGTTCATCTGCATTTTGATTCCTTGCTGTAAGATCAAATGGATATCAAAATATTGTAAGTCTTTGTATGTCTGCCAGAGATTGGAATTTTTGTATGTATGTTTGATTGTGCTTAGAATTAAATATTTTTATGTTTCTGGATTTCAATTTTTTGTTTGACTGCTTGGATTCATTGAACTGATCTTACTCCTCTTGGGTTTTGGTTTGGAAATCAGTGATTTGATCACAAGATTCCAATCCTTGATTCTCTCTTGCCTGGATTGATTACTTAATTTCTCAGAAACTTTTTTTCAAATCCTTTTCTTTTTTAGTTATTAAATTTGAAAGCATTATAAAGAAAATGCATAGTCTTTTATTCTTGATTTATATAAGCTAAGCAAGAAAATATAAATTTAACATAATTTGTACAAATATACAAGAATGTGTGGAATGTAATCAAATAATTCAAGTACATTTGATAATATAAAGACAACAAATATTTCAGGCACTTCGTTATGTCAATACTATTTTAAATGTATAGTAGCTTTACTTAAGTTTCATTGCATAACAAAGTTATTGGTGTGCATCAGAAATGCACAAACTATACATGTATGATTGGTTTGAGATATTTTGCCTGAAATAACTTGGTGTGCATTCAAAACACACAAGAACATTTCTGACTTGTTTGGGCTACATTGCTGTCACTGTCCAACAAGTTAACAGAAGTCACAAAACAAAGGATTTTAAAATGCAAGCTATGTCCAACCAAACCAGAAACATTGTGAAGCTGACCATGACTAGTCTGGAGATCAAACTTAGTATTACTTTGTAAAGAGCTAGAATGATAATGACATAGCTACTGCACCTCTCTAAATATTCAATACAGCAATTTCATTCACAATACCGCACAAACACCAAATTATTTCATAAATTCATTTATTCAATAATTTTATCTACTTAGTGTTAATGCTTGTATTTACATTTTTGATTATTTTCTTCTGTATTAGATTACAGATTACTCAGTTTAATCATAACATAGTAATTCTAAATAGTCCTCATTATATTTTAATTCCCTTGCTTTAACTGGCAAACTGGCATATACAGGATTACATCTATCTAGTCTAGTCATATTCTTTTCCATGGATTTGGATAAATCATTTAAAGATTTTTCTCTGTTTAGTAATTATTACAATATGTGAAAGTAGATTTCACATCATTTATAAATAAACATAAAAGGTCTTCCTGCCAAGAGTCTTATTGCCAAATTCTGTTGTGTAGAGGTAGCCACATCTAACAAGAATTTTGCATCATTTGCACAAAATATTAAAGACCTTCATAGAGATAATATTTGCCAAAGCTGGTAAAAATTGGTTTCTGAGAAGTTTAAAACAGTAATTATTGAAGGACACACAATGTATGTAGGTCCATACAATACACATCATCACAGCCAGGTGAGCTAATGATGGTGATGTTGCTGTAGGGTTTAACAATATTTTTCAGCACAAGGTAGGCTATACATGGCAGCCAGTATAAATGGTGGAGGAAGAACCTGGCAAAACCCTGGAAAGAACTACCAATCCACAAGAAGCAAGCTTTTTCATGCACCCAAACTCTCGAACCAATGCAAACAGAGGTGAGATGGCAGTGATCATTAATGGTGAGTGCTTTAGTCCACTCAGAACCTCTGGTGAGCTAATTAACATAGGTATATAGCTGATGGCTGTTATAGTCACAATATCCAGGTGAGTTAATAATATAGGTGATGGCTGTTAGCACTGTTATTTATCTGAGGAAATGAAGCTCCATTCCAGGCTGCATTTGACTTAGTCTTAACCTCCTATTCAGTGGAATATAGCAGTCTAGCATGTACAGTAATAGGTCAAATAAAAACAGCATGGTCTGACCTCAAACAATATTTTCTGTCCCAATCAAGGCTGAACACAAAAAGAATGGTATTTTACCCCATTTAACATACTTCACTGATTTCAGTATTTCACATGGGAATGATCAGGACCCACTCCCCATTCATCATTATCTATGTACCTATTCACCATTATATTTTAAAAAATCCATTTTAATGAATTATTCCACCGATATATAGGGTTTATATTTTACTAAAAATTTAGTTAATGAAGAGGTCTTTTAAAGATCTAACAGAAATTATAATGCTGCCTGTTTTGAGCTCTTTATTTCTGGTGAAATTTCCAACCACTACAGCATAACTTACTAACATCCAATTTTAATGGAAAGACATTGTAAATGTAGCAACAAATTACAAAGAAGCAAAACCAAAAGGGATCAATAAGGATCAAGTGTGGCTTTGAAAACAGAAAAATAATCTTCATGCATAGCATGGCAGAAACGAGACAGACATTTAGTCATGCAGGAGGTGCATGCTATATCCCTGAAAAGTAAAATTATTGGTCAGTGAGTGGCATGATGACATCAAAAAGGACCAATAAGATTTTGATCCAAAACTTTGAATCTAGGTCAAACTTCCAATGAAACAAATAGGGATTATCTAAATATTATCTGACAGTATGATACATATCATGTATTCCAATACTTGCAAATCTGATTTGTGTATAGGGAATATTAACAAAAATATACAGCACATATGATCTCTCACTGATCCCTTTTGATGTACAATATATCATTTTCCTAGAACATGGTCTCAATGTTCTTTGCTGATGTTGCAGAAACTATGGCAAACTAGCTTTTCTGGAATTCCAGGATCATTCAGAACCATTTAAAAACTGAAGCTATGTTTATATTAGGAATAATAATATAATAATTTGAGATCATTCAAACCAAGAATAGTTAAACATTTTATCAAGAAAAAACAAACAAAACAAAAAAAAAACAAAAATGTTCAATGATCTAACTTTAATAAAACTGAGGAAGAACCATTAAATTTCCTAACTGTAATTATAACTTTAAGTGTTCATTATAATGTATGCTATGGAAATTTTTTCATTTTATCTTGCTTTCATTATAGCATCAGAACATTCTACAGCCATAATATTTTTGTTTAGTGACATACTTTATATATATATATATATATATATATATATATATATATATATATATATATATATATATATATATATATAGGAAACAAAGATATTTCATTTAAATATAGTACAGAATTGACTGATATATAACTGCATAAATAAGGTCAATTTCTGTCTGCAAATGCATCAAAATCTTCACTTTTAAAACTTTTCTATCGGGAGTGAAAATTACTAAAGATTAAAATATTAACGTCAACAAGAATTTAAAACAAAACATAAACAAATATCTTTCTAAAACAAGAATTTCAAAACTCTAAGATTTAAACTCACAACCAGTTTCTACAGGAAATAACTTCTTGTCATGCAATTAAAAAGAACATTGATACCATGTTTTTCAGCATGGTAACTGCCACAGTTTTCAACCTCAATCTGAGGACAATTTTTTAAATATAAACAAACAACAATTTTCAGATTGAAAGAAATAACAATCCAGTGGAATAATTTTTAAATGATATTATTATCTAACGCACAGAATTGATATGTAGTTTTCTTTTTGTAAATCTTACTTTAATATATGGAAGACGTTTTGTAGGTGCTATTAATAACCTAACAGTTTGGCTTGGTGTTTTATGGCTATTTAGTGCTAAGGCAACTGAAATATAGTTACTTATCCAAGAACACAACCACAATACCCATCCTGGGGTGATTTGATTCCAGGATTCAAATCCACATTCTTTTGGTTGCATGTCTGGCAAACTATAAATACAGATCCTTTCTCAAAGTTTAATTTAATAGGTGTGGTTCTATACCATGCATAAAGATAATAAACACAGAATCTGTATTTAAAGTCGACCAGATTTTAGCATAACAAATTGATAATCTCCTTACCAGCAGTTACCTAAGCTGGCCAAATTTTTGAATGAGAATGATGTTTAAAATTACCATTTAGAAAATAATATCTTAGTGTTTTACCTCATAGAGGAATTATTATGCAATGATATCATGCAATATCAACTACAATTTTCTGAGCACCACTGGCAGTTATGATACTGTTTGGCAGGACTAGATTTTGAGCAAATATTTTAAGGCATTAATTGTGCTGTCAAACAATCTGTGTGCCCGAGGGAGACTTCGGCTGTGACTCTTCGGGCGGGTCAGATGCAAGAATATTGCTGAAACTAAAAGCAAGCAAAAGCTGTCAATACAACAAATTTAATATAACAAAATGTGAGCATGATGAGGCACTGTTGTAGAGAATGTTAGGAAGTCATATTAAGCATGCTTTAACATACCGACAATAGATTAAAAAGCCTTCTCTTGATACATTCGGATAATGCTATAACAGTTTTAAGTTTTCAAAATTTTCACTTAATTATGAATTTATCACTTGTGAAGATAAAATCTGAATAAGTATAGGTTGATTATTGTTCATAAAATATGCCACAATAATGCTGGATTTCAGAACTATTGTCATTATATTGCTTTCTATTAATTCAATATATCTTATACTGCAAGATCAAATGTTTTGTAATTTTAGCACTGTGTAACAGGTACACAACTCCCTCAATATCTCACAACCCATGGTATCTAAAAACTGCTACATCAGCAAGGTAGATTCACCATAATAGTTAACACAGGTGGTGTGGTGTAGTGGAATCTTTAAAATAGCATCATTTATGACAAAATCTGTAATATATTTTTTCTTATGAATTTTTTTTTACAATAATGTAATATTTTGAAATGTGAAATATAAAGATTAAGTTAAATGAAGCTAATGATACAATATAAATCAATTTTATAATTTATAATACAAACAACTGAATGAAACGTGGAAGCCATGGTGACTCAGTGGTTTGTGTTGTGGAATTGTGATCAAAAAGGTGTGGATTTGAATCCTATCATAGGAACAGACTGAGTTGTCTATCATGTGTTCACCAGAGAGACATTTTACTCCAAAATTCTTGGCACTAAATAACCAATGCATGTTGTGGTGCCATGAAATGTCAAAAAAAAATTAACAAGACAGTCAAGGAGGAGCTTGAGCTGATCCACATGAACACGTATTCATCCAACAAATATTGCAAGTAAAGTTTAACAACTTGATTTGCACTCATCAACTGCCAAATATTGAATCTAACACCACATTCATAGGAGGCCCTGAGTGGCCAAGTGGTCTAAATCGATGTCTGTTACGAATCACTGCCATCTCACCTCTGTCTTCGTGTGTTCAAGTTTAGGATTCAACGAATGTGGATATGTGAGAAAGCTTGCCAGTAGCTTCTTGTGGGTCGGTGGTTCTTTCCAGTGATTTCCCGGTTTCTTCCTCCACCATTAATACTGACCGCCATGAATAGTCTATCATGTGCTAAAAAATGGCATTAAGCCCAATAACAACAACAACAACCACATTCAATTAACTTATTCCTCAAGTTATCAATCTGATATTTCAGTATAAACCACAAGCCAATGCATTGTGCTGTCAGATGGCTAAATTCAACCCAATGCTGTTTCTACTAATAAAGAGCTGGTACATGGCAATCATACTGTTTTGGATGTTCCAATCAGATCATAACACGGAAAATAAGAAAGAAAATAAAGAAGAGAAAACAATCCAGAAGCACTCTTTTAGAAACTGCCACTCATACCCCTGACTGTATCACTACAGTCATCAAATTTGGCAAAGCCAAATGTTATATAGACTGCAGTGTTTAATTTTGACACACTATCTGACTGAGCCTCCAAGCAAATTGTACTAAAACTGCAGTACGTTGCAGGCACTGTAAACAGCAGTGGATGATTATTCTTTTAATTAATGTGATGGATTATCATGTCAAAGGATTATTAAATTCTCAACATTTTTTAAGTTATGCAAGACTGAGGTGTTAGGTACACAGCGTTAATTATTAACCTTTTGTAATCAGAATGCATTTTATTCCCTTTTCATTGGACAATAAACACTATTTAGCCAATAAAATCTCTTTAGATTTCATTTTTTTCTGTTTTATTTCTCAGCAATGTCTAAATAATGGAATGTGTAAAATATTCAAGAACTTTATCTATCTTTGGCTATCCAAAGTAACAGGAATTTGGCAGGTTTGACTTGGTTATTTCACGACTTTTTTCACCAAATCTGAAGAAAATTACGTTAGTGAGAAAAAGAGATGGATTGGAAGGCTGACATGATACAAATTTATGTAAGACACATCAAGGTCTTTTAAACTGTATAAATATACTGATCTAAATAATTGTCATTTTCCTAAATTTTCTTCCATTAACATGTCATAAATAATTTATATTAATCTGAAACATTGCAGAAGTATTTATTTCTTTTAAAAGCTTTTTTCCTACTATGTGATTTGTGCTTATTAGCTTAATAATGTCCAAGGAAGATAACTCTTAAAAGTCTAATCATTTACCTAAGCAAGAGTTTGGTTACCATGACACAAAATTACATCAAGGCCAGCAGATCTATACTTCATTAATAAATTTTGTAAACTTTTAGTACTTTTAAATAAAACAAACAATTGGATAAAACAGAATGCACACTATTTTGTAATCACGGACAGCTTAAAATCCCTCTAGAATAAAATGGGAGTCATATATAGTTCAAAAAAATTTGCTGATTGTGTCTAGTAGCTTCAATCAATTTTTCCTGTTCAAGACTAGTTTTTTTGTTAATCTGATAATCATGTTCAATGCAAAATTTGAAATTAAAACAGAAACAAATCACTGACTGATAAATGAGATTAAAAATCTATATAATCAAACTGCAATAAAGGAAAACCTAACTAAACTTATGCCACTTATGGAAAGGTTTAGGATCTGGATTATTACAATTGAAACATCACATTCATGAAACTACAATTACTAATGGGAATCCTCATCATGCACACATATTACCGAGAGAGAAAGGGACAGAGGGAAAAAGCATTTTATCCTTTCCAAATTTTATGTTCATATCAGATACTGACCAAACAAATTTTATAATGGCTTCAACATACACTGACTTCAAAGTTCGGATTAGTGTTACCATTAAAAGAATATAAAGTTTACTTACAAATTCCATATAGAGGACTTCTTTTTGGCGTGAGAGAGATCAGGATGTTCTCTTGAGGCTCGAATCATTTCAGTCCAGCGTACTGCCTCCTGAAGCTCCATCAACCGTTCTTTGTACTGATTACGCTCCATCAGGACACGAGCCATCTCAACTCTTGTAAACCGCTTCCTCTGGGCCATAGGCACATCATCCTGAACCATGCACACAAAAACATGTGATCAACAGTATAAAAACAAGTATTTTAACAAAAGTTTTACCTAAGACATATGTGATGTGACAGGTATGCTACAATCTAATCATGTCTATGCCTATTATCACTCAGTCACAATGCTTTTACTTGGACAGACTGATCTTCTTACCAGAAAATCTGAAACTAGTAAAAATATGTTCCAGTTTACTATCATTTAATTAGAGTTGCAAAATGTTGAGCATTTTTCAATGACAAAAGTTGTTTTAATTTGTTTGTTTTTTTGTCAAGTGGTTTTTATGAGGTCTATATTTTTCTAATTTAGTAAAAGCAGCCACATAGGATACAAATCAGGACCACTTGTCTAAACATTAGGTGGTTTCTGAGGAGAAATCTTTGAAAGGATTTTTTTTGTTTTGCAATAGCAGCAGCCATATTCAGTAGTGGATTGGCATCATTTGTAGAAACTTAGAAGTTGATTCATGCTGGGATGATTTCTGTTTAAACTTATTAAACTTTGTTACTTTTTTTGAATAAGTCATTTAAAATTTTTCTTTCTGTTTTTAGCAATGGTTTAAATTATTTTCCTTATATTTTAATCTTACCTAAGTAATTAACAGGGTGATGTGTATTTGCACTCACAGATTACTGGCCAACAATATTCTTCCTGTGACTACAATAATAACTGAACTGCCGATACATATGATTTATGACATAAACAATTTTAACAAACAAAACAAACAATTACTCATCTTTTGCATGGGAGCATTTAAAAAGTTATTTTTAAACCATGTCTATAGTGTGGCAATTTATAATGATGTCTAGCACTGGGGCATCATGTCATAGACATGTAGCATCATGTTCCACACAGTCACATTATTCTGACACTAGACCTACCAGTCCTAACATTAACTTCTTAATGCTGAGCACCAAATGAGTAAGCTGCTACTGCTAGTACCATTTTCATGTCTTTGGCACGACTTGGCAGGGTTTCAGACACTTTAGCCACATAAACTACCAGGGCAGTCCAATTTTAAGTTAAGTATATATATTTTCACGATACAACTTTGAACCATGTCTTTATCTACCAAAGGCTGAATTTAAAACATTTAAATTGCTTCTGCAAACTAGGTTATTTCCTAGAACAATGCTCAGTGTAAAACCATGCATTTCCTTAACCATTCCCTTGCTTTGGATTGAGGAAATATGATAATAAAATAGTTTAAAATGTTTCACCTTACAAAAAGCATTCTATTCTAAACATAAAGCAAAATGGTGAATTAAATAATGTAAAAAAATCAAATAAAATAGGTACACTAAAAATTGTGCCAGTAAGTACTAGATCTAAAACTGAATTATTAACTAGATCTTAGATATGCAAATATTTACCTGATCTATGATACTTAAGTATATCATACATATCTAATCATAAAAATCCCCAACTGATTTAGTCTTTTTCTACACATCGTGTTTCCTACGGCCATTTTAATCAGGAATGGTGCCCTGACCTTATTTTGTGCCAACATGACCCCAGTATTTTGTTATGTCTCTTTACCATTGAAATATTTCTTGATATTCTGTGACCTGTTAATTTTGGGTTCCAATCTGGATATGATATTGCTAACAAGTTTGCAACATAAGTTGTTTCCCTTGCTTGGGGTCAGAAAGAACAAGTCTTATTGATCAGATGTCATTACTGCATCAGTCTGTTTGATGATAGTTCAAAAGAATAAATCAATCAACTACCATACAAGTCCAAATGCACATTTGAATCTTAAAAAAATATGGTCAAAATAAAGCCAATATGATTCTCTGACTGAGCCAAGAACATCCTCTGTTGCTATGGTGATGGAAGGATGAAAACATGGTCAAAAAAAGCCAACATAATTCTCTGACTAAGCCAAGATCAACCTAATGTTGCTATGGTGATGGAAGGATGATTTGTATTGGTTCTGTGGGTTTAATGCCCTTTTTCAGCACATGAAAGGCTATATATATAGCACATACCCATATTGGCTTAGTCAAGATTTTTGTTATAATGTTATGACATAGTACATCTTTTAAAATTCTTTGAACAAATGCAAAAGAATGTGGTGAGAACTCTTCTTTGTGAAGAATATACAACACCCAATGAAACCTTGTTTTAAAAAAATATATCTTTACAATGAGATTAAAATACAATGAAGCAGACCTCGCAACAAAGCAATAGTTTATTTGAGAATCTGTATTAGAAGTTCATAGTTAATCCCCCCCAAATCTATCTATTATTCCAAGACAAAACAGCGAAATATTTAAAAGGGGTCTAACATACAATGGTATTTCAACATGAAACACTGTACCCAGTTACATCAAAAATGTGTACCACCCTTGCTGTTTAATTACGACTAAAACATTAAATTTTGAGCCCAAAACTGAATTTAAGTTTTATGTCAAACTTGTATTGCCTCAAGTCTGTGATGATATGTATCTAATTTATTTTCCATGATACGAGTACTGTACATTTAAAGTATCCCAACCCAATGGCTCCACAGTCCATAATAAATAAAGTCTAATGATATTATTATTTTTACTGTCATTACTTATGACGATTACTGTCATTGTTTAAAGGTAGACCAGAGACCCCTGTATCACTTAACTCTAAATTATTAAACATGATGATTCATATAGATATAGTATCTGAAAATTTCTACCCTATGCAATCAACGGATGGCAAGATATTTAGTTTAAATGTACATGTCATGAATTTTCTCCATAAGCCAAGTGCAACTTTGGCAGTTTCTGTAACAGCAGTGTGACGTCACAAGAGGAACCCGCATTGCTAGGAACCATTGTTTATGTTGTTGGGCGTAACACCATTTTTCAGCACATGATAGGCTTTTCATGGTGGCCAGTATTAATGGTTGAGGAAGAAACAGGGAAATCACCGGAATGAACCACCCACCCACAAGAAGCTACTGGCAAGCTTTCTCACATATCTACATTAGCCGAATCCTAGACTCGAACCCACGCAGACAGAGGTGAGACGGCAGTTATCCATAACGGACAGCGCTTTATACCATTCGGCCACTCGGAGCCCCTCCATTGTTTATAATGTCAAGTATGAATCGTCACTAGATTGTATTATGACTGCATGTATCACTCTGTATGGGCAAAAGGTGTAACATTGGTGGATGTAGCAATACACTTGTTTCCCTCAGTAAATATAAACGACTTTGGTCAAGGTTTGTGTGGCTGACAAGAGCGGATTGGAGAGCGAGCCTTCAAAACATGCGACAATTTGTAGTAAGCATTTTGAACCAGATTCTTTTGGGCCCAGTCAAAGTTTGATGGCTACATTTGGAATAAGCTACTCTTCTCCCTAATGCAGTATCATCCATTATGCAATGAGGCATAGTGTGCACATAGCCCTGATGTGGACGAAAGTCACCGACTAACCACAACCAATAGTTTAGACAAGACACCCAAGTGCTCAATATCGGCATCCAAGAAAGGGAGAACAATTAATATAGTATCTCTAACTTTTGCAAATTGTCTTCTTTTTTTATCTTTGCATTATGAATTATTGTTTCTTTTTCTTTTTCATGTTATTGTACATGTGTGTGTGAGTGAGAGAGAGAGAGAGAGAGAGAGAGAGAGAGAGAGAGAGAGAGAGAGAGAGAGAGAGAGAGAGAGAGAGAGAGAGAGAGAGAGAGAGAATCTGCTGCCATACATTAATATGCTTATGTTATATTGGTATTATAATTCTGAGGTGGAAAATATTTTACATAAATCTAAGTAGTAAAGTTTCTTCATGCAAAGCTTCACATGACCATTTCGTCAATATAATGCATGGCAGTACGACCTCAGCTAAATTTATCTAAATTTACAGGATGGTATGGCTACATGTACAAGTTCAGCTGACAATGTAACAGAAGATAAGGCAGAAAATGGAACTGTTTTTGTTCTGACCCAGATATGGTAGGTTTTACTAAACAAGATTAAAAACAAAGCAGAGCATTCAACAGTCAGGATTAAAAAAAGTTTTGTTAAAATAATTTGGCATTAAATTTTGGAACAACAAATAATATTGAATTTGAATAAATATGAATCGATGACCAAATTGTCACACACTTCAATAATGTGTGCTTTCCTACAAAATCATTATCCCACCAATGTGATTTGGTACTGTTCTACTTTTTTTCTAAAATGATGCATGTCCTAAAGTGTACAGATTGTTAGTTGAATATTATGTTATTAAGGTATTTTATCCTAAAAAAGTTTCAATTAAAAAGTCATAAAAGGAAATACATCAAAATAAAATCTTGAAAATATAGTAACTTAATTGGCATTATAAACACAGTGTTACAGTCTAGCAAGGTGGAAAGGCAGCTGGGTGTGTGGGCTGGATATCTGCTAGGTTAAATTAGGTTATAGTCATTAATGGCAGTTGCTGTACTTGATTCTTCTAAAACTTTCCAGAAATTTGATGCCTGTGACTTAAGGGTGAATATTGTAATAACTGGTTGTCAGACGTCAGTCAGAACATAAGAGAAAATCTTTTAGGATCAAGTATTGTGGACCAAGGAAAGTTGACAAAGGTAATGGAGATGATTGGTGGTCTAGATTTTGTATTGACCATGATGTAACCCAGCAAAGCCAATTCAAGCATTTGTATGAAAGCCTTACTTATAAGCTTCATTAATTTGCTCACTGTAATCCGATTTAATGGGTTTTCTTTTACAGCTAATTAATTTCCACATCTGTGCTTAACACTTGCATTAGTCTATACTAAGCAAATTAATGGACTCCTCCTATACTGCAACCAGTTCAAGAAATTCATCATGGCAGAGCAGCTTTAATGAGGATCAGGGGCAAGTAAAATGATGTCTGTGTAACACAATCACCAGCCCATCTTTAGTATTGGCTACATCTAGCTATAATATAAAAATGGCCTCTATATTGAGGTTACCGGTAATTTATATGGAATGTGTTAAAATCATTTTTTAATAATTTAATTTTACAACAAATGTGGTTTTCTTGATAACAGGACAGTTAGACCAAGAGTTTTGTTAAAAATGCTTTGAAGTAATGATGGTAATTAATGAATTAAACAGTATCTTCTAGTGTTAAACATTTTCCTATTCCTTTAAACCTAATATAGCCCCAGTAAGTAAATATTATACATTATGGTGATGAAATTTGTAGCTTCAAGCTTCAAAGTTTCAATCAGCTTAAAGGTGCAGTTTATTTTTTGCTGGTAATAATTTCAAAATCCTAGAGAGAAAAGGATACATAGTTCAGCATTTATGTCCTAGGACTAATTTTCTGGTATGAATTGTTAGTATATATATTTTTATTTCCAACTTAAAATAAAGTCTGTATCATACAATAAATGTTTATTTTTTTTTTACAGACAGAAGTCAACTCATCAAGAAAAGAAGTTCTTAGTAGCAGAGAGTGCCCTCCTAGGTTTATTCAATGTTTGTGTTAATTGTGTAAATGAAGCAAAAGAACAATCATAACCACAGAAAGAGAACTTTTATTAATATTATTTTGAAATGTGACTTTTGTAATAACAAGAAATCCTGGAATAGCCAGCTCTTTGTTAGATCCATTCCAGCTGGAAACCTGCAGCTTTCATCTGCTTTTTTTGTTTGCTGGAGCCATTCCCTCACAAGACTTGAGAATTTTTGAATTTCTGAAAATGGCCAACACCAACACAGACATTTTCTATATATGCACCAAAAGGTACTACCTCCAGCCAACAATTACACATTTTGGGAAGAAAAATCAAAAAAGCTACTTTAAGGAAGTGAGGCATGGTGGTGGTAGTATTGCAGCTGGAGATGGTAGTGCTGGCACCATCAAACAAATTGCTGATATGCCACTTACTGCCTTCTTCTGAAAATTAAAAAAAAATGACATGAGAAAATTAAATATCAAGAAAATACAATTACAGCTGTACACATACTAATTTTAATATTTATTCAATGGATCTCATTTTTATGTTTAAATATTTGCAGTTGTTAATATTTCCTACCAATTGTTTATGTTCAAAACTAAGTCATGGTATTGTTACAAATTAATGACAAGTGTATCTGTCTGGGTAAAGATGTTACTTAACTCTGAAATAATGACAGACTTCAGCTATGTAATAAAATATATTTGCTCACTGCTGTCTTCCATGTGTTGATCATATTGCTGTCTGTACTGGCAATATGCTGTCTCAAGTATGTACCAGTCCAAACAAACTGTTCAAAATCCAGGATTGTCAGTGATACACTGCAATGCTTCACTAAAGGTAGCGATTTTGTCATTTGTTTTTGCAATTTCATTGCAGCATTGGAATTCCTCTGTTGTGGGTATAACTTGACACTGAGCACAAAGACACCTGTATAAAAAATACAGGCAAGTTATTTGAGGCATGTCTTGCTAATGTTAACAGTGTTTAATGGAATTAAACATTTATTACAAACTAAAATCTTGCAATAAAACACATGCAAGAATCATCTATATTGCTTAAAGAGTGTACTATAATAAAGAAGTCTGAGTTTCGTTTAACACATTCCACATCTGTGATATTAAATTTTATATTGGTGTGGTGACATTTTTTGACAGTTATGAGGTTACACATTTAATTTAATCTGCTACTGAATTCAAGAAAGCTTATAATCAAATGTGCCAAAATATGGTTGATAAAGCTTTATGCTACCTAGCAAAAATTTCCATGGAAATCTTACAAACTTTTCAGACAAAGGACAGAGTAATTAAAAATGACTGTGCCTTGGTTTAATTGTGCGAAACAAGGTATATGCATATTTGTATAAAGATATTTGAAAAAAAGCAAGAATTGTATCTAGTCATGTTTATGTTCTATATTATACATGTAAAAATGAAACGATATAATGGGGTAAAATGATAAATGTAACAATGAGAGAAATTAGCATCAATATCTCGAAAACAAGCCGGATCCAACTTACCATTCAGTATTGTTCAGTTTGTTGACCATATATCTATCATTCAATTTCTTCCCTTTCTTCCTCTAATGCCGACCCTCTACTTGTATAAGGTTCATAGTGGTAAAGGTCAACACCTTTTTCACTACTTTCTTCTTGGCCTTCATTAAAAGAAGAGGAAAAAAAAATCCATTTCTGGTTCATATTCGCTCTAACTTTGTGATGAGTAACCATGTTGCTAGCAAACTGGAGGTTCCTCTTGAAACGTCACAAGCTCGCGCATGCATTTTGGGTTGTTTACAAAAAAGTCGCTCAGTTGTTTCCGTTTAAGTCGCATTTTGGTGTATTTAAAGGTTTATATCTCCAAATCCAGTGAATGAATTTATGTTCTGTCTTCGCAGTGTACTTGAAATGTCGATTCAATTAAGATTACCGAAAGTAGTGTACAGGAGTCTAGTCTACCTTTAAAGTAACTGCTTTTATTCAAAATCTACAAAGTTCAAATATGCTCAATTCACACATATTTCAAGCAAATAATCTGTCTATATACAAATCTGGTCAAAAAGTGAATTTGAATGACTTAAAATGAAAAAAAAAATCTCTTTTCATTTATAATTATGCTGAGTTAATAAAAAGTTTGTCATGCTCAAACACTATATTCCAAAACATCATGCAAATATTTGTTTCATGTTAACCCTAAAATTTTATTATATAGAATTTATTATTCATTCAATGTTTTATTGCAGAAGCTTACCAATGATGGGAATATCTTACTAATTTACAATCCTTTAATTAAATCATTTCCAATCAAAGCATTTCATGCTTTCCTTCTCCTTAGAAGAGAACAATTTTTTTCTTGCTATTTTCTTACTTTATATAACATTATGCATTGCATATGGCCTTTTGATCTGTCAGTACAAGCTTTCGATGACCTTCTAGCCTGACAAAGTACTCGTCAACTGCCCTTCTATCAATTTTATACCATGTACTTTTTAAGACCTGTATGAAAAGCTCTTTTTGTCAGTCTATCTGATTGCTTGCCTATTTTTACTGTCAAGGAGAAAACTGATTTTCCAATAGCTAGAACAATACTGCAAAGCTGGCAGTTAACTTTGAAGATATATTTTGGAAATTCTCTTAAGTCAACTTCCATTACTTCATCTTCCTGTTCCTTGGCTGACTGTGACTTCTTCTCTAGCTCATCCTTCAGGCGCTTAACTTCCTCTTCTAGTTCCTTGACTCGCTGGCTCAGTTTTGACCTTACCACCTGAATAGAGTTGATCTCCTCCCGCAGTATCTCCTGCTCACTGCAGATCAAAATTTATGGTTTTAAAAAAAATTCTGCTTTCAGTCAAGCAATTAACTGAAAAATGATTTATAATACATCAATAATTTTGCTTTCAATCATTCCATTAACTAGAAAATTTATATTATCCTTTCCAACCAAGCAATGTACATAATGGACAAAGTTGGCTTCTGTCCTATAAATGTCTAGCAATAGGATCAATGAAGTGTAGTTCCAAAGACTGAATGTCAGATACTAGTGATGGAAATCAGTCAGAATTTCATATTTGATAATTGGTTTCACTTAATCAACTGATAATTGATTATAATCGGTTTCATGTTCCAAGAGCACATTTTAATGTTTGTTTTACAGTTATATCTTTGCTCTGGAGTTCAAAATGTTTATAAATATACTGGAATAATCTCTAATAATGACATATTTAACCTGATACAAATATTAAATTTTTTTCTATTGTGTTTTTTTCTGTTCTACAACTCTGTTAAATAAAAGCAACTCTTTTTAAAGTGACAAATCAGTCTTATGCAACTGAAATACTGTTGCAATCCCTTTGATGTCTTTTCATTCATTTTCTATGCAGTGAGAGAGTGTGAGTGTATGTGTGCGTGTGATTTGGATTTTTAATGGAGCTTCAACAATTTTTCAGTGATATCGCTAGGATGTCTGCTATGAGGCAGATTATTGTGATGTCAAGTCCTGAGGCATCATGCTGCAGACATGTAGCATAACGTCCTACTCAGTCACATTATCCGGACACCAGGCCGAGTAGTCCTAACCCTGACATCTCTTGAGCACCTAGTTAGTAAGTTGTGAGTACCATTTTTTAAGAAGTTTTTGATATAACTCGGCCAGGGTCCAAACCCACGACATCCCACATCCGAGGAAGACTAACCACTAGGTCACTGGAGTGGTCATATATAATGTGTCTATAATTTAAAATTTAAAGCATAGAATTGCATGGTTTTCTTGTTTGTCATTATTTTCAAATAATACAAAGGATTTTACATTTAAACTGAAACAAATCATCAAAAATGTGTTCAAATTTACTTACTCAACAATTAAAAACATGTAATCATGGTTATATGCTCCAAATCAATGAAAGTTTGCACCTATGGAGTTTAGTATGGTTTTATATTTGTATGTTGTGAAGGGAATAAATAATTCTGATCAACTGTAGTGGACTGAAATCTCTACTTAGCTTACCATTTACACAGGAATTTTACTAACCTTTGTGTTTTGCATGCAACTAAAAAGAAGTAGTCTCCCTTAATACACAATCAACTATGGAGTTTCACCATTGATTACCTTATTGGTTTGCCAAAGCAAATGATGATAGATTATAATCAATAACTGGAACAACACTATTTGATACATCTTGCTTTAATGTTTGATAATAACATTTTCATACCTGCCAACTATTAAACTTTGCCACAAGTGTCATGGAAATTACCTCTTAAATACTGACTTAAGGAATAAAGCACAATTTACAGAAATGCTGAATACTGGATTGTCTGTGTTTTATGAGTTTCTAAGTTTCTTATTAGATTCAGTGGAGTTGGTCATTGAACCAGACTAACTTTACAGGAGTACCTTTGACACTTTAAACTGCATTTATTTTGTACTGCAAAATTTCTGATCAAGTTATTATTTTGTTTTATAAAATGGCATCCAACAAGTGATATGTTTTCACAATAAATGGAACTGCAAACCTTTTAAAATGTTTTAATAATCAGTACAGAAGAATAAAAGGGTCTATTCAGATATTTGGTGGAAAAAACATGAAAACAATACTTATTTTTGGCAGGTATCATGTGTTTATTTGAGTATGTCTCATGGCAGGAAAGATATTTGCTTTCACCATGGCCTGCATGGAATTTAATTTTTTCTATGGACTACAGCAATCAGAGCAATAGCAAGAAGCCATTAAACTCAATAAGGTTTGGAAATGAAGTTAATTGGTGAATTAATGTAGGTCATTAAAGTGCAAATAAACTTTACACACTCTGCTGTTCAACTCAATATTTACTTTCGCTGCATCGGTTTTGAATCACACTTTTGAACTTTTAAATGCATGTTTTTCAGGATGACAATAGCAGTATATGTTACACCTAAATGAAAACCAGTATAAGTTAAGAAAAAAAAAAATCAATTGCCTTACTGAGGTTTTGTTAGGGTTGGCAGGTCTGCATTTTCATTAATCCACTTGTGAAAAACCTATTTGAACATTATCCAAGACCTAGAATCAAAGCTATTCAACAAAAAAGTTAAGAACTCGATATGGATGACTTCTATTTTTTTAAAAATCTATTTTACTAGATAGTATTTGGAGTCATATATATACACATCAAGAAGATTGATTATGATGAAGTTTTTTATAATGTAAACAAAAAAATGAAAAAGTTATATCCAAACTGATTTGGATGTTGAAGCCATATAATTTTCATAAAATACAGAACACAAATTATTCATTGCACACTATCATTTTCAAAGTCATGTTGGTAGTGCCTCCATGTAAAAGGCCATGAGTTCTTTTAATAATAAAGTTAACACCCTTTCAATGTCTGATGCATTTTGCTGGGAAGGGGCAATTAAACATAATTGAATTCATATAGTCCTAACTGAAAGCATCACTAACAGTGGTTAAACTGAATAAAGGATAGTACTACAGAGCCTGTGTCATGTGACCCTGTATATCAACTTGCTAATCAAGGAACCAATTTTTAATTCCAGAATCAATAATGAAGCAAAAGCTCAATCATTATTTTTTTTTTTACTGCAAATTGCTCAGTTAATATTGATGTTATCTGCTTGATTAACATTTATTACTGTTCAAAGAGGGTTTTCTTTAACAAAGCAGGAATGTTAATATCAAATAGAAATACATCAAATGTTTATTAAATAATTTAAGCTTTGATTGAACTGTATATATCGTGCCAGACATCAACATCTACAGAGAACATATGCAATAGATAGTATCATCTAATGTAGATGCCTTGTGAATTTTTTTTTTTATTTCTCTAGCATATGTTCCTTTTTATAAAGCAATATTTCTCACTGACCATTCCTTTCATTATCTTTCATTTCAACCTTCTCTCGTGAGTTTAAGTGATAAGTTTACATAATTCAATATTCAACTGTTTTTAAATTCTAGCATCAACAACAGGCTGCAACTGCACTAAATTAATTGTTTTCTGATATAATCACTTAGATACAACATTTACAAATGAATTATGAGCTGACATTACAAGGGTTCCAATGAGCAAAATACCAGAATTTAAATTGCAGTTTTACCTCCATTATTTTTGTTTTTGTCAGAACTTGATAAAAGTTATGAAAAAGCTTAATTTGAGGTTCCAAATATGAACAATCAAAGATCTGAATGGTGGGTATCTGCGTGATGCTGAGTGATATCTTTCATAGGAATTGCTACCTGACTGCTCAATTGAAGAACTGAAACCATGCATAGTGTAGGCAGGTACTTTCGCAGACACGGATGGAACTCACAATCAAAAGGTTTGATTAGATATGCATATAGTGGTGTGTAGTGTAGATGAAAATTATTAGCAGCTACTGGATAATGGAATGGCTATTTTTGAAACAGGAAACATGGAAGAAAGTTAGTCTACTTAAGAAAATAATTCCTTATCTTTAACCAATTATTTTCCAAAACTAAGGGAGCTATGTATACTGTGCTATACTGGATACTGCTTGCAATGGAGCCACCAACCAAGAAGTCTTATGTGCAATAATAATAATAATAATAATAATAATAATAATAATAATAATAATAATAATAATAATAATAATAATAATAATAATAATAATAATAATAATAATAATTAATATTATTATTACCATCAAAAACACAATTAGATAAAGCTAACTACAGTGATATCAACCTAAAAAATAATTTAAAACAAAAATGCTAATATTTATGATTTTCAATCAGAATTTGTGATCAATCAGCAGCTGATTTATATCATTCAAGTGTGAGTAGAATATTAGTATCCAATGATTGCTAAATTAAACCAAAAATGGAATTATCTCAGAGCCTTATATAAACATCATCTGACTGAACCATGCTCAAAAACTTACCTAGTTAGCTCATCAACCCTGGCTATCAAATCATCCTTCACAATATTTAAGGCATTCCTGTAATAAAGGAAACAGTGCTTCAATCATTTTAAAATATTTTCAAATTTAATAAAGCTTTGTACCAAGACAAAATTGCATCATGTTATGAAGGGATCAAGAAAGCTAATAGTTCACAACACCAGGGAGGGATTAATTACATATTTATGTGCCCTTCTTCTCTACTTTGATAATATTTGTAAACAATGGTTAAAATATTAAGTTATTTATTTCTTGAGATTTCTTACTAATCCAATAAATATTTGTAACAGCTAAAATTAATATTTTACAGGATTCATGAAACAGTGAAGCTTGAAAATTGGTTACACACTAAATATGAATTACCTTCACTTTACAACAGCTGTTCATGCAGTGTATAATCATACTTCATGGTTTCACGAATGTTTTCACATATGAAGTCAGTTCTTTGAAAATCTAAGTGTTTTCTTTTTTCCATACTATATCACATCAATCCATCCACAAGTCTGCCCATCTAACTACATTCCTTCCTGCTGACTGATTTACATGACCAGAAATAGACCTTTCTAGTTCATGTGGCCTGAAAAGCCACTGACTTGCAAAGTCAATACTCTCCTACCTTTTAATTTGTCAATCCTTGTGATCCAGCTGTGAATATAATACTAGTTCAGTAACAAGCAGAGTTCTATAGCTTCTTGTGCAATGTCGGACCATAATCCTTTTGCTTGTGAAGGCAGCACACTCTCATGACAACCCTTTGATCAAGCTGCTCATTTGATACTTGCACAGTGCCAAGTAACCAAAGGTGATTATTTGAACCCCTGTGATCTTCCTGCACAATTAAAATGTTCAGTTGCATCCTTCAACTGATTTCACGGACTATGAACAAAGTGTTACAGCACAAACTCATTCTCTACTGCATATGACTGTGAAATTGAGGAAATGGAGTTGGGCGATAGTGATAATGACTAGACAACCATGGAGGATAATTTACCAGACAAGCATGAATTCTTGCACTCTGTACCAGATAACATTAGATAATGACATTGATAGGATATTGTGAAACACAAAAATAAGTACTTAACTTTCTTTGTTTATTTGTTGTTGCAGGGTTTAACACCATTTTTCAGCACAAGATAGGCTATACATAGTGGTCAGTATAAATGGTGGAGGAAGAACCCACAACTTCTCCAACATAGAACCACCAACCCATGAGAAGCTACTGGCAAGTTTTCTCATATACCCACATTGGCCAAACCCGAGACTCAAACCCATGCAGACAGGGGTGAGAGGGAATGATCCGTAACAGTGAGCACTTTAGACCACTCAGTGCCCCCCATTGATTATTTGAAAGACGTGTAACGAAGATATTAAGGGATATTGTTATACAGATTATTCTTCACTATTTTTATACCTGTATCTTAACAAATAATTTATGGATTTATCATATAAATGGATTAAAAATGTCAAGCATTATGGATTTTAATGGATTTTTTTTTTATAGCTTTTACTCCTAAAATTCATACACTTTGGTGATACTCACTTTGTAGCAAGAAGTTCCGTATTTTCTAAGATCAAATTCTCCAGCTCTTTTCCCATGCCTATCAAAGAAGAAAAATGTGATATTAAACTAGGTTATAGACACTTGTCAAAATAAATGAATAAAAACAACATAATAGAAATCTAAATCAATTATATTTTCAAGCACATAAAAAAGAATATTTACACTGTAATTAATACCTGATACTGGATGATGTAAATTAAATTTAAACTGTTTTTGTATTTCACTTGTCAAAATAAAAGATAAAAAACATGAATTAAAAAACAAAGCAATTTCATTTTCAAGCATATATATATATATATATATATATATATATATATATATATATATATATATATATATACATATACATATATACACACACACACACACACACACACACACACACAGAGCAATTAATGACTGAGAATGGATAATGTAAATTAAGTTAAATTATTTGTTTTAATATTTCATTGTTAACCATTATAGATTATTTGAACCAAAAGATCAACCGTTTTAAAACTATATTATTTCACATTTGGAATTGAGAATAAATTCATGACTTTAAGTGGGAAATTATTCACTGCAGTAATCAGTCTATGAGGTAAACTAACTGATGAATATTATAACTTACTGTCAAGACTGAAACAAAGCAGTCAAATAATTAATGGTGTTAGAAGATATCTTACCAAAAAAGTTGTCGCTAACTGTTATGCCATCAAGGAGGAAGAGTGATGGGAAAAAGAAAAACAGGAATTTATTACATTACAAGAAAACAAGTTCACAACTATATTTCTAAGCAAAATGAAGAATACCATTTCCAAAGTCAATTGTAATTTTTTATGAGTAGTGAAAAGCCAGTTTCATAGAACAATAAAGCATTAATAATTTTTAGTTTCTTTCATAAATAAAAGACACTACAATAATACAGTACATGTACATGTAAATTTCTTATTCTATTAAAACTACACAGATCTATATAAAATATTGGCATTAGTTATTTTGACACAAATGAATGAAATTATATTGTAAGTCATTATTAATTTTCTTAAGAAACTATAATACAATATCTTGCAAGAGGGTTAAATTTATGAATGCATCGTTTACCTCTTATTTACCTACAGAAATGCAGGATCATTTTTGGTTTGCAGTTTTGATCATAAATATTTTAGGTCATGAGTAATCTTAAGAATTTGATTGAACCAAACAAAAGACCAATCTTAAATATTGGCATAAAAACTCACGCTCAAAGTTTCATGATTACTTTAGACAGAACATGTTTGAAAACATTGCTATGTTCTCTTGAAATAATAAGAATCAAATACTTCACTCCAAACAAGATTAACCTTGACTAATTTTTAAATGATGCCTGTCTAGTTTCAAGATAAAGTATTTCTCTGCTCTACATACTACACTGTTTTTCCCATGATATGACCAGCCTATGACCAGGAAGCAAACCTACTAAATTTGTTAAAATGTAAAGCAGTAGTTTTACATTAGACACTTATACATATTTTTAAAAACTTTTGTAAAAAAATGTGGGCTGGCTTATCATCAAGCATGGTCTTACCATCGGTTTGAGAAATATGGTTAAAGAACTTTTAAAAAATAGAATATGTATTGTTATGATAAACAGAACAAAATCAAGCAACGATAGAAAAGAATGTTTAAATCTAGAATCTATATAATGATAACAATAAAGATTGAACAATGAGAAACATAAAGGGAAAATGACTGAAGTCTGAGTTATGCTTGTCCTTCAGAAATTAACCAAATAATCAGAACCCTTTAATGAATAACCCAAGTCATGTTCAGCATGAATTTCAATAAATCTAAAATATTTATATTTTCCAATACAACACACACATGGTCTTCAATGTGAATGAGTATATTACCATGCAGCTTCATCTACAAATTAAATTCTCTATTGTTCAAAACACCTTTCATGTTCAAAACCAAATTAAAATTAATCTGAGTAATTAACAAATGATAAATGCAACATATAATACGCATGCTGCTGATAGCAAAATATTGTTGGGCTGACATTCTTACATAATTTGTACAAAATCATGAAATGAAAAAAGCGTGCAAGGGTTTCAGTCAAGGTAGAGTTTCATTCATAAACAGGAAAAGTAATGCAAGGTACAGTAGAACCGTTTGTCAGCCCTTTAGTTAAATTTCTTTGTAAAAACTTGCATTATAATCAGTAAAGCAATAAATTGCTGAGAAACATATTTAAAGTGAATAGTCTTATGAGAAACATTTTCTATTGATAATGATTTTCAACTAACAATCTGTGCTTGTGAAACATTTTAATATATACCACTACTTCCCCAATGTAAATCCAAATGTTCACAAATTAAAAAAAATTGAAAATTTACACTAAGGCCAAACATGAAAATGTGTTTCCAGTTGACTGACTGTCATTATATTTTTGCTGCTGACCCTAGCACTTCCTCCCCCAGTTAAAATATTCAAAACAATTTTCAAGGAAGAAAATTCTCTAAACTGATACCTATCGTTATCTCCCGATTTTAAAGCTAGTGTAATAGGAAACAAATTTTGTTGGGGGGGGGCTTGAAAATCAAATTAGGTTATGCATTTAAGGCCATTAAATTGCATTTGTTAACCTTAATTAGTTTTTTTTTTTATTCTGCTGTTATAGGATTTCTGTTAAAAGAGTGATATTCAATGGGTTAAAATTTCTTTTTTAAATGAATGACTGGTGTCATGGCCTGAGAATCTAAGCAGGTGAACTACATTCATGTACAGAAGTCAACCAGATTGTATTTGTCCACCTTGAGTAGTTTTTTCTTTTTAAATTGTGTTAATAGGGTTTAAAAAGGAAATGTAATGGCTTGAAAATCTAATTAGTTTGTCGACATATCAACTCAAATAGGCCAGCAAAATTTAATTTGTCAGCACTGAGTGGTTCTGTATGATCTTGCTTCTGAGCATGGACATGGCTAAATCAAGATGCTCCAGCTACATGCAAGGTGCAACCACAAATTGAAATGAATAGCACTTAATTAATATGATCTAAAATTGTATAAAGTAGAAACATATGTACTAATGTAGATTTAGTTTCAATTGTAGCAAAACAAAATAAAAAAACTGTCAATGAAGGCTTTAGATGAGCTAAATAACAAATATTTCTTATTGGTGTTAGTTCCCATATCAAGAGTATATAATTTTAAAACAGTCAAGGGAGTTAATCAGATATGTAAGAATGTCTTGTTATACAGATTCATGTAATATTCAGATCAAGCTTGTGATTGAGAAAACTGATTTTGCAAAAAGAATGCTGGATTTTTAAATAAAATCCTTCATTTTGTTATGAAGAAATGTATACAATTAGGACAGGTGAGACATTCTTGGTACTGTTCTTTGAAAATTAAGTATAAAGTTCCAGAAGTTTGTAAGAAAGTGTTATTTTCTAATAATATGGTGAGATATTTTTTTGTCCTACCATTAGAATTTCTCTCCTGCTCTTCTTCACTATCTGCACAGGACAACGATGCACAGGCACAGAAAGAAAACAAAAATCAGAACTTGTAACATTCAGCTAAACATGCAAAACAAATACAAACTACCAAGTGTGCAATGTCCAATATAGGGTTTTATTTAATTTTTCTTTCAAGCATTTTTTATTATATTTACTGACATTATTCATCAATTGACGCTTTTATGAGATGCCAACCCTAATGATGTCAAATAGGAATGTAAGCATTAAAAATCATAATCTGTACATACAAAGATTATTTAAAACTTGTACCACAATTTCTTTTAAGCAATGTATCTTGATCATTCAAGTAATGACCATTTGCAAATTGCTTTCTACATTGATCCCCCCCCCGCTATATGCCTTACTGAAGTCCACTGAGAAAAGATTGCACTATAATGATGTGATCTTTTCTGTCTATATTTAGTTGCTTTGGTACATTTTCACAAATAAATTACAATCAGCCACTACAAACATTTAAGAGATATAGATACAATGCCTATATGTAAGTTGCAGTATGCACATATAAAATTTTACTAGAAAAAAAATTGGATTCTGACAGAAGAGATCACATTGGCTTCATCTTCAGAGATTTAAAACAGGAATAATTCAACCAAAATCAGAACAGTTGGCATCTATTTCATACCTCAGTTTGATATATGCTACAATATATTATTGAATTTTGTTCCTCTAACCCGCAACTTTACTTTACAGATCCTTCATGTTTCTCCCTTCTGCTTCAAGATGGTAAGCAACACTGTTAAAAGCTTCTTCAATCACCATAACATGATTCGAAAGACAAATTGGTAGGAAATTTTTTTGTGAATGAGTGACACTTCAATTGTGCTTGATAAGTACACAGCTGAGAACATTTTGGAGCCTGCATTAGTATGTATGTTCTTTTCTAATTTATTTTCCTCATTTCAAATTATCTAGTAGAAGACTAAGTGCCACTAATCATCAGTAAACTTCATACGGTATACACTAACTTATAACTTGCATAGACCCAGATCTTTTGTTGCTTAATGTCATTACAGATCTGGGTATATGAAGATTTTTAGGAATAATAAGTATAACAAACAACATAGACCCTGGCCTGTCAGAACATTATGTTTTAGCAGGTCAGGATCTATGTTGCTAATAGATGAACTCGACATATGAGTATATACAATAATGTCCTGCATAGGTGAGGTGTCAAAATAACAACCCTCCATTAGACTGCACACAAATGATGGATCATTATGAACAAATGCAGCATATGAGTATAGGATATAAATTGCAACTACATGGGAACAAATAATGTATTATCATTTCATTTCATTAATTCTTCCTGAAAATGCATCAAATATCTGCACAAACCAATGATATATGAAAACTAAGTAGCTTGTGTGATTCAAAGATCAATATGCCTTATGAAATTAACAATTTCTTCTAGACAACATAATAGTCCAACATTTTAAATTTGTATGTGTATTATTTCTTTGACAAATTTATCATACCTGTTAAAGAAAGTAATCCAATACTTATAATCCATGCACAGAAAAAAGGCAACCTTGAACTGAAGCCCAAACTCTAGAAGCTGCAGATGATCATAAAAAAACAACTAAACGCATACCATGCTAAACAAATTTCATATCAAAACATACATTTACAGAACATGTACAATAAAAAATAATAATTCACAAGAGTACAAATTTTAATAGTGTCTTAAATTTTCTTAGCTATTACTAAAAGTAACAAACTGATTATGAAAACATTTGGGGAGTAAAATAACATTGATCTTAACAACAAATAGTAAAATGCAATCCAAAGAAAATCAGGCATTTAAGGTCTTTTTCAGAAATTAAAATTTGATGGTCATGTATAAAGAAACAGTAACATATTCAATTCACAAGAGCTTACAACAATGACAATTATGGTATATAATTGGTACATAATGTTCTTTGTTTTGCCAGTGTCTGGCTTTCTTTATTAAAAAAAAAAGGAATCTGCAAATACTTTGATCTCAACAGTCCAATTAATTTTATTTATCATAAATTCTTTTCTATAAACTGGTCTAACAATGTTCAGACTTTAAGAAAATTTAAGCAATGGGATAGTCTTTGGTTCTTTTCTTTCAGTGATAAGGAAATGTATTTTTTTGCTAGCACTTGAGCATGATATGAACCGTTGTAAGGGATGGGTAGTACGGGTGACTGCCTGGGGGTACCCTTCTGCAGAAATTGCAGCATATTTTTTTTCAGAGTAAGTTCGCCATTTCCTCCAGTGCAAACATGTGATGGATTGAGGCACAATACCCTGTAACTTAATCAAGCCGTGGTGAATTTCACTTTGGCACATAAATTGTTTACATAATAACTTATACATAAAAAATATGGGGACTTCACTAGTCATTATTCATATCATTATGCACTGATTCAACATTAATCTAGGTAAAATCATAAAGTAAATTATCAAAACAGAGAAAATCAGACTTTTTTAAAAACTGAATCAATTTAAATTATTGCTTTTTGTTTTCTTCATGACATAACTTAAAGACTAAACTTACTGTACAAATAGGGATTAAAGTGGACCTGTTGAGACCATGAATAGAAGAAACAGACACATGCACTGATGTTGAGCCAGATCGGTACAATATCAAAGTGACAGCAGTGTTATGTACAATTAGTGTATACTGTTGTTGAAGCTACTAACTTATCTACTTGTGCATGTAACTATATTGTCTAACTATAATATCAACAAGGATAACGAGATATAGATCATGCAAACATATACCTATGTTAGTGTTCCAAAAAATACATACATACACAGCAAACATCATGCTATTAGTACTGTCAAATGATAACACAAGTAGATTATAGAGTAATCGATCTTCCTATCAGTCACTGCATGTTATTCCTACTGTTCACAAACTTCATATTCTCTTAAAAAATTAAATCAAGGTGCTATACCTAGTCAGATGCATGATGCCAAACTACCATATCATACATTTAACATTAACACAATGAAATGGGATCAGTGTCCATAACAAACAGCTGAAATAATTTTTCATTACTCCACATGTCATGTAGGGGAAGTTACCCTATTCCTCCCTTAGTGGAGGGATGAATACCCACTGTGATTAAGCAGGCATGTGTTGTGTAACTCTACACCAAAGGGTGTTTGTAGACACTGCTAATTAATATCTGAATAGCCAATTCATGAAATCCATGGAAATTCCAAGGATTCTGCATTGTGGTCACTGACACTTTTATTTAAAAAAAATTGCACATTTTGACTTTATTCAAATATTAACTAACTTGTCCACTGAACTGATGATAAGACACACCTTTTGGCTTCTCTTGCACAGCTCAAATTCATATCAATGTTGCATAGAAAAATTAATCCTCTGAGATGTAGACATTCAAATGCTAGTTGACAACCAGTGCATTTTAAAAACAGAAAACTGAATTTACAATGAAACATGAGTCATGTGCTTAGTCCTTAAGCAGTACAAACTGTCAAAGAAGCTGAACAACTTTGGACAAGTTTTATTTTGTACTTGTTTTTCTTGGTTGTAATGAAACTGTTGGCATATGATTGGCTATATAATGTTAAGCAAATTGAAGCAATTAACCTTTCCTAAGGACACAGACAGCAAATCTGGGCAGCTATTAAACCCACAACCTTTGGATTATGAGTCTGATGATCTAAAAATTTAGCTACTGTGGCTCTTCACTAGATTCTGCAGCAAAATGGCCACATGCACAAATACTGTACAGGAATGACCACTTATGTGTTGGTAACGGTACACAAGATCTGGTTTGAATTTTCTTTCTAACTGTGAGATTGTTTTATCACAAATGTTTCAACCAGAATGAGGGACAGAATTAAATCTTTTTAATCACAAATTAGAGCAAGACTATTTTAAAGCTTTTCAGGCAAATGTCTTCTAGCCTCTCCTCCCAAATTAAATGGTCAGTCAACTGTCAACACCATTATCAAATATTGCCAATGATCAACATCAAAAACAGGATGCCAATTTTGGCTTTGGAAAGGTGAAATCTATATTCCATGAAGCAATCTGACTTACAGCATTGTATTTAATAGCCTCAATTATAATCAAACAATTAATGGACATATTATCTTCATGAGCACTAGCAAATAATTGTTTATAATTAACCAAATGTTTTTTTCAAAATTAGGAAAAATAATTTTCTTCAAAATGAGAATGCGTTTAACAAGTGCAAGAACTTTGCTGAAGCATGAATGCAATTTCTGAAGGAAATATTTATTTGATATCTTTTCAAAGATGTAATGCAAGAAATTGTCATACTCAGGATTAACCAGCTGTGCACCATAATGGGGTTGGAGTGGATATTTACTACTGTGAAATCTTCATATGTTATCAGAAATGTTTCATTTAATATATTAGTGTTACATGTTTAGCTCATTGGACCTTGGGTAGTGCAAGAGCATGTAGTTGTGATGAATCAGTTGTTCTGTGGTTAAATGAATTTTAATGTATGGCTTCTATTTTTGATAATGCACCACTTCACAGGCATGTTCTCAGACTTCCTGTGGTCCATGGAGTCAAATTATACTGAATTACTAGTTGGCTAAACCCATATTTGTTATGCCAGTAGGAAATCTTTGTCAGTCAGTTTTAGCTATTACCATGTTGGTATTATATAACACTTGGCTGGTCCAGGTTTGATATTTTAAATTCAGCAGTTTCTTGCACCATATAATACCAAATGTGTTTTCTCCATAATGTTGTTGCTTGATGGGAACATCATGACACATGTATTAAATATGAATTTTCTCAGTAAACAAACTATTCATTGACCGAGTCAAGTTTTTATGGATGCCATTTCTGTTTGTGACACATGATCTTGATGGTTTAAAATTACAGTTATGTGATTCACATACATTTACACTCAATGAAGTCATAATGAACTTATTGCTGAAAGTAATACTGACTTTATATAAAAACTGTAAGATTTATTGAGTAATGTAGTTTGTTTTGTACACAGCTGCAACCTCCCTATCAACTGCAAATTTTTATAGTACCACTACACCCTGTCATTGGTTTGCCAGTTTATTCAGTAGTGTGCTGTTGTTATGCAACTGAAAACTAGACAAATTAGGATAAATAGTTTTTGTCTCAGAGTTTAGAACAGAGTAACATATAGAATGTGAGAATGTTTTATATACTGAAATATATTGAACTTTAATCATATGTGGTAGATATCACAAGAATTGTGCTTGACTGAGGTCTGCCAGTTCTGAATGGTTCAGTACTGTCATGTGCTTCAAAACCAACAGTTATATAATGGAGTGGATCTCGATCAAATTCAAAACAATAAACAACCTGTGAAGTCCAACACCTCTTGTAGGTAATGACACATAAATTGCTATAATAATAATAATAATAATAATAATAATAATAATAATAATAATAATAATAATAATAATAATAATAATAACAACAACAACAACAACAACAATAACAATAAAAATAATAATAGCATAGGACTGGCAAAGTAATAATACTCTGAATTATTTGGACATTATGTAGGTGAAAAGCTAGTAATGTAAGCAATACTTTGAACATTTGAATGTCCATGTTTTTAGCAGTATGCAGAGGCAAGCATTTTGGAAAATTACATAGGAAATGTTTGAGTAAGTAAATTGATCTGCAATACTGTCAAGCAGTTATCTCCCACCGCATTGGTAACTGGGGTTAAACAAATACAAAGCAAATCTTCAATTAACATCTCTTGGGGGTCACTATGATTTCCAATCATTTCACTTATTTAACATTGAAACAGACTATTATGTTTTGAGACATTATATTGAAATGACCCTGGAACAAGCCATCAAAAACTAATGTTAGTATCTAATTGTTATGATACAAGAGTGCAAGCAGTGAGTGTTTACTTGCAGGAGTATATTTATCTTATCCAAATCAATATTTTGTACTGATGACAGCTTTCCAGTTTCTTAGCTACGTTTCTCTCATTAAATATTTTTGTTGATTTGACTTTTGAGTGGAACTTCTTCAATGAACCCTCCCTAGCAGACAGGAAGTAGAGGTCATTTACAATATTACCGCTCTCAAGGTAGTTTGAAGAAATGGAAATATGTGCAAATATCAATGGAATAAAGTGCAACTTAAATGCATAGGTAGATTCTGACAACACTGGATAAAATAAACCCCTTACATTTATATCCTTTATACAATATATATCATTAATAAAGTTCATGTGTCAATGGCACTATGTTATCTAAAATTCTATTGGGAAAAATGACAGTGTGTCCACTATTTCATACAGGCAATAAAATACACAAGTCAGTGCTCCACTGTATAATGACCTTCTCTCTATTTTCTCTCAATAACAATTTTTAGCAAATGCTTACTGGGGTCATAAAGAGTAAACTAAGACCACTTTAGTGACAGCACCATGCCCAAGTGATCAGTGGTTGTGTCTGAAAGAAAAATTAGGTGTGCATAGCTGTTCTCTGTTAAAAGTCATTGCAACTCTGAAAAATGCCAAAATTGATCGTGAAAGGTAATTTTCTTAATCTTCTCCTTGTTCACTTAACTACCACCACGGCATGTGAAGAAACAAAAAAATCATGTGAGCTATATTCGCCTTATAATAGCAACCATGTTACAATGAAATGTGTGTACAAATATAACTAGCGCCAACATTTATCTTGGATTAATGAATACTATTTACAACCTTGAACTAAATCTACATAACCAGGTCTGTGTGTCAAAGCTAACAGAATTAATGGCCTGATGTTCTATGCTGGCACTAGAATGTTTCAAGTATCACCAAAGTTTGCCTGGGTGGTCTAAATGCATTGGCTATTAAAATTTAGTGAACTTAAATTCCTAAATTGAGAGATGTTTTCTCAAAGGATAAGCAGAAATTTCACGACATCATGCAATGAAATCAATGCATCAAACTATGCTCAAGAAATAAAAAAATAAAAACAATTAAGTTTCAATGTTGCAGTTTGGGAAAAATAATCTCATTTTTATTGTGATCCAACAATGACACTAGAATGTATCCATAATCACATGCAAAATGTAGTGAAATAATGCATGATGCTTTTTTAGTACCCAATTTATGTGTGTTGAAACCTCTTTCTCAAGCAATGGTCTTTGTTGTTTGGACCCCAATGGGTGCAATTCATAGAAGGAGTGATGGACTGACATGTTCAATCATCTAGCCAAGCAGAAATAGTTTGCACAAAGTTCCTAATCTACTTTAGTCATTACCCAATATTAACTTAGATTTTCCTTCACAATTCCCTAACTTTTCTTAATTTTTTTCCTTACAAGTAAAAGTTACATTTATTAAAAAACAGTTTCTTTTGTTCTCTTTGCTTCTTATGAAATTTAGTCCCTTATTAGTAGTCAAGCACACACACAAAACACGATGTTTGCAGTCAGAACTTTAATTTTATGACATGCCTAATCTGACCATAAAAAGAAAAAAAACTCATTTAAGCTATAAAAAAGTAGGAAAACATTTTGATTCTTATCACTACAATTAAACAAGCTTCTTGCTTCCTATACTTTTAAAAATAGTTTTTAACATCACACCAGAAATGACAGCTCTGATAGCCACAATCCTTGTTTAAGTTAATTTTTCTTCTTCAAATCATCGAATGTGGATATGTGAGAAAGCTTGCCAGTAGCTTCTTGTGGGTCGGTGGTTCTTTCCGGTGATTTCCCGGTTTCTTCCTCCACTATTAATACTGGCCGCCATGTATAGCCTATTTTGTACTGAAAAATGGCGCTAAGCCCCACAATAACAACAACAAATAAAATCATTGATCAATCATCATAATAAAAAATTATATCATTGTTTTCTGTGATTCCAGATTGACATCAGAACATCTCAGTTTCTTACAGTATAAAATGTGTACAATATTTTCATGACTTGCTATCAAAAAGGAATCCTTTAAGACACTGAATCAATCCTAAGCAATGGGTTCTTTTGGTGTTAGTATATGACAGACAATAGAAAATACAAGCACACAACTGTGAATAGTAGAAAGGAAACTTTAGAAAAAGATAGCATATACTCTATGTCTATAACTATATGCATTCACAAAATAGGCTAACAACAAAGACAACATCTATGCAGACGTGCTATTTTGATGTCCATCTCACCTGAGGAAGCATAATCTGCCGGGTTGACACTTTTTCCTTAGTAAATAAACACCATACATCTTTTAATACCCTATATGGACCAATTAATTGTTATCTGTATTGATACAAGTGGAATGATATTATCTCTATGTGGCAGAGATTCATTTTCATATTTTTATTTCATAAAGGAAAATACTATTGACCTTCTATGTACTCATTTACTGTTGTTAAGAACATTAATAAGTCTTTATCTTGATTACATTTGTGAGGTCAATGGAGATTTTTAACACAACACATAATATCGGTCTCCTTCAAATGATTATATAATTAATGTGATATCTTCAGCAGCAAAAAAATATCTGGTAATTTTGTTTTGGCTCTGACACATCTTTCTTCTTTGGACAATCATCAAAAGAAATCAATGTTACAGCAAACCAGTTACTACATTACACCTATATATTCATATTTTTGATATTCACAGTATAATTTATAAATTTTGTTTCATTGAGGATGAATTCACTTTGCACTATTCAAAAAGCTGTACTATCCATGTTGGCATTAATCACTGAATGCATTTTCCAAGGAACAGGAGTTGCGAGAAAGATGTCATAGTTTGCATGTGCTCTGGTATTTGCTTTAGTTTTGGGAATAAACTGCATGCAATTAACAAAGTAATCAGTACAAGAAAAGTAAGGCACTGTGACCTATATTCCCTGGAAGATGGGCATATTAATGCAAAGAAGATCCTAAACAAGATTCATTTGGACATAAAACCCACAACTACAGATCTGCCAGTCAAAAGTCATTGCACATGGTTATAACCTGTAATTAACCAAGTCATAGTATAAGTAAAGATCACTGCCAAAATGTCCCCTCTGATGATTTAGAATGATTCTAGGAACATCCTGTAAAAATTCCATAAACATATTTGGAAAAAAAAACCTTTTACAATAGGGATGTTAATAACAAAGTCAATCAATGTAAGAAAAGTAGGTCATTATGACCTGAATCTCCCCCCTTGGTAGTTCAGAATGATAAAAAGAACACCAACATCAGATCTAGATTCCATGTCAGCAGCTAAAGACTGTCCAGAGGTCAGTGGTTTTGTGGGACAAACAAAACTTTTCAGTACACAAGAGATTTTTTTTTATCAAGAGCTCCCAATTTCTTCAAGAAGTATCTGTAACAAGTTCATATCATATACTAAAACAAGAAAGAGGATGTAATTTTGCTCGATATGATGAGTATTAAAAGTTTTATCTTGCTAATGAACAGCAAGTAATAGATGACACAATTGCAAATAGTCTAAAATTTATTGTACCTGTGATATCAGCACCATAGTCCACATCATTGATTATGTCAGCATCCTGGATTGTAAGTTCATCAAATATTGATGTATCATTTCTCCTGTTCAAAAACAAACAGTATACCATAAAGTAAATGATTTAGTTCATTACATATGAAAATGTTTATTAATGAATGGACCAAACTGGAAATGTGCAGATCATCTTGGGTAAAATAAACTGGAAGACAAATAACACCAATATTGTTTGGTTTAATTACACTGGACAGGTGTAATGAAAGATTTAAACCTAGTCAATTTTTAAATCACAAAAATGTTAGTAAATCAGTACACTAAAAATTCAATGACTGTTTTACAAAATAATAAAGAAATGTCAAGTCATTGTGACATCATATTGGATCAGCATAATCTAAGAAGAAAAAAGAAAGACAAATAGACAGAGTAGGGTGCCTGTCAACTTTTGGTTCAATTTCTATAGATATAAAGAAGAAATGTTGTAATATTGTTGGAGAATTATTGGTTCTTTTATTATCATCCCCTTAAAGCCAGCCAACTAAACTATTTCTTAAAGGAATGCGATTACAGGTTACATGAAATAGTATGTCAGCTTAAATATTTGAATAATCCAGAAACAAAGCATTCCCATATATTTTCAGACAGATTATTATAATCATTTTGCCATGTCCAGTTGCCAAAGTAACACAAAAACAAAAAGCAAAGTGAATACATAAGTTGCTTTAGATGTATAAAATAATGAGGATAAACTGATTTACAGCACACACCTGCATGCCTGACAGTTTAACTGCTTTTCTTTTATAACCTTGTAAAATATATACTCATCATTTTTAACAACATTACTAAATTTTACAGAATTCAAACTTGACTGGGAATCCATCTTAAAGGTTTTCTGCTACCATTCCTTTAATTAATGTGATTTGCCCTTTTCTTTCAGTTCTTCTTGATTTCTTTACCTGCATGCTTGGGGATGTAAACCTGGCCAGATCTCAAAAGAGATGACTAATAAAGACAGGAACTGTGGTGGCAAACATGCCAAAATCATGTTTGAAAGAATGCTGATTCAAATACTACCATCAAATCAGTCATGGTTGGCTACCATTTTGTTTACCTTGGGCAAGGCACTTTACTTCAATTGCCTTGGCACAAAATAACATACTTTTATAGCTGTGGCATAGAAACACAAACCAAACAAACTTTCTGATAGCATCATTGGCTGCTTTTGTTTCACCTTCTCAAGTTCTTGATTCAATTTTTCCTGATTTAATTTCATCTGTGAGGATAAATGGGTAAACATTGTTGCCATCAGTGATTCTTTTGTGAGAGGAATTTTCATGATCTACCAATGTGAATGATGTGAATTTCATTGATATTATTTTTAACCATTTGAGACTTTAGTTTAGTCACGACATCACTGTCCTCAGATAAATTTCTTTCTACACCAGTACTATCATATGGCAAAAATAAAGCAGGCTTAAAAACCTTTTCCAGTTTGGATTCTTTATAACTGCCAGCCAACGCCTTCAGTCTGAAAACTACACTCCAAAAAATAATAATCTATACTTTAGTGAGTTCAGTGTTCCCTTGAAACGTCACTTTTGCACAACTATTGGGGTGCTTGAACATAAGACATGTAATTTAAAACTTGTGGGCAAAGTACTGCCCATGCCATGCCATGTTAGCTACATCAATGTGCTTGGGAAAGGCACTTGACTTCCATTTGTTCCGCATGACATAGTCAACAGGTTTTATTACATCAGTATATGCTGGTTTTTATCTATAAAATTTGCCTATGTAAATATACAATGAGTTTTAGGTCTTGAGAGTTAACTGTCTCATCATCAAGGAGCCCCGAGTAGCTGAGTGGTCTAAAGCGCTGTCCGTTACGGATCACTGCCATCTCACCTCTGTCTGCGTGAGTTCGAGTCTAGGATTCAGCGAATGTGGATATGAGAGAAGGCTTGCCAGTAGCTTCTCGTAGTTCAGTGGTTCTTTCCGGTGATTTCCCGGTTTCTTCCTCCACCATTAATACTGGCCGCCATGAATAGCCTATCGTGTGCTGAAAAATGGCATTAAGCCCAACAACAACTCATCATCAAAGTCTGTAAGAAGCCAACTTATTCATTTTATAAAGTTGTTTATTTCTGATAACTTCAATCAGCACTAGACACAGCACCAGAAGGAGAATCAGCTTAGTTCTTTGAATGTTTGCAAGGGTTTGATATTTGATTCAAGGTCAAACAATTCAAATTAAAGCAGTCCTCTTTCTATTTCATAGACTCTAATCCAAGCAGACACTTTCTATTTCATTCACTTACTGCTTCATTCTATTTACTTGGAGGAATCTGTTAGCATGGCCACAGAAATCAATAAGTTATTGTTTTTAAAAGTAATAATGATAAATCTACTCTAGTGTCCAGTACTAATTTGGCAGATGAAGATAAAAATAATATTCCAATTTCAAAGAACTATTTGTCAAAAATGTACATGGCACATATTTCAAATTCAAAAGCAGAGAAATTGAGTACTGCAAAGAAATTAACAAACAAGGAGTTTCTATTGCAATGGGAAATTTCATATTTCAATTCCTTCTGTCAGTGCCGAAACCAAATCAGTTGCACTGGGCTTGAAAACCATCAATGATATTTTCTGAGTAGTGAAATAAATGCTTGACTATCAAGATTTTTCTTTGTTATGGAGTTTACTTTTTTATACAATTGGTGCTTTTATTTACTCATGTTCAAAACAAATTAATTACCATGTTTTTGTTTGCTGGAGGACCGGCTTTGTTTGGATCTTGCCACTTTTTATTTATGTGATGTGTGATGTCATTATGATTTTTAAGGTAGCTTTAACAATTTTTCAGTCATATCACTTTGATGTCCAATGTGGCAGTTTATATAGTGATGTCTAGCACTGGGGCATCATGCCGAAGACATGCAGCATGATGTCCCACCCAGTCACATTATCCTGGCACCAGGCCAACCAGTTCTAACACTAACCTCTTAATGCCGAGCGTCAAGTGAGGCAGCTGTTAGTACCATTTTTGTAAGTCTTTAGTATGACTCGACTGGAGATCGAACCCACTTTCTTTTATATATGACTAATCTTTGTGATTAAGTTGAAGGCTTTTCACTCACACTAAGCCACAAAAAAAGAAACATTTTATCAGGTAAATGGAATAACTATTTACTAATATAAATGAACTCTGAATAAATGCAGTTAGTTGTGTGTAGTTTAAGTTGGTGACAGACAGTGATGATACTGGAATGGTATAACACTAAAGTTTGTTCCACACAGTACTGCAAATTTTATCATATCTATAACTTGCAAAATTGTTGGGTCAAAATCATATAATGTATCTAACAGTACCTAATTTGTTGAAAATACTTTACATGAAATGAAAACTAAGAACTTTTAGCAACATATAATAATACTGACTGTTTGTCCTTGCTGTACCAGTAGTAGCACAACCACTGTGGAAATGCTGGCCAATAATGTGTTAAAACTTTCAGTTTTAAAAAAGGCACACATACCCTTATATTCAGATGAGTTGATAAAAAGTTTATACCCTTGATGTAGTTTCTTTTTTCTGAAAGCAACCAAGAAATAAAACTGATAGCCTGAAACAGAGCAATCAATTCTTCTACCCTATAGGAGTTTGAGCTACAATACTTACAACTTCTTATAGCTGTTGGTTCCACTTTGTGTGCCACTGTCAGCAGACTGTTCCATGTCTAACTCAGGCGTTGTGGCAACTATGTGGGCAAGAGCATTATCCAGACCTGAGAGCAATGAATTGTATGTGAATTAAAATTATGAATTAAAGTAATGGTCCACTGATAAAGTCATACTAATAAAGTAAAACAACTGATATGTGCTTACCAACCATGAAATTTCAAACTATTAACTGTTAATTAATGATACAGTTCTCTAAATTTCTTGTATACAGGTTTACAAATATTTGCAAATAATTTCTCTAGACTTGAATTATATACAACATAGCTGTAATTAGAAAAGTGCTTCCAAGATTAAGTTATGAAGGCATTGTATTTCCTTAGTTCTATTGAATTTCTCTCCATGGACTTATTTTTGATGCAAGTGAAAGGGAGGAATTATTTTCTTTAAATATGCTTATTTATTCCATGTGAAACTACAGATGAACCTGTCTATAAAGGTTACCCATTGGACTGGCAAAAAATGTCTTTTACGAAAGGATTACTTTTTATATACATATATCTGGGCATAAAGCTGTGTTTAAATGGAATGTTTTTACTTGATCTATATATCACTGGTGGCTGCTATATTGGTATAGCTGCTATTACATGATTGACTGTACTATCCAGATTGAACTGTTTATTATTTGTAGTGTAATGAAGTACATACTATTTCATACAGAATTAGGTACAGTCATATTATAATCACATGGATGGTTGTAAATTTTCAACATCTGACAAATTTCATGATAATTTACATAAGATCAATGATTTGATCACATTATATTTAGGAACTATCTTGCAATACAGACACCATGATGACGGAAATCATTATGCACATAATAAGACATTTACTTCTTTACACATCAAAAACTGTAAATTTGACACAAATAAAATTTACATTTGATTTGGTACCATTATATGTTGTAATTACCCTGCCAAAGTATTGTCATTTATCTTTCAATTAAAAATCTCTTGGGCTGATTATCTGATTACTTCTGAGAGTAAAAAAAAAAAATTCTCCCAAAACAATTTAGTAAATTACATGAATAAATTCAATGTATTGAAGCATCACATTTATAATGCTTTGAATTATGCAATCTTAATAAAGGTATCTTAAATTTTGCCCCACAGGTACACACGCACTAACAATATTAAACAAGATGCTCAAATGGGTCTGAGATCACTCAACTGGCTGATATCTGCACAATAATCAAATGCAAGAGCAGTTGGCCAATAAATGACACTGCTATTGTGCATGAATTTCATCCAATGCTGTTGATTGTACATTTAAAATGATAAAACAATTATTTCAAGGTTTCTTCAGTTTTTTTATATCTTCATTCACATCTTAAGGTACATCATTATCATCTGTCTGATGTTGAAAGCCCTCCTTTCCAGGAAACTTTTTCCAAAGTTGCTCAAACTCTGTTTAGTGGTTTTTTTTAAGAGACAAAGCTGTGTACATGTTTTTCTACATTTATTCACAGTGGTCAAGTTTGACACTGGCACTGAAAATGTGAAAGGCCATCAAGATCCAATACTTTGTCAAATTTGGTCTAATTCTGTAAAAAACTTAAGTTTTTTGTAATTGTAGAAGCAACAACCATTCTGCTAAGCTTGGTCAAGTGGTTTTTGCACAAAGGCCATTTTGAAAAGTTTCCAATTTTAGTAATGGAGGCAATATACGAATGCAAATTAGTGCTTCTTGTATTAATCTGAAAGCTCTTAAGTGAATGCTAGAATATGTTACAATTTTGACAAATTCTAATGAGCAGTTCTTCAAAAGATTTTACTGCTTTTTGATAGGAGTCACCACATTTGATAGCAGATTGTCATCATTTGTGCAAAACTGAACTGCTTCCTGGCAGGATGATTTTGGTCAAATCTAGTAAATTCCTTTGAGTGGTTTGTAAACAAGTTTTCAAAAGATTTTAAAATATATTTTGCAATAATTATCACATTTAATTCCATGGTGGCAACACTGGTATAAAATAAACAGCCACTTATGCCAACATGCTTTTTTGTTAAAATTAAATTCCTTCGAAGTTATTTTAAACTTTCTGTTGTTATTTGTGGTGGTCATATATGGTGAATCAGAATCATTTATATAAATTGGAAGTGGTTATGTCAAAACGATCATCAAACCTGGTCATATTTGTTGAGCAGTTTTAAGGTGTGTGTGTGTGTTTTGGATTTTCAATGTAGTGTTGACAATTTTAGTCATTTTGCTACAATATCTACAGTGTGGCAGTTTATAGTGATATCTAGTGCTGGGGCATGATGCCACAGATATGTAGCATGATGTTCCACCCAGTCACATTATGCTGACACATGACACCAGGATGACTAACACTAACCTCCTAATGCTGAGTGCCAAGCAAGGCAGCTGCAAGTACCATTTTTAAAGTCTTTAGTATGACTTGGCTGGGATTCAAAGAGGAGGATGTTCTTCAAAGAGGTGGATGTTCTAACCAATTAGGCCACCAAAGCAGTCTAGTCATTTAAAGGTTTTTCTATTTTTAATATTGGCTCTATTTTTATGGCAGAACAGTATCATTTGTGCCTATTTGAAAGCCATCTATGCCAGGATGCTTTTTGTCAAATTCTGTTAAGCAGTTTTTGAGAAGTTTCTTTTTAAACAGTGTCGATACTTTATGCCAGATTGGCATCATCTGAACAAATTATTAAAAATTAAAAGACCTTCATGCCATGATACTTTGTATCAGATTCTTTTAATCCGTTTTTGAAAAGTTAAAGTTCAAAGGTTTTCACACTCATAGTAACATATTGAATGACTGATCTGCATCCATTGAAAACATCAAAAGGCCATTATGCCAGAATGCTCCATCTAAAATGATGTGCAAATTGATCAAGGAATGTTAAGATGTTAACAGCATCTGTGACTGGACAAAAAAGAACCATACCATAAGCTCATTTGACCTTGTAGCCAGATGAGCTAAATGGACAAAGAAAATATTAGCATACAATATGTTTACTCACCAGAGCGAAGCACAGGAAAAGCAGTAAGAAAAAAGAAAAGTTTCAAAATAAAAGCAATAGATCAAGCATTATTTGTTTTATAACTTTCTGGCTTGACCAAACAGGAAAAACAGACAATTAATGATGATCACTTGTGAAATGTTGGAGCATTCACCTTTTAAAGATTTATATTTCATTACTGCTTAGGGTCCAAGCAATTCAAAATTATTAAAAATAGATATTGGTAACTACAAAAAAAAATTATGGGAAAAGTATGCCTAATTACCCATCAAATAACAGCTGAATGAATTTAAATTTCATCACATCTACACATGTTGACAATCACAAGACTCCTTATCAAATGCACAAGGAAAAGGTTATGTTGGCAGAGTGGACTTTTTTTTTGCATGACTGTTATTGCCATCATATTAGTTTTCCCCAACAGAAAAAATTTAATGCTCATATATGGCAAGTCATAAATTGATAAAACTTTTCACAGGTCTTATATACCTTGCACTGACAATATCATTAGCTTTTACAAGACTTAATACTACTGCAAAGAAAGATTTCTTTTCATTAACTTAAGGAGGCACAATTTGAAACCATATAATTTTGTGTCCAATCTTTCTGAGGATTCACAGCACTACCATACTATTAGGTAAAAATTGATAAATGCAATGATCACATTTTGAGTGGCACAGTAAGCAGTGATTTTATAAGAGTGGACTATTTTTTTAATTAGTTAAGACCACAAAATACACACTTAATACAACAGGCACAAAAAATACATCTATTACATACATATATTCTGTGAGGCTATCTACCGAAAGTATTGCAAACATCTAATATAGGAGATGAAATGCAGGTGTCACATTACTTTCTCAAAAATTGTGCCAATATCTGAATGCAAAATTGTATAACTGACTTTGACACATAGATCAAAGAAGCAAGGGTACAGTTTGCAGAAAAAATTATCATAGCTAAATGATGATTCGTTAAAAGGATGAACAAAACCCATCAAATGGTTTAGGAAATGCAAATAAATGCAAAAATAATCAAAAATAAAACTTCTATGAAAGACTTTGACTATTAGGTTAAAGAAACAAGTGTGCATGTTACCAAATAAATAGTCTAGCTTCATGATAATTTATCCAAAGTACATAAAATATTTTTTTAACAAATTGAAAAAGCTTTAAGCAAACCTAAATGCAAACCTGCCAACCCTAGCAAGACCCCAGTAAAGCAGTAAAACAATTTATGCAAGTCAAAACAATTTTCAGTGAGGTGTAATCAAATATGTATTGCTATTGCCATCAAGGAAACATGCATTTAAGACCTTTCAAACATGATCTGAGACTAATGCAGCAAAACCAAACATGTAATTAAACTAAAAATTTGTAAAAGTATACTTAAACCTTAATTACATCCTCTAGTTTCAGAAACTTCAGATCCAAACCCCAAGAGGTTCAAAGAGTGCTAGATCCCTCAACTCGACATCTTTCAGTTTTTTTTTTTAATGTCCAATAAACGAGACATAACTGTTACCTTTCCTACTTTTTACCCATTGAATCTGAATATTCCTACTTAATTTTCATAACAGATGTCTATATGTTTTAAGAGATTAACTGTCTATGTTGTCTTCCAATTGTATTGTTCAATAGTTGCCATTTCTAGAAAATGCTACAAGCACTAGAATAATTATGCAGGTGGTCTGCATGAAAAAATAAAGTACTTTAAAGTATCTGATGTACTACTAAACAAGTTATACTGGTTCTTTAACTAACTCCAATAAATATAATATAAAACCCAGATTTGGATCAAACATGGGCAAGTCAGTTTCTGGAATTGATAGCAATAATCATTTTATTACAACATTTCCTAAAGGTTCTAATAAAGGATCATTTTAGTATGACTTAAATGTCAAATCATAATGGTTGACCCATTTGTTAATGCAAATTTTCTTGGACTCAGCTTCACTCAACAGTGAAAGAAGTGAGAAAGTATAGCACAGAAGCAATTGTTTCAGATTCAAAATAATTAATGCCAAAAAAAATTAGAATTTATTTAGGTTTTAAGAAAATATATGCAAAGAAAAAATTTAAGCAAACTGCATTGAACAGCTAATGATACCACTGCAGCCACCATTTAACAATGCTATGTCTCACTTCCCACTATTATGGGCTAACAAAATTGATAAATGTTTATCATATACTAAATTTACTACTAATCTGTTGACTGTCATCTTGAAAGAATTGAAATGACGTTTAAACGGCTCTGCAATGAAGTTTTGTTTATGCAATGGCAGAGAAACAAAATAAATTAAGATTTTTAAGAAAGAAGAGTCACTCCACGGGACAGAACATTTTCCGGATATCAAAGATTGAAAACAAAAGTTTTTTTCATTTTAACTTTTGAGTGTAGAAACCATCTCAGACATTCTTGAGAAAAAACAAGAATTTCACAAATGATCAAGAGACCAACTAGAGAACATTAGAAATCTTTTGATTAAAAAGCTAGGTCGATATGACCATCCACTCACAAGTAGCAATAAGAGTTTCAGGACTGGCAATATGATCTTTATGATGACTGCTCTGGTGGCCATAATGGATGTTAGACTGGCCTTGTGTTTCTTTAACAACCAACTAGATATCACAACAAATCTTTAGATAAAAAGCCCATGTTTATGTGACATCAATTTAGGAAAAGCTGCTGTAAGAACCTAATGATGGTCAATGGTTCAGCACAATGTCTAATTAGGACCATTTATGGTGGCGCTCACCAGTTATTATGTACTTTTGAGAGAGTGCTGTATGTAAGGTGAAGTTGTTTGCATTTTAAACATGCACAGTGCAGAGAATGTTGGCATAACTATATACTACTTTCATGTAATGTGGATGAAATTTCTTTGGATATTGTTCTTTTGGAAATTTCAAATGATCTTGGGACACTGCTAACTAAAATGACTGCTCCCTTGTGCTCCAAAAATCAACCTAAATTTGTCTAAAGTACACTATTCTTGGCAGCTATTAAAATATGGAAAATGAATTTTGCCAAACTAGATAATACCAGCTTCTAAAAGTGCAATGACTGAATTACCAAATACATAAAATGTAAAAAAAGTTATTGGCTCTTTTTTTTACAATTTACCTCTGAAGTTCGAGAAGTGAAAATGAGCAAGTAGAGCTAGCACGTTTTTGAAAGGTGCACATCTGGAGTAAGGCCAAGCTGTATATTCTCTAACCCATATTACACCCATCAATCATACATCAAAATAAAGGGAATGAAAGGTTTTTTGAACAACACCTAAGATATACAAAGTCTCTTTTAAATAACCAGTATAACTAGTGAGGCAACCCGGGGAAACTCTTTTTCTTTAAAATTTTAACCCTATGCTAAATACGAAACTGTAGAGCGCCACCTTAGTGACTAGGATGAGTAGCAATAAACAAATTTTCAAGATGGCTGCTAGGGAAGCCATATGTGGTCAAATTAGCACAATTTTCATTCACAACCAACTAGACATAAAAACTGGTGAAAACTTAATGATATAACCATCCATTCATGAGGAGAAGTAGTAATGAGGACCTGAGGACGACCCCTGTGGCTACCATATTGAATGTCTGAGCAGCACCATTATTATTTAGAACCACATTCTTTAGGATTAATGCCTGTAAAATTTCTTGGCAATCCTCCAAATAATTTGGGAGGAGCATCGATAACAAACTTGTGCTAATGGATGATGGGCAACAGACCACCATATATGCTCTTAAGTCTATAACCAATTGAGCTACAAAGCACAGCATTAAATAGCCAATATAAACATATGCCTCTCCTATTTGTGCAAGACATATAAGCTTTAATTTGTTTACTCTAGCAGCTATGGTAAAATTGACATGTAACCAAATTTCAATTTCTGGGTAGGCAGTGGTAGCCCACTTGGTAGAGCACTGGCTTTGTAATCAAAAGATAATATGATTAATACCCATCTAGGCCTTCTGCCTTAGTGTGTCTTTGGGACATATTCTTAACTCCCAATACCTCCTATGTAGCATTGTTTTCTTTTGTTTGCCATAACTGCACCTTGGGTGAACCAATTGGGACATTTACCCATAAAAAATCTACAGTGTCACCATTGTCACCATGAATTTGATGAATCTCCATATCTTGATCATGTCTACCCGTCAGCTCAACCATGATGCAACACTACCATTTAATATTAAAAGTTCACTTGCACTGGATTACCAAGACAGAATAATGTCTGCTAATACCTTCTAATAAACAAACTTATGCAGTGTACTGAGTATCAGCCTTGAATTTGGTGGTGCTCTAGGGTTAAGAGTGAACTAAAAGCACTTAGAAAAAGCAGGAGAACATTAAGCTTCATATACCTTTTCCTCGTAGCATTGACTTTGTAAATGGCATTTCCTCTGTTTGAAAGGATAAATAACATTTCTCTTTTTAGTAATTATCATTAGCATGTTTTGATGCCTATCTATATTATTTCTGTGAATGAAGTTTAGTCTTCAAGACATTTCATACTGACAGAAAAAAAAATTCAATTTCCTCTTGTAAACAACTCATGATTTCATCTTGTTAAATTTTTCACATAATTACTTTGGAGAATTCTTTTTTTTTGGGGGGGGATGGGCAAAACATTATACACCATATAAATTTCTGGAGAGATAAAAAAATGTCTTCAAAAAAGTTTACATTTCCATACAAGAAAAACAGATCTGTTACTAAAATAAAAGACCAATTCTTGGTATATACTTTGATACATAGATTGTGATATATAAATAAATCAAACTCTCCTCCTTTTGTGGTTAGGTTTACAAAAAATTTATATATAGCAATACCTCCCCTTCTCTATTACAATCTCAGAGTCCCCTTTTAAGACGGGTCACCCAATGATCAGAGCTATATTAACCACAAAAAAGTTTTTTTTTTTTTACTGCTTTATCACCTTCTTATAAGATTACCTAATCACTGCTAAAGGGTTGTTTTTATATGAGGTAAGCATTTAAGTTGTCTGCTAACAGGAACAAATACCATAGATAGACTCAAATTAGTCTTTTATGACAAAGTGATTACTTAAATCTACACAACTGCTTAAAACATTCAGAAGGTGTAGTCAGAATGTATTACAATCCATGAAATTGTTCTTTTTTTTCCTTCTCTTGTTCTATCAGTAGCCAGCAACAACAATGAAATTCAATCTCTTAAACTTACTGATCCTAATGGATGCTTATGTAAGTATGAGAGACTACACTGGTATAAATATGTATAGCTATATCTGTTACTATGCAAGTAATTACAGAATAACCACCACTCTAGAAGTAAAAATCTGACAAAGCCATTATCTCATGTGATGTATATTCTGGTCATGATGAAAATGCATACCAAATTTCATAACGATATCTCAAGATTGTTTTGAAGATATTCAATATCAACAGTAAGATGAGAATGACCTGCATTTTTTAAAATTAAAAACTGGGATAGTTCTTGAAATACTGATCAGAGCCAATTTTTTTATAAGATGTGTGATACAAAAACATGTCAGATTTCAAGATTTCTCATATGGTTAAAGAGATATTAGGTGCAAATACAATTTTCCAATAATGAGACGGCAACTCAACAAGTAGTAACCAGATAAAAAGTAATTGTTTTATTAGTCCAAGCTCTTACCATGGCACAAATACATAAAAGTTTCATGAATATATTTTGAACAGTTCTCAAATTATTAATTGGACAAGCTTATGATGGCTGGCCAGATACAATTTGTAATAAAAGTGGAGATAACTCTTATAATTCTCAACAGACATGATCCACTTTTGGCAGAACACAGTGCCTAGTCATGAAACAAAATTATACCAGGTTCCATGGAGACATGTCAAAGCATTCTGGAGACATTAATTAAACAAAAGTGTGACAGATAAAATGCCTTCCCTGACAAACATATAAATGCAAACAAGCAAACCTAGTCAATCAAAATGAAACAAACCCAGTTTAAAGAATAACATGCAAGCAGACATGTATCATTTAAACACAATCATATGTTGCTCAAACTGGTCTGTCAGGCCTGGAATAATCTCTTGTCATGCTATGTGCCTTGTTTGCTCTATCAGATGCCTAACTTCTTAATCTGGCCTGGAGATTGGAAAACTACATTCGAGTTTGAAAGTGAGTTTTCATTCAGAGTCTGACAAATGAAACATTAAAAAAGTCTTTTATGATTGGTTAATACGGCACCTTAAGCTCAAACTGACAAGATTTATGACTTCAGGTCCCCTTTCTTTTTTACAGTTTGAGCAATCATTGTTTCACTACATGTATACATTTTACTATATGAAAAGTGATAGATATCAATATAAAAAAGAATAAAATCAAACACCACATAAAGGCAATGTAATTAGAAACAATGCAGGAAAAAGGTGAACCCTTCCTTATAGTCATGCAAATTAACAAACTTGTTCATGTGCTTTTGATATCATCAAATTATTGAGAAACTAATAGCTTGGAGGGTTTGACATTAATGAGAACAAAAACAGATGAATATAACTTGTAACATATTCAAAGTCATATTCGTTGTTTATGAAAAAAAGCATATTGAACTATCCCACTAAATACATGTGGTTTTAATTATATATGCTTCAAGTCTTTTCTTCTCATTATCTTTTAAGAGACAACTGATTAAAAAATACAATTTTTGGGAAAAGAAATACTGAAAGTTTACCTGTGATGAACATTTGCAACTGAGAGTATTTGGAAAAGTCGGATGTGCTACATAAGTGACAAACTATAATGAAGGAGAAAGTATTTATTTCCTCCCATGAATAAGATTTGAGTTATATCCTTTATTTATATACCCCCTCCCTCTCTCCCCCTCTCTCTCTCTGGCTGGCCTTGAATGATTAAAAGGATAGAATTATTATTAACAGAAGACAGCATATCATTTCCTTTGAGGATGTGAACTCACTCCAAGCCAGAAATCTCCCATTTCATTAAGTATTCACAAAGTTCACCTATGGTGGTTCAACATACTTAACCCATTTGCTGGAAAGAGTTCAAACAAAATCAATATCAAAATTTAAAAAGGAAAAAGAAGAGAAAAATCTTCCAATCTGCAGCAACATTACATTACATACCTGGAATGTGATCTTCCTCAAAGGCATCTTCTGCACTACTAAATCTAATATGCTGCGGTCCTCTGACTGGCAAGATAGGGGAGACAACAGTATTAGGAAGAACTGTAGTGCTATCAGCTGACTCTACTCTATTTTCTAAATGTTTTTTATCCATACTTCTGTCTTTCTTTATCACAGACATATCACTCTGAGAGACTTGCTCTGAGAGTCTGGATCTAACTTTCTCTGATCCCCTATCAAGAGTCTGCTCCTGAGGAGAACTTGTTATGCGTTTGTGTATAATCTCTTTTTCTGATACAGTTTTTTCTAATCTGTCACTTGATTTGTAATCTGATTTAGTCTCAGTTCCGTGAGTATCACCTCTATCATGATCAAACTGGCTGGTGGAAGCAGGGACTGAGGCATGGGGCTGTACTTTCTCAGTTGCTTTTTCTAAAGACAAACGCATGGAAAGAAAGCAAAATAAAACTAAAAAGGAGGGGAAAATATCAAGCTGACAAACTATATCTCAAGCAAAAGATCAAGATCAAATCAAGCTAAAATAAACTGCAATTAAAAAGATTTCATCACATGAACCTTGTGAAAAGTCAGCTACTTGAAGCTAGAACAATAGCACAATAAAGATTAAGTACAACAAATCTGAATTAATTCAGCATATATGAAATGTGATCATGCTAAATAAATGTGAATAAATGAAATTACATGTAACTATCTGAAGACTCCTACTAAAGAATGAACAGTAAGATGCATATAAATCTGCAATTACACTTTATATTCTTGGTATATACTTTAATACATAGATTGTGATATATAAATAAATCAAACTCTCCTCCCTTTGTGGTCAGGTTTACAAAAAAATTATATATAGCAGTACATCCACCTTCCCTATCTCAATTTCAGAGTCTCCTCTTAAGACAGGTCACCCAATGATCAGAGCTATATTAACCACAAAAAAGTTTTATTTTTACTGCTTTATCACCGTCTTATAAGATTACCTAATCACTGCTAAAGGGCTGTTTTCATATGAGGTTAGCATTTAAGTTGTCTGCTAACAGGAACAAATACCATAGATAATCAGACTCAAATTAGTCTTTTATGATAAAGTGATTACTTAAATCTACACAACTGCTTAAAACATTCAGAATGTGTAGTCAGAATATATTACAATTCATGAAATTTTTCTTTTTAGATACTTTGAGACCTATAATCATTTTACATCCACAAAATATATGGATGTTACTTGTTATAATTCTGAAATCTTGTGAAAATATTTTAACTTAGTTTAATGATTCTAAGGGACAAAATGGAAATTTGAGGGTGAATGTTTGGATCAAAACAGTGAAAATAAAATTTAAACCAGATCATGAGAGGGTAAAAATTTATAGTTAAGGGGGTAAATATTATATTATCTTAAAAATGGCACATATTTTACAAAAAAAATCGCTTGACATTTCCACCAGTGTCTATTTGATTACCAACCTGTCTCATCTTGTCCCAGTGAATTTTAATAACTAGCACATGTGATGCTATTTACATGTAATAAAACAAAAAACAATGAAAAAAGAAGTGCAATTAAGTTGTTCTGTATTAAAAATTATTTTCTTTCAGTTTACAGAAAATTAGTTTTCATTATTTTTAAAATTTTTATTACTTTTCAGTTGTATTATTGACTTGAATTTCACATTCTTGTTCATTTCAACATCTTTGTGTTCATATCCATTCAGTGCTTGAGTTTAAATATTTTAACTTAAACATTTCCTCAAATGACTGAGTGAGTGATTTCTATGTTTTGTATGTATGGGTCTATCATAAACATAAATGTATACTGGATGCTATGCAGCAACACTGAACATAATAAATACTTTACATCCCATAATTTACAGGATATTAGTTCATAGTTTATTCAACAGCAGTTCTCTTGCAGTGATTTTTCATCATACATTACATTTTCCAGACTCCTGTCTTCACAACAGCCAAGATGTTGTTATTTTCAATCAACAATTTTATAATTTTTTTTACAAAAAGAAAGTAAGAAATTTAAGAATGTTGATAAATTTGGATATTTTTTTGACAAAAATGTGCATGTTTATGTGATTTGTATTTTTTAATTTAACTTCAAAAATTATTCAGACATATCACAAAAATGTCTGCAGTATGGCACTTTATAGTGATATCCAGCAATGGGGCATCATGCCACAGACATGTAGCATTATGTCCCACCTAGTCACATTATAATGACACCAGGCAGACCATTCCAAACACTAACCTCATAAATGCTAAGCACCTAGTGAGGCATCTGAAAGTACCATTTTTATATGTATTTGGTATGACTCAACCAGGTTTCGAACCTGTGACCTCGTGACAAAAATAAATATGTTGAATGAGATGTGATGGCAATACCATGCTCACAGAACCAAAATCACTACAAATTACAGCATTTCAAACCCTGCTATATCATTAACATGCAGACAGATAAATGTGTGACATACTTGTAGCTGTGGCAGACTCTCGAATTTCTATCTTGTCTGTGTTTTGTTCCTTATCACTTGTAACTATTTTGCGTCTGTCTTCGATATTTCTGTTATTATCAACATTTTCATATCTTTCTGGAGATTCCAAATCACCAAGTTCACTACGAATACTGATGGTAGAGTCCTTGCCACTACGAGGAGAAATCATATCAAATGCACTGGCATCAGGAGGACTGTCTGCAGACTTCAAGGGTGTACTGTTTTGCCGGTCAATCAAATTCACTGGCTTCAGATTTGGCAAGTGGAAGAGACCCCTAAATAAGACAAATATTAAGTAACAACAAAATAGCAGAGATAAAGACACAGGAAATATACAATATTCTGAAATAAGTATGAAGGGACAAACATTGTGAAGTAATGTTTTCTGACAAATTGTATATATAATCTTGATTTAATAGATTACAAATGACAGACTGCTCTGTTAATGTCAAGCCCAAATAAATTCCTCTCCCAATGAAAAGTATGGCTAATATTAATGTGAAGAGTAGGAGTGCATTTTATGTGTATACAATACCTTCTCTGGAAAATAAATTGACAACTTGCAGAAACTTGACATTTGATTACAAGAAAACAGTAAAGGTTTCCAACTAAAGCATCTTTTAACGGCTTAGACATTAGTTTTCAGTGCTAAATGCAGACATTATTATTCATTAAAGGCCATTCCATTTAAATCTACATCTCAAATGGCAAATGCAAATAACTTTTTGCCACTGTGTTATTTCTTCTTTCTTTGAACCTGTTACAATTAGTAGTTTGCAAACAGTTTGTTGCTGTCTGCTAATTATTACTGCAACAAAGCAGAAAATTTATAAAATGAACTTTACTCCAACAAATGATAACTGTATAAAATGAACTAATGATTACTCCAACAAATGAGAAAATGTTATAAATGAACAAATGATTACTCCAAAAAATAAGCAATATTCCTTACATACTTGAAATGTGAATACAAGAATAAAATTCACATCTTAAACATCTTTTATTTCTACAGTCTATTATTAGCACAAAAAAAACAACAAATGAAACAGGCCTTACACCTTTACATATCCTATGGATTTTCATGCAAGAAAATCTATATGTGAACAATCAACATTCGAAACATGGAGCAAATATGATCTAAGGTAGGATATATAGCCAAGTTATCTGAATAGACCAACATGCTGGAACTGTACTATGTCCCAACTCATAAAGCTGATATACTTTGATGTAAATATGACATACACAGGGATGCTTGTGTTTATTGGCAAGGAAAAGAATCTCGATACAATGAGCATCCTTACTAATAGGAATGTTCAGAGGATATGAGACAGGCAAAATGAGGTGATGTTGATAGAAGTAATGTCCATTCGCAAAAGAAAGCTAATTTCTAGCTGTCAGTACATTCATTAAACATTTTGAAGCTAGCAGAAAGATGACAAGTGAAAATCAAGAGCTACCTCTATAAGATTCAATGATATAGCCTACAAACAGGATAAAGGAAAGATGAGACAGATTCTTCTACTTCTAAACAATCTGAAAACATGCTAAAAATAAATCTGGAATAAAGAGCAAGAGTTACGGTGTCTAATACCATAATAAATGTTAGAACCACACTTGTAATGTTGTTTGCTTTTCTTTAGGCACATACTTATGCAGGACTACCATGCTATACAGGACTAGGCCTGGGACTAATTTGTGAAACTGTATTTTTGTTTGTGTGTAACCACTTGCCCTTATTTTCACTACGACCAAATCCAGTAAAACCGTTTGTATGGATGTTTCTTTTGAAATCCTTACAACTTATTTAGGATAGTTCTTTTGAAGCATTTTACTACAACATTAGTTTATCTTCTTTTTAATAATAATTTGGCTTAAAAACAAACATTATCAAGGTATCCTTTTATATATGGAGATACGGTTATAAAGAACAATATGGTTAAGAAGTTTCCAATGCATTTCTTTTGCACACCTTTGTACATGAACAAGTGAAATAAATAATTTAGCATATTTTATACAATACACAACAATTATGTACTATCATAATAGTTGCAACATGAATCTAAATAGCAATTGCAAATTAATCTTATTATTATTAAATTATCAATTCCATCTAAAAATATCTCAAAAAAAAGATTTTAATGCTGTATCAAATCTAAAAATATAATAAAGTTTTTCAAGGAAGCAAATTGTGATTTCTAAAAAGGACAAATATCCTGGGTTTAAAGATTTTCTTTGTTGAATATTTTAAAATGTGCCATTGCTTTTTATATTTCGTATCTGATGCAAGAAATCTGCAGAAAATAAAGAGAAAAAATTGCTACTTTAGATTTTGGACCGACTGGATCAAGTGCACCCCTGGCTAGCTAAATGAAAAGGGTGCACTCATTGCCCAAGAAGAATACAATGATCAATGGCTGATGGAAATGTTTTATCAGTTTCATTTGCTTGAGAATCAATAGAAAAAAATTAGATGATGCTCACAGATACACAGGTAAAGATGACAAGATGAAATTGTCAGCAAAACACTACTGCATTTATCAGCAAGGTCACATGAAGAAAGCAACAATTACAGATTAGAATGCCCCAAATAAATTCTGAAGAGGAATCATTATCAAAACATGATGAATTATAATCCCAGTATTAGGCAGACTGCTGCAGTTGCCGATAATGATATGTTTGAATTTTCTTGAATAAACAAGAAACATGCAAAGATTTTTGCTAACCCTATATTTTTTCTAAATGATGCAACTGATTTTTTTGGGGGCCCTTAGGCCTCCTTTTTCCATTTCTGGAATGAACACTATTTTTATTTTAAATTTTTGTTGCATAAACTTCTATTGTAAATATTTATTAACAATAAAAAATACTACTTCGGTAGAAGGAAGAAATAGCTCTGTGATAAGACAAAAGATGCTGAATAAATGACACATTTTAATTACTTGTTGCTCCATGCAAAGAGACCACTAATGTAATGTAGTTAAAGAGGATGATATTTCATGAGCTGCAATGGCCTTCCACCTGGTCAACTGTAATATTTTTATTAACCATGAAATATTCAAGCATATTTAACATACTGGGCTGTTGGGCAATTATTTAAATTAGAAAAGTGCAGTTAAAAATTGTGTAATTCATTTAAAGTTCACTCTGGATTTGTCACCTGGTGATCTCTGGCTAAATAAGGCAATTCTGACACCTTGGTGAATGACTCAAATTACTAAAAGTACCAGCCTTAAAAAGATAAGAGCATTAAAATAAAGTTCTTTCTTTATTCCTTGCAAACTGCAAAACAAGCAATCATTGGACTGACCCATGTTTCAAACAAAGTGTGAACTGGTCAATTGCATGGTTCACATAGCTGACTACTTTCCAATGCTTGACAGCCAATCAGATTTCAATCAGATAAATTCTGACTCAAGAAAAGGTTAAGTTTACCATAAGTACTTGTTTATAAATGGAGTCAAACTGCAAACAAACAAGATATTGATCTGCCATAGCATAATGCACATGCAGACCAAGGTCTGTGATGTTTGTTCTACTTATTTCTCCTAAGAAACTGCACACAGATCTGCCAATGCATTATGCGATGGCCAATCGGGGTCTAGGCAGTTTGCAGTTGGACTCATCTTATAAGTAAGTATAGATGGTAACCCACTCTTCCTTTTAGTATGCAGGGGGAGGGGGCACAGCCTTTAAAATTCAACCTTCTGAACCATACAAATAAATTTTAAAATTATGCAAGGCATTTTACTTATTCAAGGCATTTTAGTACATAGTGTGGTTCTAAACCTGCATGCTTGTAAGAAAATCTTACATATTGGCAATCGTTGGTGAAGTCTGAGTAGCACGCTGAGCTGACTGGAACATGCTCTGACTACATTTCCGTGATCCTCTATCAATACTGGAAAACCAACTGTATGTGCAACGCCACTTATTATGACCTGAGATTTATATTTCTTGACAAGACAAGTAACTAGTATTTCTATTTGCATGATGGGCACAAATTTGATGCAAAGAATGAATGTCCAAGATTCTTATGATACCATCTGCATTGTTTTGAGAGTTAAAATATACGCGACAGTTTGCATGATCAACATAAATCACAAGATTTTTAAAAAATGAATATGTTTAGATTTCTTTCTGCAAACATGTTATGCATGAGTAAAAGGCAGTATCTAATTTTCACATACATTAGTAAGTATTTCTGCAAACTTTGTCAAAATGTAAGTAATAACTTGGAGTATTACATCTTATTCATCAAAACAAAATTACATGAAAATAGTCAAGTCTTTCATGTTGAAGAAAAGGACTCAGAACTGACTGAATCAACCAATTAATGAAAAAACAAGAAGTTCAGAAAATGTCAGGATAATCTTAATGGAATAAGTAAATATATTAATGTTCTGTTCTTGACATACACTTGTATCACAATCTCATCCAAATATATTTGGGTAGGGAGACCCAAGTTTTTTCCCATTTCAAGTGACCACTAACATATATTCTAGTTCTTTTACTGTCGTGACTCTTTATGATATGCATACATGCCAACCCACTGATAAACATAATTACTGCTAAGTGGCAAAAAGGCATTAAAAAAATTTATGTTACAAGCCATAAATACAGCTCACTGTAATGAAAAAAGTACATTTATTTTTGTACTAACCTGATTCTGCAGTTGGTCACAAATGGCAAAATCCATGTGGATTAGAACCAGAATAAAAACACAAAATATACTTACAAATTATTTATGTTCAGCACTCACTTTAACTACTAGTCTACACATGTATTGTGAATTCGGCAGTGGGCATGACATGGTCAATCTAAGTGCAGTATTACATTACTCTCATATTTTTCTTTTTAAGTTTGTAAAGCAATGTTTTTCTGTCCTTTCTTCTGATATGTTTGAAGTTTGAAAAGATCCATCAGTTTTAATATTTTCAGTCATATAACATCCACAAGTCTCACCGTAAAGCTGCTTCACTTATCTGGTGCCATTTTCTTTAAAAGTATAGACTGTTTTGTTATCTACCTACCATATTAATATAATAAATCTATCTGTAAGGCAAAGTTTGAAATTGATGAAACACGTTTTCTTGGAAATGGTTCATATATATTTATTATATATAGAAAATTTGGAAAGTAAATGTATGTCTACAACACATAGTACTCTTAGACTATTTTTATGCAGCAGTCATCCTTTTAGGAAAAATTCACAAATTTATATGAGTGGAAGTAAAGAGATGATAATAAAAATGACAAGCACTGCTTTTTATTGCTTTATTTTTATTTTTAATTTACCAAAAAAGCATAATCCATATACAGGTGAGCACAAGACATAATCTTATGAAAAAAGTGCATAATGGTTGGCAAGTATGGATAATGTGAAAATTTAAGAAAAAAAAGAGGACTATCTAATAAATTTGTAAAAATATTTACAGCAAACAGACTCACCTGGACCTTGGACTATTTGACATTTCTGTAATCCTGTCTGTTCCCATCAGAATTTTGGCTCTCTCCATATAATCCATATGTGTCCTCATTAGCTGCAAAAAAAGAAATCATGGAACACTGCTTCTTGCCAATGTTGTATATATTTATTTTGTGTGTTCGACCTTTGTCCATGATTGAGGATTAAGTTTCAGTGCATACCTTCTTCTTGTATTATTTGTAAGTTATAAATAGATGTTTACTTTGGTTTGATTTCAAGACCTAGCCTTTGATTACGACCATAAAAGGTTCTAGAAACAAATTTGGATAATTTTCCATTATGATCAAGTTTTGTTTTGTCAGAAAAAGCTATTGAAACATGGGCCAAGTGAGGATGGATGTAAGGTTGAGAACAACAAGAGTAATCATTCCTCCTTTTAATATCATTCTGGAATCATTTTTTATTGTGTTCAGATATCATTTGCAAGGTATCATTTATTTAAATTATTCATTGGACATACAAAATGCTCAATGACTGTTGCAACTAAAACACTACTATTTTGGGATTATTGTGAATTCCTTCAAAGAAAATCTAGACTAAATCATTATGGTAAATCAAGACTATTGGCACATCAGTTTATTCAAGGATACTGAAATATCAACTCATTCTAGACCTAGGATTCATTTTGAACACACCATACGTTTTGACTTGAGATAAAAGATTTAGGATTATCTTGGATTTAATTCACAACACAACAGGCTCCATTAAAAGTTTCACTTTGTAATCTAGAAAAATAGATTATTTGTTGAATTTTACTAAACTTGTTGGTTTGGCTTTTTCTAGCATTTGGTTTAGGATCACAGAGTTGTAACACTAAGATGTGCCTGTCATGCATCCATATTTATAAAATCATCAAAATGGACAAAGCTTCCATTTGAATTAAATGTTTCTGACAGAAAAAAACACACAGAAACAAATTACTGAAACAAATGTGTTACCTGCCTCAAATATAAATTTTAAATATAAAAAGTCACATTCTGCATGAAAAGACATTTTTATGTTTATTTTAAGCAAAATCATCTATGTGTTTTATCACATTTCAACTCTAGTGCCATGGAAAGCATATTGTACATGTTTAAAAGTCCTCTATGGGGGTCAAGGTCAGGTATGGTCAATTCTGGAGATTACTGAGCAATAAGTCTCATTATGCAATGCTGTCTCAAACTAAAAACTTAATGCCCCAAAACCATTATTTTCTTGTCCCATTTATCATGGCTGTGACCTCAGACCTCTGACTCAGAATGTATAGATTTATTAATAGCCTAAGTACTATTATATATATATACACACACACACACACACACATACCTTTTGCATATATTTCAGCAAGTCTGCAACAGAACTTTTGTTCACAACCAAGAAATATCTCCAAAAATGCTGCATAATATTTTGAATCCAAGATCTAAAAAAAATGAACAACTTAAGTTTATATGAGAATATATTTTATTAACCTCTTGATCAAAGTATTTTTATGTAACTTTAGCTTTATGCCATTTTTTCTTGGTGGCTACATAAATGTAAACAAAATCAAACATTGTTTCATACCTCTGTATACCTCTCATGTAGCTTGTTGTATTCTTTTTTCATATCTGCTTCTTTCTCTTCCAGTCTCGACACTGGAAACAAAAGTAAATAAAACAATTGTGACTTTTTGTTAGATCTTTTCTCCACCCAGACCAGCCTGAGATGACTGCCTCAGTGTGTCTTTAGAAAAGGTACTTAGCCTGTGTTTCCTTGCAAAATACAGCCAAAATTTTTTTAAAAATTAAAGTGCTCTTAAATCAAGGTCAACAGAAAAGATAGTGCTGTTTAAGTAACCCCTACCCTATAAATAGCTACTGATGTGGTCTTGTCCTAAATGTCCAGTTCAAGATCAAAGCTTTCTTGTAAAATGTGACCTTGTCTCAAGGTCAAAGGTTAAGCATACATGTTACAGAATTAACTTTCTTAGTTTCATTATGATTCATCCAAGTATGAAGAAACTAACACTGGGATAAGAAATATAATCAAACGTAGAAAAAAAAAGAAACCATGAATAGCAGTACAGTTCCATCAAATGATGCAATGGATAAATTAATCAGCATAGTGGATACCCTGTACTAGAAGATTTAATAAAAAGAATGCCATGCATACATTCATTTAACAAGAACAAAAAAAAAGTAAACCAGTCTGATAAACTAGATTGCTGATGGTCAAGTGCTATATGTTCACTTTTTGGGGCAATTACTAAACAATAGTTTCTATAAAATAATTTAATACCAGTGTGTAAGAAAATAATGATCTTCTAGTTTTTTAATTTTTCTTTCTATTCTTTTGAAAGTGAGGGACTTGCAAATTTATGCCAGAGGCTTCCAAAAATAGGCTCGGGACTCCTGAGTTCCATGAGTTAAAGAGTCCAGAACTCCAAATTCAAACACTTTGAGATCTCTATCATGTGCAACTTTAATAAAAAAACTGCAAGCTAATGCTGCTGCTGTCAGAAATACTGCTGTGTGATATTTCCACAATAAGGTTGGCTTGACAGAAGTAAATGTTATCATTTTAAATAAAGTCTGTAAATCCTGTCAGAATCTTAAGAAATAAACATGGTTCAAACTGAGCAGTCTGTAAAGTTGTGTCTCACCATGATCAGACGAATTTTTGGATTTAAGCTCCAGCATGCGTACAATTGACTCCAGACTTTCCACTTTTGATTCACTTTCATTCCTGGCCTCCTCCACCATGTCTTCTAATTCCAGATATTTCTAAAATAAAAAGTAAGAAAGTAAAAGATGAGGTTCAAATCAATGCATACAACAGTGCTGACTCTAGTTTGTGGTTGAAAGATAAACTTATAAATACATAACCATTATCAACTTACTGCACCTAGATTGCTTTAACAGGTAATAAGTTACCTGCTCTAATTTTAAATTTGGGGACAAAATTGTACTACATATACCCAATAAAGAGCTAGAATACATATGAATTAAAATTCTGATATAGTTAAAAATTATCAAGTCTCACTGCCTGGTTTACAAGAATGGGGTCAGTGTTAATAAATTTCTGGTACATTTTAACATGTTCATTTATTAAGAGATTTAAACTGTTAAATCATTTCTACAATCTTAAGTAAACTTCGCTAGAAGATGTCTCAAGATATCATTGTCCCATATATATATATATATATATATATATATATATATATATATATATATATATATATATATATCACAGTACTCTATATAATGATATTCTGTTCATAATACAGATAACGATGATGGTCAATGACTATGACATTATAGGAAGAGCTGTATATTCATGCAGGAGGCTATAAACTTGTTGGAAATTTAAGTCTCTGAACCTCTTAAATCTGACAATATTCCACATTATTATTCATTTCTGCATTAAGCTGATTTCAGATGAAAAATTTCAATTCAAACTTGTATTAATTGTGGTACCATAATTTGGGCATATAATTACAATGTGCATGTCAGATGGCTTCATGTGAATGAAACTCATTTTTCCTTAGTTAAAATTGACCACCTTTAAATACTAACCCTCTTGCTTCTTGAATATTTTTATAACAGCGTTGACATGGGGCACTGCCCCAAATTTTGAAGAACATCTGTTGAAGTAAATTGACCATCTTTTAGTACTAAAATTTGTACACATTTTATAATAGTGTTGACAATGGTTTTGAATTATTCTGATCTCATCAATTAATTAATCCATCTTGATAGAACATATGAACTCAGAACTGAAATAGTTCCAGGTTGTGCATATTTAGTCTCATTACTGTGCCACTGCTGGTGAAGCATGTAGTTGCATTTGTGTTGTACATTTAACTGTTTTTCAGTTAATTGTATTTTAATTTTTCTTATTATCTGCTATTGTAATGTCACCCTATGTTGGGCTTGATCTTGTCCAAAATTGGGTTCATTTCTGTTAAACTGACTTTTGGGTATTATTCAATGTAAACAACTAATAATAGCTTCATTATTCTCTATGTGCATGAACTTAATAATATCAGTAGTTTTATTCAGAAAAACAAGGAGTAAATATGTTTATTTGTATCAAATATTTGGAATTTCGAAAGTGAATTTTATAGGTTATAATTTGTAAGTAAACAAATCTCATTAGATCATTCTAGAGGGTTTTTTTCCATTAGGCAATTTTTTTTTAGAACATGCTAATTGTGACCGGAGTTCAATTAGAGAACTGTATGTATTGTAACTGAGGATGGTACCATTCATGCTTTAACATCTAGCACTTTTAAGTTGTATTATGTTGCTACCAGTTTGGACTGAATTTTATTTTCTTCAAATTATTTAATTCAAGTGGTTATTTTCTCTGGAAATGCAGAAGTGCTATGATAAAATGCTAGGATAAAGACATTCACTGGAATTTATAATATATTCAAACCTAGAATTATATTACTATGATTCAACAAAAGACTACTGACACATCAGCACTCCATCAACTATAACAGGTCATTGCTTTTATTTTTGGATCTCTTCATTCAGGACCTGTACAAAGTTTTATTCAGGACTTTATATTATTTGGACTTGTGTCAGTAATTCTTGGATTATTCTGAGATTTAATTCACATTTTTCTCATTTTCACTTTTGTATTCTAGGGAAATTAATTTGTTAAATTGTACGAAGCTTGTCGTCTTTCACTCTTTTCTGTTACTTATTTTAAGAGCATAGACTTATAACACATTTCATGGAAATTCAGTGTTATCTTTTGAAGTGGTTTGTCATTTGGAAACTCATTGTTCATACCTCAGAGGATTATTTTCCCTCCAACAAAGAGATAAATTATGCCATCCATGTTAAGGTTAGCAATGTGTGCCTCTCATCAAAAGAGCGTTCAGATTTTCTTGAGTAAAGTAGAGCATGCAAATTAAAAAGTAGAAGTGACAAGTCACCCACTGCAAAGGTAGAGTCAAATTTATTATTATCATGCTGTTGTTAAAAAAAAATTGTTATGTGTATTATACATAAATAATTATTTTTGTTGTTATATTATTACTGCATTACTGCAGTGGCATAGTATTAAGATCATCTGCCTCAGACACAGAGGTTGCACGTTTGAACCCCTGCAGAGTCATCCCAAAGACTTTTAATAATGGTACTAACAACTGCCTCATTTGGAGCTCATTATTAAGCAGTTAGTGTTCAGACTGGTTGGTCTGCATGGTGTCAGGATAACGTGACTGGGTGGGACATCATACTACATGCCATGCCATGTAGCATGATGCCCCAGTGCTAGACATCATTATAAACTGCTACACTCCAGATATTTTATTGATCTGACTGAAAAATTGTTAAAGCAACACAAAAATCCAAATTACACACACATTTATATTATTATGTTGTCAGAAGACTTTATATGCACTATTCAACAAAATCAATAAATATGTGAATATGCATGATCTCTCTTAAATAGATTTTGCACATCCCCATAACTTGAATCCATCCAATATATTAAACCACCACTGACTTGTAAAACAATCATTGATCTTGTCGGGATAACAAAATACTAATTTCACTACTGACAGCTTACATATGAGGTTAAACTGAAGACTGAGTCACTGTTTTTCGAACTTGTATAAAGATTGCTTAGAAAGAAGATATTCAAACTATCTGGATTAGCCAAATGCTCAACTTGCTGAGATCAAGAGTCAGCTTATGTGTAAGGCCTGTGATAAACTGGATATTAAAAGAAGCTGTATAAGGTTATAATTGTGACTTGTGACACACCTGCCTCTGATCCTTGACCTTAATGAAAAAAAAATCAAGCAGCTTTTAATCAGTCTTAAACTAATTTCACATTTCATTTCAGATGAAATGCTATGATAACATTTCCTACAATCAAGCAAATTGAATCAACCCTCTATCTTAAGGGGCAAAGCACTTAGCTATGTGTGTGGTGGTGGTGGTGGTGGTGGAGGAGTGTAATAATTTCACTCTCAAATAGCTAGAAAAAAGTATTGTTATATAGATTTATAGCAAAAGAAAATGTCAGTTAAAAAAATATTATCTTGAGGTAAAAATATAATTAAAAGAGTCCTTTGAAAAGACTAACACTATTGGGTGAAGAGAATTTCCAAGAATTCAAAATAAGACCATTTATTCCTTTTAATTTATGAGTGTCTTTTCCATCTCTGGTATTCTTTAGTGACAACAAAATTTCAATTGCAGGGGTGGACATGAAGGATGTCAAATCAGCACCATTTCATTTAGGGCAAGTATATGGTATACACAAAATTTTAGTCATCCATTCTGGGAGAGTAGATTTTCATATCAGCAGTCACAGCAGCCATATTGGATGTATGATCTGGACAATTTTTATTTGGGACCAACTATAGGTCTCATAAGAAGTGAAATGCTGAAAACCTGATGTTGATATAGCCATCCATTCTGGGAGTGGAAATAATTATTTTCAAGACAAGTACCATGGTGGCCATATTTGAGGGTTATTCAGTTATATTTAGAACCAAGCAGACATTGTAAGAACTCCTCTGATGAAATCCCCATGTCAAAATGAGCTTCGCTTTAAAAGAGCAGCTAAAAAAAGGTTTTCAAGATAGTCACATACTGGATGTTAAATCATCACCATAATGTTAAAAAAGTCTTAGTTAAAACCTCATAATGATATGATTATTCATTCAGGAAAAGTAGTGATAAGATGTCTAAGACTGTTGCTATTAGATCTTGCATTATCATCATTTTCATTTAGGACTAAGAAGTTATCATAAAAAGTCTTTTGGTGAAAACCTTATGTCAACAGGACTCTCCACTCTGGAAGAGCAGTATTAAAAAGATTGTGTTGTGGCAGCAAAATTATACATGGCATTATTCTTATTTAAGATCTAGTGGACATCATATGAAGTCTTCTGGTGAAACTACAAATTTAGGTGGGCAATAAGATTTCCATTCTGGACACTGTGTGGCAGCCACACTAGATGTCAGATCAACAAAAAGTTCATTTACAAACAAGTCTTTTGAGGAAGAACTCACATCAATATAATTTTCTGATCAAATGGTATTGCATTAAGAAAATAATTATGACTGCCACTGAGGATAATATGTTTACTTCAGATCAGCACCATTTGAATTTCAAACTAACTAAACATCATAAGAAGTATAGTGAAATCTGATGTTGATCCATGGAATAGTCGCAATAATTTTTTTTGCACTGGCCATATTGGACCCCATAAGAACTTTTTTGGATATGACCATCCATTATGTAGTAGTTGCAGAAACAAGATTTTCAAGATGGCAGTAATGGCATTCATATTGGATGTCAGATAGGCATTATTTTCCTTTCAAACCAAACAGACATTATAAAATGTCTTTTAGTGAAAACCTGCTGATATGACCATCCATTCCAAGGAGTTGCAATATAAAAAGTTTTGAAATGGTCATTGTAGTGGTCATATTGGATATGCAAGCAGTACCATTTTCATCTAACACCAACTAGACCATGCAATGAATGTGTCAACTTTACAATTGTTGAGTAATAGCCATAGTTCAACATCTTGCAAAGGGAAGCCATAAAGGCTATCAAACCATTTTCATGGCAGACTTTGGTCTTGTCCATCAATATTGCCACTTCTCTGATGTTACTACTATTACTAAGTGTAATCTTAACAATTATCAGTGGATAAACCAGACATCTTATGATAACACGCAGTAAGGATATAAGGATTAACTTTATGTATAGATTAAAATTTGAGTCTGGTATGATTTGGCCAGGATTTGAACCCACGACCTCCTGCATCTGAGAAGGACACTCTAACCACTAGGTCACTGGAGCTGTTTTACTAATTTACAAGTTGAGCCACACAGCAAAGTTCCTGATTTGCCATAGCATAATGCACCTGCAGATCAGGGTCTAGGTTAATAAACTGCACAAACCCAGATCTGTTGTTGTTTATGTGATGGAAGATCTGGGTTTGTGCAGTTTGCAGTTGGACTCGTCAGCAGCTATATACTATACAAAGGAAATAAATGTAAGCATTTTTTGCTAAAGATTTCAGCTTCTTTTCAGTACATTTTCTATTAATAATCCACCATGTACTCTGAACTGGTGCCCAAAATCAATAGGACATGTCTGTCATACAATGGAAGTGATTGCTGTGTACTTCATTGGCAATAATCACATTCTATGTGGTAAGAATGGGATATACATAATTCAGTTAGTCTAAAATCAACTTAAACAATCTTTTATTTGTAATTTGTTGGATTTTTAAATGGGCTCCCACCAGCACCACTGAGATAATATTCCTGTGCCAAATATGAAAATTACATATAAACAGTGCTAGGACAAAGCCTAAAATGAACCCTGGTCACCTGTGTACAAAGTTTGGTATTTTGCAAAGGCCAGCTGCTTAAAACAAGTTTGACAGCAGATGTGCTGTATACACCAGGTATGGGCAACTTCCTCCAGGACGTTGACTGGGTAAGTGACTTTTAAAGTCATCCAAGGATGTAAATTAATAGATAAAACCAGACATCTGCAAGATAGGGTCTGCTTAAGCCATATTCTGCCCACCCCTGGTATAAATTCATATACAAGTCACAGACACTATCTTCCAGTGCATAATGCTCTACTGTTTACTCCATACAAACTGCACGGACCCAGGTCTTCAGGAACTTTATGTGATGGCAGATCTGGATCATAGCAGTTTGCATTTGGACTTGACTTATAAGCATATGTGTGCGTGATTAGTATTTTTTTATTTTGTGATCCTATACAAATTTTACAGGGTATTTTTCTTATTCACACAACATCTGTGTGTTCTAGGATGCATTCACAATGTTCCTTTAGAGGTTTTGTACATCCATAGACTTACTGGGCTTTCTTCAGCCAAGACTGGCGCACTGCACTCCAAACATACATTACTTTGAAGACAATGCCAAATGCATTGACTGTGTTGGCATTTTACTGAGTCTTGAAATATGTAAAAGATCAGGTAAATGAAAAAGTGCCTGCTAATCCTCAAACAAAAAGTTTTAATTTACATCACAAGACTATGAAAGCCTATTGGATAAAATGAACATTATCTTGCCCAAAACACTGGGAATTGTTGATGCACTTTCAACAGCAATTTCAATGATATTTCGCATTAAAGTTCACATTTAAGAAATGCAGAGGATTCAGAGGTAGCCATATATGTAATAAAATACGGTACAGGATGAAGTTCTATTGATTCCCAATAATTTTGTCTTGCATATTTTTCTTCCAATTCAAGAACCTTTTGTACTATAGAATTTGTTCAGTCCAAATATGAGATTTCAGTCAAGTAGATGGCGATACTGTACAGCTAAAATGCGAGTTTAAGAGCTATGAAGTTTTGATAAAAAAAAAAAATCAGTATTAGCTGATGATTGGAGACCATAGGCAGTTATTTTGGTTACTTGTTGATTTTTTTTAAAGCATACAGAGTCTGAATGTTAGGTACTACAATCTAAATTATTTGTTAGCTATGTAACAAACTTCAAACTCGCATTATGACACTGACTGTAATGTTATTTGCTTGTCAAAGTAATTCTTTAGATAATTTGGATGGATTTCCTGGCATTCGGGAGTATTTGCTATAAAATCCAATAACCTGAAATTGCACACCAACTATTATCAATTTTTGGGAAAAAAGAACTTCCTCATTCACATATTAAATAACAAATATGCAATTAGGATTTGTAATATGCCTGAGACAATAGTCTGCTTCCTCTGCCATTTCTCAAGCTGTTTGCTGACTGTTGCAGATGAAGATGTAAGACACATTCAGTAAAATTGAGCTCAGTCTTCAAACCTTTCAAGTTTTCTACTGAAATTCTGTTCTAGAACAAAGACTTAATGATTTGGACCTTGTCACACAATTCCAAAGAAGTGTTTCTTGATTTATCCAGTGTAATTTTGTAATCAAAACAGGAACATTTTTGGGACCTGTATGAAAATGAAAACTCTTTCTAAAATTTTATAAGATGTTAACCAACAGTCACATGAACAATGTCAGATTCATTAACACAACAGCTTTCTTCTCTTCTCTGAGAAATATTTAAATGGTGGTTTTAAAATGCTTCATATGCTTGATTTATATTCTGGAATAGATTGCAGTAACTAGGATAGCATTGTCTTTTTACAGTGCAAAATGTGCAAGTCTGCTTGCACGAGGTTTCAAAAGAAAAACAGATCTCCAAATCCTTGGCATAGTAAGAAAGATTTATGAAAAAAAAATAATTGAAGTTTCCTGCATAACGAACAAAGGAGGGAAGTTACTCAGGCAGGAATCAAGCAACCATGTAAAGTGGTTTACAAAGTTATTTAAAAAAAAATAAAAACTTTGCCTTTCTCTGTCTTGAGAGTAAAAACACTTATGCCCTGTGACTTTTATATGTTTGATGAATTAAAGTAGTTTATGACTTAAAGCAGTTGTGTTTTACCCCATGGGAAAATACATTGTATGTGGTGTTGATGCCAACAGTGCCAACAAACAATCTTGCACAAGCACAGGCATGTTTTAAGATGTACCTGATTTCCTAAAGTTAGGCCAACCATTAAATGATGAAAACATACCAAGTTCTGTTTCAAAATTGAACATCATTATGTAAATAGTAATTTGTTCTAAGAATAGAATCAGTGAAGAACACATACTGATTTTATCCAGCCCTATAAACAGTAGAGTCTGCATTATTTTCTTTACAAAATCAGTTTGAAACCATAATTGAACATGTAATGGCAGATATTGCTGTGTCTAGGAAAAAAACACTTCATTAAATTGTCTTTCTTTGCAAATCACTGGGCAAATAGATTACAAAAAATATACAGTACATAGAAAGCAAACTCTAATTATGGAACATAAAGTTTAGCTTAATAGTGTAATCATGTAGGTAAGAAACATGGAACAAATGTTGTGGAGTTTACAAAGTGCAGTATGGTCACGGTTGTTTTCTGAGAACACTCATTTTTGTGAAAGTACCAAACAAAGCAGCAAAGCAAATACTACTTTACCAATGCATGCCATTACTACAAGTACATAGGTAAATAATAAAACCAGACATTTGCAATCCTATCAATGGATTATTGTAAGATAGAAAGTGAGTGGTTATGTAATCAAAAAAATCCTCTTTCTAAAATAAATGCACTCACATGTTATGCCTGAAGCCATACTTGTTTCTAGTTGTGTTGGCTCTGTTAGAAAGGGTATAGTTATTTCATATATTGACATTATTGCTTCAAGGTGGAGTCTATGAAAACTTACAGTACTGATTTACCAGCAACAATGAAATTAGAACAAACTGCTCAAGTACATGCTACAGGAGCTGTGGTTTAAAAATCTTTTGTAGTGAACTTTCTGACAGTAAACAAATTGTTTAAGCAGTAGTTGATTAAGCATTTTTACCAACTTGCAATTATATTACTATACTCTTGTTACTCCTATCAATTAAACTAATTGGAAGGAATAGTTTTTGCTCTGCTCTTATATGGCCAAATAAAACTGCATGTATCTCTCCATTCATACACACACACTTTCTAGTATGAATACAATGGACATGAATATGATAATATTTATACATGTACAAAATGTTTATTATGCACACATATACTCTGTCCAAAAGATAAAGTCAGATCTCCATAAAATTCAAGTTTAGCTGCCCCCTCCACAATACATTATCAGTTGTGTATGGCATTCCAAAGGTAAAGATACATTGTGCAGTAAAACTTTTCTTGAAAGACCACAGCAACAAAAAACCAGGGGCCCGAGAGTGGTCTAAAGAGAGTGGTCTAAAGCGCTGTCCCTTACGGATCACTGCCATCTCACCTCTTCGTGGGTTCAAGTGGGTTGTGGGTTCAAGTGGGTTCGAGTCTAGGATTCGGTGAATGTGGATATGTGAGAAAGCTTGCCAGTAGCTTCTCGTGGGTCGGTGGTTCTTTCTGGTGATTTCCCGGTTTCTTCCTCCACCATTAATACTGGCCGCCATGAATAGCCTATCGTGTGCTGAAAAATGGCGTTAAGCCCAACAACAACAACAAAAAACCATGGTCTCCTTAGTGACCTGGTTCGTAAAGTACAGACTGACTTAATTATATAATTTTTGTCTCCAATGGAAGACCATGATATTTTAACACAAGTAGTGGTCTTTCAAGTCAGATTCTACTATAGTATATAAATTAGATCATTTGCTTTGACAGTTCTGCTACCTTTAGTCATCTGCACTGTACTATATTTTCCTTGGACACTTTTTGCAGTAAATTATTTGCTCAGGTAACTTGTGTCTGAATATCTGATTAACATGAAATATGCTGCACCATACAGAGTTCTCCATTCTAGGTTTTGCTCTCATTTAACTTCAATTTTTGCTCATTATCTACCAACATTTGTAATAAAAAACAAATAGATTTTTTTTCCTCCATGGCAAAATGGTTCAGCTTGTTTGCAATACAATGGCTTTGTAGACCTTCCATTTTGTTTTCAGACTGATGCCTCTGCACTCTCACACATTTGTGTAATGTCTGCCTAAAGTCACATTCACTTAAGCAATTCTGGAATTGATTTCATCATTAATTTGGACAGTTTGTAACGGTGTACTGCCAAGGTAGGTGAACTTGTCTAATACAGGAAGGTTTGGACATTCACAATGATTGTAGGCTATATACAAGGTTTTCCTTTTACAGGTTGGTGCATCACATACATACAAAACTTTATGGAGGTACAAGTATAACCATTACTAATATAAGTGGCCAAATAGCATAATCAGACACAAAAAGTGTAATCTATACCTGTCAAATTACAGGAAATTATATGAAGAATGCACATGTAATTCTGCTAACATGGATTGTAACCAGTTAAATTTTCACAAATTTAGCACAAAAAACACTGAAAAACTAATTATGTAGCACACAAAAAGTATGTCAAATTTTTTTCTTAATGACCAAAAAGTTTACAATTTCTACAATGAGCATGAAGATGTACTTAATCTGAGTACTGTTTCACATCACTCTCATTTTCTTTTTACATTGTAAAGCAATGAAAAAGCATGTTTTGCATAACATCTGGTGCCACTTTGTTTAAAGTGCCTTAGTCCAAGGACAGCTTGCTTCCGGTGTACATGATGTTTTGCCTCTTGCTCATTCTCACAGAACATGAAAGTATGTGGTGGTAGTGGGAAATAATGTCATGACTTGTGCATCTGGAATTAAGTAATGTTAAGGCCAGTCTGAACCTAGTGGAACAACATACAGATCATGCAAATGAATTCTGAATGACCACACAAATTGTGAAGCTGGTATAATGATTGTCTGGAAATACCAGCTCCCCAAGAATAAATTATACCTGCAATCCATCAATGTGCATTTCTGCAGAGCTGTGATACTCAGCAAGAGTAACATGTTTCTTGACTTTTAACCATAGCCACTAATACCAGATAATAATCCAGTAGTATCAGAGTAAAATGTGCTAATATATGTGAAGGTCTACTGATCTATTTTAAGCAGTTCTACCAAGTCTCATAATACATTACTCTTGCCATGGTCAACTGGTCTAACATAAATCTGAAGAGCATAATTAGGGCAAACACCAAATAGTCACTTAGGCATTTGTTACAGACATTTTCAGCTATACAATATGATCACACACATCTTTAAACAGCAGCTATTCACTTTGTTTTCATGTCTCTATCAATATTCCTTTGAAGATCATTTTATAAACACCCAGAGATCACCCAAGAAGTGTGATTGAATGTAATCTGGATTGAAATGTCACATTGTATCATAATCATGTCAGCACAGATCAAACAAAATGTGTACTACTCTGCCTTTGTTTAGCTTAGACCCACTGTTAACTTTTCATTATCAATTTAGTTCATGTATAAGTTCAATAGGGTGAATATTTAGTTTTTGCTTTGTAAGGATAGGTAAGGCGAAAATTATTCAACAATCAAGCATGTACAAACACCGGTACAAAATTTGAAAGTTTCAAATTTATAAACAACTATTAATATTTTACTTCAGATCATTCAAGGTGTCTATATTAATGCTTTCACACCTTTTTTTAAATATGTCTGACCATCTCAGTACGTTTACCCTACTTTTGTGGTGAAATATGGACATTTTTATCTAACATTTTCATATTCAATTTATACAAAAAGTTTCCCTTGCACATGTGATCAAATTGATACAGGAGACTGGAGTAACAGCAGGCAACTATTGACCTTCTGTGTATGTCCACATAACCCTAAACTGCATAAAAAAGTGGAGACCATAATGGTAAAAAGGTAAACAATATTATTACAATATGTTGGGTAGACAAAATCAAATGGATGGCAATAATCACACAACTACATTTATATTTTTGCATTTATACAAGTTGTTTATAAACAATATTTCTTTTATGCATTACAATAGATGATAGATCTATATATTTTAATTGAAGAAATTTCAAATTGTATTAACATGAATATGCTCTCAATGAGCTTGCTGCTTGCAATTTGTGCATTCCAAAGCATCCAATTAACACTGACCTGAACCATCGTCACATGGGAAATGATCCCAAATTCCGGTGTCTATGTGCACAATAATACAATTTTTCTTAATATTTTCTTCACAATTAAAACTGTGTGAAGAGACAAAAGCCAAAGTGATATTCTTCATTTAGAAAAAATAAAATAAAAGTAAACTTATATGCAAATGAGTGTCATGTTTCATGGCATCCTAGACACTGAAATGCGAAGAAAACTGAATGCTTTCCATTTATCAACACATAAAACTTCCAACAGCTGTGTGGTACACCTTTGTTGTCTGCAAATTTCTCTTTTCTTTGATCCATTTGTATATTGCAAGCATCAATAATGTAGTGTGCAAGCTGTAACAGTGCTAATGATTTGTATGGGATTCGTGAAGTTGCACAGGTTATAGTACAAGTCACATGGGTCATGCTACCAGGCAAAGTGGGTGACTAAGTTGCCTAAAAAGTGTAAACTTTGCCTTCTTCTGTTAGGAAAGCGAAAACGACAATTTGTAAGAAAGCAGAGACTAAAGAGTATGTTATTAAAGATTTAGTTTTAAAATGCAATTATGTAGGTCATAAATATACAGGAAATGCTATATTTTGAAATTAGAAGAGACCCTGTAAGGTCAGGGCTGTATTCAGAGTTTTAAATTTTTTTGAAAATATGAAGAAAAAAAACCCAAAACAAAACAGCAAGGTAAATACTATTTAACCAATGTTTAATATTATACCAAGTAGACAAATAATAAATTACTCTTGCAATCCTATCAAAGGACTCCAAAGCTATAAATTAAAAAAGTGGTCATATTAAGAAAACCCCTTTCTAAAAATAGATGCACTTGTATGTTATGTTGGCTATGTCAGTTCAGTTGAAAAAAAAAGAATTAGTTCACTCATTTACTGACTTTAATTCTTCAGTATGTTGTCTATAAATAGTTATGGTAAAGTGTTATGGGCAACAAAGAAATTAGGATGAACAGTATGATCTGAAAGACATGTGCATTTTGTGTCATATACATGCTCATGGGGTTGTTTGTTTCAAATAAGTTTAGAAATCTTTCAAATGACATTTTAAAATGAACTTCAGAAAGTAAAAAGAAAAAAAATCTTGGCTTGATTAAGGATAGTTGATCAAGCATTTTCATTATTGTTGTTGTTGGGCTTAACGCCATTTTTCAGCACACGATAGGCTATTCATGGCGGCCAGTATTAATGGTGGAGGAAGAAACCGGAAAATCACCGGAAAGAACCACCGACCCACGAGAAGCTACTGGCAAGCTTTCTCACGTATCTACATTCGCCGAATCCTAGACTCGAACCCAAGCAGACAGAGGTGAGATGGCAGTGATCCGTAACGGACAGCGCTTTAGACCGGCCACTCGGGGCCCCGCATTTACATTAACTTGCAATTACAATACTGTAATTTAGCTAAGTTAAAATTCATTACAATGTATAGCTTCTGTTCTCTTTTTAAGTTGTATTGCCAAAATACACTAAATATGAATATGATAGTTTTTAAATATGCACTATATTTGCTTATAATATAGATAGAACTCATAAATTTTCTACTTGAAAATAAAGTTTTGCTTAAAACCAATGTTAAATGCAAACATGCATATACTGGGAAATAGATGGCATAATTCAATTAAGAGAATGAAAACAACACACTCACACACACACACACACACACACACACACACACACACACACACATATTGTGTGTATCACTTTACTACCACTTCTCCCTGTTCTGTACAAAAGAATAAGTCACTTCTCGCAAAAATTCAAGTCTAGCTAGACCCATGGATCATGTATGCGCATTACTCATTTTTAATTAAATATAAATTGTTCTTTTAAAATTAACCAATGATTGTTTTTAACCAAAGCCTTTTCAGTCCTATTATTGAAAGCTCTGCACCTTAACTACCAACAAGAAACTTCCAAATGAAAATTATCTATCGCTATGGATCTTTATAATGGCAGCCATGTATTAAACTTGGCCAAAATAAGAGTGAATCGGGCAGAATCATCACAATCAAGGGAATTATTAATTTCTTTTATCAATATTATCTTTCATTGTGACATCACTGCACATGACATTCAATCCGGATTGTACTGGATCTCACCTTTAGGTTCATGTCATCCAAAAATGTCTACGTGTTTTAACATTGATTTTGCAAATTTCAGGGCATCTAACTTATCATCATCCAAAGAAATATGGATGTATATGAATCCAAATGATGTGAATACTTGCCACTTGAAGATATGTAGAATCGAATTCTAAAATATGACACCCATTACTAAATAGTCTGTGTTAAATGCTTCCATGACCCATGTGACTTGTACTATTGATATTAGCAGACATTTTTTTTTATGCCTAATGATTGTTCTGATCAAAATGCTAATTACATGCACTCTGAGAGTCTGACAACTTTTATTATTATTACTGTTATTATTGATTATTACTTTGCAGTTTGTGTATTTGTATAGTATTGTATGTCATATTTAAAAATGTGTCATGATTTGTAAGTTTATTTTGCTTGTTATGGAGAAATACAAACATTCCTGCAAATCATCATAGCATCAGCTGTTTTTCTGCATTTTGTATACCTTCATTTGTAAGTAATTAACTTATATGTTCTATTCTGGTGGCAACTTTTACACAATGTACCCAGTATAAGTTGTAGATAAGAATCATTCCTCGCCAAAGGATTTAGTAAATGCATCTCAATTATTAAAGAAAACAATGCCAAGGAGATGGGGAGGTTTGTGAAAGATTCAGAGAACAGATGTCAAGATGAATTTGTTTACATTATAAAATTTAAGGCACCAAAATTAATGACAACACACTGACTGAAAGCAAGACAGGAAACAAGTACGTATTTTTCATATCCATGGATGCCACATCCCCAACCCACCTGTTCCGCTGCCTTCCGCAACTGCTTCTCTCGTTCATACTGCGTCAACAATTGTTCATTATCTTCTCTCAGAAGTTCTTGGTCTACCTCTGTTTCAGATTTCTCAGTGTATGCTTGATCAAGATTTTCTAAAATCCCAACAATCAACGGCATAAGTTCTTTCACAACATCTTCGTCATATTTTTTAATCATCCGTTCGAATTCAGCATAAATTGCTGTGGCAAGTGTCTGCACTTTCTCGGTCATAACATGTCCATCTTCTTTTGTTCCATAAACTATTTCTTCCATTGAAGCAGCCATTTTGAAGAAATGTTAACGCCAATTTACTTACTTGTTTTTCTAGCAATCATTATATTTTTAGGGCACAAATAAGAGCGTATTTTTACAAGGCAGATAGTTGACAGTTGTTGTCTTATTCTTCCATCTTGCCAAAAATGATCAGCAGTCATGTGACGTAAACGCATGCGCTATGTAAGAAAAACAATGTAGTATGGCATCACGAGTTTTTGTTCGGTTGCAGTCAAGAGATGTATTGAAATTAAGCAGACATCTTTTGCCATTTCGCATTTGTGGTAGTCATCCAAAATGGAGAAGTTACTCTCAAATATTACCCGGCCAGTCGGTCAAGGTTGGATGCGCAAGCGGATTTTGGGGAGACACGGCTATAGCTGGTAGGTAGCGATGGCTCAATATATTGCTACACCAATATTAACAAAACCAGTGGTCTAGGGGAGATAACTCTGATAACTCTAAGTTTGTGGGGACCGGGTTATTCATCATCAAATGCAATATGTTTTTAAAATCAATTGCGGCACAATTGTTGACAGTGTATTTATTTGCTGACACAATATCCTTAGATTTGTTTGTTTTGCTTGAAGATTTATTATCCAATTAGCATAAAATATGTGAATGGAATAATTTGATCGTGCAAATTTTAAAAAAATTGAAACCATCTTTATCTTTTTAAAGAAATTCACATGAATTAATTTGTATTGTGTGTTGGCTTTACAATTTATAATTATATATTTTGATGAAATAATTTGTATTGTGTGCTGGCTTTACAATTTATAATTATGTATTTTGATGATTGATGTTGTCCAAATTTATATTCTGTATTATGACAAAATTCACAAATATGACAATGTCCTAATTGGTTTTCTTGTCTTCAGATTCTGTAATATGGATTTTAAGATTTACCTATTGGTAAATTTAAAGGTTTTTATGTTACTTTCTGGCAATTTAATCCATTTGGCACAGAATTGGTTGAGTTTTAGTTGCCCTTCTGTGTCTGCAATGTATTAAACCATTTATATATTAGGTCTACCCTTTAAAATACATTACACCAAGAAGTTGTAACAAACTTTTGTAATAAATTTTGCAAATATCATGTCAGTAGGTTTTTATAATCTGATCATTTGGTATAAATGTCACCTTTTTAGTATAATGAAGTCTTCATGTGTTTTTAGTGTAAGTTATATTGTTTTTATTACTATTCTTGTTATTTAGCCACATGCCAGAGAATTACCATTGTTGGATATTGGGTGACCTTTAACAAAAGCATAATTCTGGGACTTTGACCCAAATATTTGTAGACATTTTACCATTACTTTACCATTATTCTTTTAAAAGAGGTTCAGAGTATTTAAAAAGCAGACTTAGGTTAGTGTGTATTGCTGTTTTGTTTGTTTTTATGTTTTGAAAAGTTTATTTCAACAAAATATGTTGTGAAAAGTCCCCAGTGTTATAATGCCAAAAATGGACACATGACTTTTGAACTGTGAATATATTCAGATGTAATATAGTCTGATATTTACATTTGAAACAGGAGAAAGCACCATTCTTTTTGCAATTAATGGTTATTATTGGTCTTAACTGACCATTGTTCAGTAACTAGTGATCAACAGATTGTGTTTGAAAATTGATTCTGACTGGTTTAAACCATCTTTAAATCCACCTTAAAGAGAAAAGGATACAAATTTATTGTGGTAATTACATTGCGAATTTATGTGCAAAAAAGATAACTTGTTTCAGAGAAATCATCTTTGCAGCATAATGGTGAGTTTGAGATTCACTTATTTTATTTAATTTCAAAGAAACCAATCATTTTATAGACATGCTTTCCCACTGTTATCTAGATTTTTTTTACAATAAATTTCTAAATTAAATAGGTTGCCACCATTTGATTTTGCCTGAAGAATATTTTGACCTTTTACATATAATGTAATGCAATAACCTTTGTTTTCATAGAAAGTCAGTTGAGCAAGCATGTGCAAAATTCTGAAGCAACAAGACACTGCATTTTCTGAGGGCATATACATTTGAAAATACACTGAGTTCCTTTTTACCACATATTTTGAAATTAATCCAGTTCCTATGAACAAAAAATAATTCCATTATATGCTAAACTTGTAGGTAGGAGTTTCAAGACTGGAATTATATTCATGGTGTCAAATCTCTGTACATGTTCATTGACCAACAGAACCCTCCACTTAAACCCAGTCATAAAAGGTATCAGGCACTCAGTCTGTCCAGATGAAATCAGAAGCTGTAGGTGGAGTCTTGGCATGAACACCTTAAACATTCATGTAAAAGATATCAGTGCACCAGCTCATCTGGGTGAAGTTCCTCAAAATGGAAAGTTAAAGTTCATGTGAGATGCCACCAGTTACTTCCAAATAACTGATAATCAACCTGATGTGGGTGTGTCTTTTAATACAAGGCACATGCCTTAAAACAACATTGGCCTCTTGTTGCCTTTGTTTTGATTGCATTGTGAGACATGGGTATCAGTCAGTGACATTTTTATCAACAATGTGCAAGTTTTGTGTTTTTGCTTGTTGGCTATAGACATTTGGTGAGAGACTGACACTGCAGAACACCTGTTTATGTATGCAGGCTGCATGTTAAAAAGCAGCAGTAGCAGTTCTGTAACAGTTGTGAAGTTAAATTGTTGATTTTTTTTAAATAACAATTTTAGGGATTTTACAAGGTTATCTGAAGTGGAACATAAGGCTTATTGTACTAAGAAATTTGCATGTTATCATCAATATTGAGTGAGTTTATTAGTTTTTCTAAACAAGAAAAATAATTCCTTTTTTAGATAGCATATGGTATGTATTGTAACATTTATAATTGTACAATAATTTTTGTCAGTCTTTTGCTCTTTGAATAAGCTTTAAAGTATTTCAAAGTCACAGTATTTTTTTTTTTTAGAAAACATTGATTTTCGGTTACAAAACTGGCCTAAGAAAACCCCTGGATTTATAATTTTATTTAAGCATACATTAAATCCATCAAAACATTTCATTTATGGTCTTGAGTAGAGAAGTTAATGAAATTTTAGGGTAAAGTCTCCATATTGCAGTTTACCGTATATATTCCCTTAATAAGTGAAGTCCAAAAGCAAAAAACATAGACCCTTTTATGCTGTTACACAATGCATGAGCAGGTGTGAGTTTATGTTATTTGATTTACTCCTTACTACTAACAAACTGGATAGACCAAAATCTACTGGTGCAATATACATAGGCATATCTGGGTCTGTGCAGTTTGCAGTAAGGCTCTTCTTTGCCCATGACTTTTTGTACAATGTAACTTCATAGTTCTAATTAGCTATTGTAATTTCAGAAACATTTTGCAGATTATTAGGTATTTTGCATGCTTAGTGCCAAGTCTTTGCATGAGAGATCGCCTATCTTAAGAGACCATAATGTTTTGTTTGGGAGAAGGGGTGTCTTCCAAAACAGGTTCCACTATACATAAAATCTATCCATATATGAAATAGCTTTGTACTGTGTCGCTGGAGAATTGTTTTGTACACTCTTCATAAAGGAGTTTCGGGAATTTCATACAGGAATTTCTACTGATGACAATCTGGTAAAATTTTTACTTGATTTACTTGTCTGGAACCAAGATGTTAATGAAGCCACACAAAAATATGTGTGTGTATGTGTGATTCGGATTTTTAGCATAACTTGAACAATTTGTCAATCATATCGCTACATTGTCTGCAGTGTGGCTGTTTATAGTGATGTTTAGCACTGGGGCATCATTGCTACATATATGTAATGATGTATGTAACCTCTTAATAATGAACACTGAGCAAGGGAGCAGTTAGTACCATTTTAATAAGTTTTTGGTATGACTCGGCCAATGTTAAAATCCATGACCTACCACATCTGTGGCAGATGCTTTAACCACTAGGTCAACGGAGTGATCACAAAGATCTGTAGTATTTCTTCATTTTTACTGTACATTTCTGGGCAAGTCACACAACATTTTACTTACAAAGCAAACATTTGACAACTTGTCCTTAACTTCTGCATGGTATATTTTTCAGTTCTGATTTAAGCAAACTTATGAATTTTATTGACTACACTTTTTTTATGACAATGAAATATCTCTGACTGATAGATACTAAGTGAATGAGTAACAATTATTTTACACCATTTATTTCGCTTTGGAAAATTAAGTATTCTGTAAAAATGGGTTTTTTTTGCTTGAGATGAAAATTAATTTGGTATATGCTGAATGCAGATCATGAAAATTGATCTTCAGACTTGAGTCACTTTAAGTATTCAATATTCTGCCCTTTTACATGTATCAGTATCTATGTTATTAAATTACATGTGAGTTTCATTTCAGCCCCACAGTTGATTTATGGTGCCAAACTTGACTACCTGGTGTTTGACTACCTGTCGGAAATCACCATGTCCCTACTTACAGCAGCAAAGAGTAAGCAGAGTGTAAGTATGCATGTACATTGATGAGCAAAATCAATATGACTTGTTGTTGCCACTATTTCACCAAGTATGTAATACAGTAAATATTCTTTGGTTACAGTGACAAGTATATTTGCCTGTTAGATACTTTTGTTTCATGGTTTTTTTTTTTGCCTACTGTATATACTCATGTATAAATTGAATCCAGCTGCAAACAACATTTGAACCAGATCTGTGCATTCTATATTAAACTAGAATATGTGTTGTGTTTTGTGCTGATTACTCCTAACAAACCGCATATACCCAGATAATGTGCCAACAGATCTTAATACAGTTTACATGTGGTTTATAAGCTTGTTTATACCGTATATCTTCATCTGTATAGTTCAGTATGCTGATGATTATTTAGATGTAACCATATCCAGTGGACTGGTTAGGGGGTTGGGTGTAAAATGGTTGGGTCCAAAATTAAAACTACAGTATATGGTTCTAGGACCTCTGGCTTAAGCAATATTACAATCCTGATGGACTGTTCTTAAATTCATGATTGCTGTTTTCACTATTTCTAAAAATAGGACCAAAAAGTCAACCAAATCTATGAACATCACACAATATGTTTTCATGTGCTTTCTGTCTTTCTTTAAATACCCTTCTATATTCAGAAAATTCCCCAGACTCTCTTTTACAAATGGGTGGGTGGTGACATTTCCTCCTTTAAATTGTCAGTTGTAGAATAGAGCTAGGTGTCGGATTTCCATCAGCAACATCCATTCTGTTATTGTAACAGTACTGTATGCACTCACTTAAAAGTCAGTTCCACCTGCAAACTGCACAGACCTAGATCTGCCATTGCATGATTGTGTCAGGAGGTGGTAGCCTACTTCCAAGCTCTGTAGCATTAAGGTCATGTGTGACACAATAAAGTGGGTGATATTGAAAAGTAGACAGATGTAGCTATACTATGATACCAAATAATCTGGACATTCTAGTTGCACTACAAAATACAGAGGAAAAAATGTAAATTTTTGGACTGAATTTTTTCCACCAAAAATTTGCAGATGGTTGGAATCCGAGTTTGTGTCCAGATTTTAGACTTTTTGGCCTCATATCTAAAGCAGACCAGTCTGAACTGCGCAAAGACAGATGAACCTTGCAAAAAGTAGGATAAGATGTGCATTTGGAATAATGAGTGGTCTAGATACAAAATTGATGGATCCAACATTACCCATCTGCTTCTGCGCGAGCAAAATAGCCAATGAAAAAGAATGTTTTGGGGCATTATGTTAAACAGAAATCTCTTGGAAGTCAATGTAATTGAATGTATCGAGAAATAGCCCCCAAAATATTTTTCCTACTTGCATTTCAGGTGAAAACGACAAAGGCCTCCAGGGATTAATGAGTTATTTAAAGCATGTCATATTTACCATGATCTTTTGACATTTCAAAGAAGGATGCAATGACCTTATATGGCACACCCAGAAGAAAGTCTGAAAATAATGAACAAAATTTTTTGTGTGAAGAAACTAAACACTATTTTACTCTTGCTTCTATAGTGAGATTCAGCACTACTGGTAGTAAACAAGAAGACTATGATTTTTATAAAGACATATATGCATTATCTTAAAACTTGCTCACAATATACTGAAAAAGTGCCAGGTGTGAATTACACCTGGCTGCTCCATTGGTACATAGAAGAATGTAGTAGTACACCATCTATGAAGTAGACATTGATTGAACATTGGTTGAGATATGGACCTAGATGAAAGCACTGCTTTTCGTGAAATATTTGAGATCTGTAAGTTTAATATTTATGTAATTATAAATAATAATAAGCTGGACTTAGTACAGTGCTTAATCTTGTTAACCTGTATGCACTTTATAATATTAGATAATACACAACAACATATACAACAATATTACAAAAGAAACACCATAAAATTACAACAAAAATCTGACAATAAGTAAGGAAGTAAATAAAATATAATGTGCTGGTAGATCATGATCTATATTATTGGCTTTACTGATTACTTCTAAACATCATAGACCCAGATCTACTCCTGCATTATGCTACAGCAGCTCTGGTTCTCTGCAGTCTGCAGTTTGAGCTGACTTATAAACAAGTATATATGGTAAGTAGTTTGCTTTAATTAACTCATTTTAAAATTTTCTCTCCTTCAATCAGTGTTGATAGCTTAAAGAGTTGTTACCATTTTTTGTGATAAGGTCATGAAAATATTAACTCTTAAAAAAGATTTATGAGTGATGTCCATGGGATGGTCATTGTCAATGTGAAAGATCAGTGTTTCAGATACTGTAGAATTACATTGATGTTTGGCGAACTGGGTGGCCAATTGGTCTAAAGTGCTCACCTTTACAAATCACCATCATCTCATCTCTCTGTCCACATAAGTTTGAGTCTCATCCATTTGCAGTGTGGGTATGTGAGATAGCTTGTCAGTAGCTTCCCATGTGTTTCTTACCAAGGTTTTCCCCGGTCATTCCTCCACCAAATACACTGGCCATAATGCATAGCCTATCATGTGCTGAAAATGGTATTAAACTTAATACAACAACAACATCAACTACAACAATAAAAATTCATATTTGAGTGTTTCATCTCCATTTCATTCACTTAAGAACAGCTTAATTAATGGCATTTGCCCTTTTCAAACTGCAGAATTTGGAGTTACATGATCTATCCAAATTTCTTGATGGCCTTTAAAGTTTTAAATAACATATTTGTTTTACATGTTCATATTGGGACATGGGGGGCCCCAAGTGGCCTAGTGGTCTAAAGCGTTAACCATTATGGATCACTGCCATCTCACCTCAGTCTGTGTGAGTTTGAGTTTAGACTCGGCAAACATGGGTAAGTGAGAAAGCCTGCCAGTATCTTCTCGTGGGTCGGTGGTTCTTCCCGGGGTTTTCCAGGGTTCTTCCACCACCATTAATACTGGCCGCGCCATGTATAGCCTATCTTGTGCTGATAATTGGCATTAAACCCTACAACAACAACAACAACAACAACAACAACAACATATTGGGACATGGGCCTTTGGAGCATATTGATTTTCTGATTCAGTTATATTCCTGGTGTTCAATTTGTCCGTGTTATAATTATCTTACTTCATATTTCTGTATCAGGATATGGGCTATGCTCCAGATTTCATTCAAGTTGCCATGGCACCATTTATAAAGGACATCAAGAAAAGAGGTAAGCAACACTTTATATTTGTACATAAATATATTGCTAAGGAGATATAATGTTATTGCATGGACAAGTCAAATGTGTGTACTGTGCTATTTGATACACCCATTAGAGGCATGCTAATTGTCCTATCATGGTGTTCATAAAATTTTAAAAAAAACATTTGGTTTATTTCAAGCCAGGAGGTAAAATACCAAGTTTATTATAAAATTTTTATCTCAAGCTCTGGCCTATGCTTGAAGAAAAGTTCATAACATATTGGCAACATATTTCGTAACATATTGGCAAATCTTCATTTTGAAAAACTGTTTGTAATGATGAAATATAAAATTATATGACCTTTCCAGCATAAAATATTAATCAGCATTGCACATAATAAACCTTTTATTGGTAAGAATATTTTCAAGTTTTTTTTCTCTCAGTTGGATAAAGTTTTGTGTCGGAGAGGACTGATTTTATCAAAGGAGAAATTTTGTTTATGGCAATCAAAATGCAGCATTTAAATTGAATATTGTAAAATGAAAACACAATGTACACCTGATTATATAATAACAGGGCAGTCTTATGTTGTCATTCATAGTCTGTTGTGTTGTGTTTGGTGCTTTCTTTATTATGTGTTGTTGCTTTTGTACCCCTAGGATTGGGCTGTATGGTGTTCATGTTGTCTGTTTGTGGGCATGTAAATGATTCTTTGGACAATTTTGGTTAAAAATAATTTCCAGTAATTGTAGCTTGTGACCTCTTTTCTTGATTCATTTCATATTTGGAATATAATGTCACAAATTCCCCTTCTTTCATTATGACACCTGTTTCAAGGTTCTGCGCATAGGTGCAGCCATGATATCTGGAATAATTGGGACACGTTTTGATTAAAGCTTTTTTCATCACTTATTTTTTCATAATTAAAAAAAGATAAAGAAGTAAAGGAGGAAGCTGGCTGGCAAAAATAGAAAGCATAATGTTACTTGAAGATACCATTGGAAGGACCATGTCAACATATGAAGTTAACTAAAAAAAGATAAAGAAGTAAAGAAGAATTGCAGATGTTATTATATATAGTAGAAAAGGCAAAAGATGCTGAAGGTACCACAAAATATGTGGACACCAGAGCATTGTACCACAAAATATGAGGACACCAGAGCATTATACCACAAAATATGTGGAAACCAGAGCATTGTACCACAAAATATGAGGACACCAGAGCATTATACCACAAAATATGTGGACACCAGAGCATTGTACCACAAAATATGAGGACACCAGAGCATTATACCACAAAATATGTGGACACCAGAGCATTATACCACAAAATATGTGGACACCAGAGCATTATACCACAAAATATGTGGACACCAGAGCATTGTACCACAAAATATGAGGACACCAGAGCATTATACCACAAAATATGAGGACACCAGAGCATTATACCACAAAATATGAGGACACCAGAGCATTATACCACAAAATATGAGGACACCAGAGCATTGTACCACAAAATATGTGGACACCAGAGCATTGTACCACAAAGTATGGGACTTCAGAGTATTGTACCATGTAAGGAGGAAGCTGACTGGCAACAATAGAAAGCATAATGTTACTTGAAGATACCATTGGAAGAACCATGTCAGCATATGCAGTTCCAGTGGTAGAATGGAAAGAATGCTTTCAAACTGTCCTATTTTACAGAGCCAATGCTTTTCCATAACTTTTACACAGATCCATGAACCTGGGCACTTCTTCTGTTTGGATAATATTTAAGTTATCAAAGTAAAGACAGCAATCAGAAATCTAAAACAACAAGGCTTCAGCTTTTAACATTATCCTCGCAGAATAGCAGAAGGCTAGAGAGGATGTGATGAAACACATACCAGACAATGTTGCAATGTGTGGCAATCAGAAAAAGTTCCTGCAGGTTGAAAAAAAATGCAATAATATTGCAATTTCTGAAAAAAGAAAATTATACACTAAGCACCAGGTTAAGAGAAATAGGTTTGCTATCTATCCCTAGAAAAGTAATGCTACTGTTACACTGATCAAGATGAAGAAAGCAGTTGGCAAGCACATACGGCCCCAACAAGCTGGATTGTAACCAAATTAGTTTGATTATGACTAGCTCTTCTTGTTGCGACAAGTCATAGACAAATATCTGGTACAAAATTAAATAACTTCATTGACTTCATAAAGGCATTTGACTACATACATAGAGACTCATTTTGTCATATCATTGAAAAGTTCAGGATTTCTATCAAATTCATCAATATCTTAAAGGATTTCTACTGGACCAGTGAATGTGCAATGAGAGTGGAGGTCAGCATATTAGCTTCATCAAGCTCTGCAAAGATGCTAGGCAAGGATACCTTTCTCATTGACATTGATATGGATTGGATTATGAGAATGGACAGGTGTAAAATGTGAGTCAGAAGCTTAATGTCATTGATTTTGCAGATGACATAGTCATGAGAAGGCATGCAAACTATAACATTGATACTTGAGTTAGCTAATTAAGTTACCCTCTTTAAATAAAGTCATAACTTGAGACAGAAGCAAACCAGATAGGTCTTAACATAAATGGGACTATGACAAAGGTAAATACAGTTGGAAAATGAGAAGTAGGACATGTAAAGCTAAGACAATTCATTGTACAACACATTTGCATGCCCTTTTAACCTTAGGATCAAAATCATGATTATTAAAAATTGATGCTATGGTATTTGCTTTTTTTTTATATATCGTAACTGGGTAATGGATTTTGTTAATTCTTTGGACAAATCAATATGAACCTAAGAGAATAGATTCTTTAATATGTTCAGTCAACCTTTTGATTTTGGCATCATTGTCACAATTTTTCAACAATATTTTGATTGTGGACTCAACATGCATTCCCTAACCTTCTTGTTAAGTAATAAAGTAAATGAAATTTTCAAATCACGAGAAAGCTTTTGCTTTATAAAGAAGCATTGATTCGACTTTTGACTTGTGAAAGAGTTTGTTTCTCTGATAAAATTATGTGCTCTGAAGTGATTACAGATAAGAAATAAACTCTGAGCTCTTAACATTTATGAGGGGCACATTTACATAGGATGTCTGTTTGAGTATGTGTCATGGTAAATACCACCTTTACTCAATATTGCCTGTTTTAAAATATGTCAACTTGAAGCACTCTGTATAATCATTTGGAGCTGTCCAGCACTGGGTCAGTTCAAGAAGAATCCAGTTTTGGATAATTGCAATTCCAGATGGTTTTGACTGAATTATAGGTAACTACATGACATTTATCATATATGTTGTGATGGGACTAAACAAAATCTGATCATTATAAGAAACTCTAGGTTTTATTATATTAAACACTTTGAAGTTTTTACATGTAGAAAGTATGCCTATTACCTTCAAATATAACCAGTGATGCCAATACAGAAAAATCTCCACTCAAATTCTTCTTACAACACTACTCAGCAGAATTGACAGAAATCATCATTTATTAAAGGCATTTCAAATTTTTTAAAAATATCTCACATCCAATATCAGATATGACTGCCAGTCATAAAAAAATGAAAAACAATATGACTTTTTTTGCAGAAACCAGTAAATAGATTTTGGTCAGATATGACAGAATTACTCCAAAATGAAGACTTCCAAATGTTTACAGAAGACTGATCAACTATCAAATATGACAGCTGTTACTAAATACATGCAGAATCTTTATGGCAACTATTTTTTTAAAAACTGCAGAACAAAATTTTGCTAAGTTTTGATAGAAAGCATTTTTACTTAAGGCCCTTTTGAATGCATACAAAATATGCTAATTTATCATCAGATATAATCTTACAATAATTATAAAAAAATTGGGGAAACCATTTTATTTTAAGAAAATTGCTTAACAGAATTTAACCCACTCTGACAGAAAATATCCTGACATAATTGCCTTTCAGTTTTGGACCATTGATGCAGATGTGCCAACAACTATGGATAAAGATACAAAATACAGTAAAACATTTGAAACCTTTGGGTTTTTTTTGAAGATGTAGTCAACAGCATTGGAAGAAATGATGACACAAATCATCCATCTGAGAGATTTCTATGGTTACTTGTATTGCATTTGGTTTGTTTTTAATCCTAGCCAACAATAGAAAACATACTTACTTGAAGGATACTATCTATTACTATAATGTGAGCAGTAAGGGTCCACTTGGTCCTCTTGTTTTTTTTAAAAATATTTTATTAGTATACCTTTATGATGTGTTCATATTTTATTAGTATACCTTTATGATGTGTTCATAGCTGTTTACTTTGCACAGACACATGGTTAATTATGCTTATAATGAAAGAAACTTGCTTTATAGTTTTTGTTAAATACTAGCAACAAAAAAAAATTGCATGCAGTGTGAATGTACTTCCTGCTGTAATAACGGCACTTTGTGCAACTCTTAAGCACTGTTTCCTTTTGGTCCTGATTTCATCATATCTGCCTGTGTATGATATAGACTTACTGGGAACAGCTCAGACCAAGTCACTGTTGATCTTTCTTTTAAAGATTTCATCCAGACAACATTGACCTTGTTCTGCTATAATGGAATGTCTGGCATGAGTCTGTTTTGATTGTTATGGAAAGTGCCAGCACTCCAGATAAGTTACATGTTTGAATTTTATACATATAAAGAGACCAAAAAATGCATTAATGCATGTTTTTAAATGCATTTAAAATATGCAAAACCATTACAACTTTTAGAACTCTGTGGTCAGTGTATTTGTTTTAAGCACAATGAGTGTTTTAGAATGACCCTTTCGATGAACATAAATTATTTGGAGACATTTTTGTCCATTCATCTTTTTATGTTTTTATTATTCTCAATTATGCTCAATATTGGTGAGGAAAGTTGTGAAATACAGACTTGTAATCAAGTACACTTGTTATTTTCTTTGTCAAAAATAAATATGACAATATTTCAAAGGCATGGTAAGCTTTTGATGAATAAGACTTAATCTGTATCATAAATTTGTGATGTAAGATGTTTACAAGATACAAATATTCATATTTTAAAATACAGGTCCAAACCACAGAGTAAAATACCAAACTCATTAAAATCCTATGTAAAGTTTTTGGTTTGCAGGACATATGGTTCCAAGGATGTTTTTTATTACAAAAATTTTACTGGGCTTTAAATTTTAACAAATAACCAAGTAAAAAAATTACACATTGGCTTGTGAAGTAAATGGTATACTCAGGGTAATTGATATTGATCTGCTCACTGTTTAAAATTGAAGAGATATAATGCTATAAAATTGACCTTCTGTTCAAGTGTTTCTTGCATCAGTCAGTTTCTTGTACATTGGTGGTTATTGGGTCATCCATCATTGTACATGGATTATTTGTATACACTGTTGAGCATGACAATTGTCTGACCGAGTAGGATCTACATCTCATTTTTTAGTGGTTTAAGATGTCATCACATATTTCATTCCATAACACTGTTCTAGTTTCAGTTTCACATTTATATTAATACATATGTATATTTTTCTGAGAACAGGTCTTCGAATAATCAGTAATGCAGGAGGAGTTAATCCTCTTTCCTGTGCGGCAGCTTTACGAGAAGTCTGTGACAGTGAGGATATTAAAATGAATATCGCTGTCATAACAGGAGATGATCTTTTGAAACAGGTATGATGCTAAAACAGCTGTTTTAGCCTAAAGCCAAAAATCATGATTTGACTAGACATTTGAAAAAAATATGTAGGAAGCAAGAACAATGGGAAGCTGTTAGGATGTAGTTATACATGTGTACCTGCTAATTGTAATGTCCAAATGGATCATTTCAAAACATACATCATTGGACATATTTGTTAAAACTTAAGTTTATTTGATGATTTATTATTTTTGTTTAAATTTTTACTTGTTAGACATTTCTGAGTATGATTTATCATTTCTAAGATGATATCACCCTATGCCCAGCTTAATATTTGATACTGTGACATCATTTGTTTGTAAGTCATAGAGTGTACTAACATGTGAAAGAAGTATTTTAAGTGTCTCTACCTATTCCCACCAAATTTCACACAATTCATGCCATTCTGATCTATTTATAAGGCACAATGTTGAGGCAGCTGCTTTTTGGTTGTAATTGAATTGGGGTCAGGGATTTAATATGCTCTCTTTTGGCTAGTCAGGATTCTTCCTTTCCTTTTGAGTAGTTCTCAAGAAATAAAGGCTTGACTTAAATGGATCACTTAATACTTTGGTGAAAATTGCAGAGACATTTTGAATTCTTCTTCCCGATTTAAGTCAGTGATAATTTTCATGTGAAAAGGAATTTCTTATATATGCTGGGATCTTCAATTTGGGATGACAATGAATCCTTACAGCTGCATATTTTTGAAAATATTGGTGACAACAGGATTAACTTAATGCTGTTTAACCAGATAAAAAATCATGAAATTGTTACTTTGTTTCCCTTTAATGTTCCATATATCTAACAAATAATGATGTGTAATAGCATGTTGTAAAGCAAGACATTTGCACTTAACATGACACTGTAAAAATGCAAAATTTAAAAAAAAAATAATTGATGGCTTGGTTTGAAACTGCAGTGCCACAGGTGAAAAACCTAGTCTCAATTACATGTTCATATATTATTTATCTAACAAGCCATATATTAAAAGTACTTTAAACTCTCTGTCTTCACTCCGAACATATTTTCATTATTCAGATCTGTTTTTGTATCAGTGTGAGAGGTTTTGCAGTAAGAATATAAGTGTATGGTTCTCAAATAATTTATGAAAATTAGCATTCCAGGTATAAATTTATTACAGAAGAAGAAAATGGTAAAAACTTCTTGCAAAAGAGGCATATTTGTTGTAGGAAGGGGCACTTTTGTAACAATGTGCATTTTGATGTAATAAAATAATGATGTCATTAAAGACATTTGGTATTTAATCTATTTGGAAGTATTAACATAGAAAGATCAGTTGTAAATTTCTCGTGAAATGATGAAAAATTCATTATATCTTACTATATGCAATATACACAAAGGAAGAACTTGTACTTATTACCTCCCCTAGACAAGGCCAGTGGCAAGTGTATCCAGAGGAATTGCCTTTTCAATCAGTTTTTTAGAAATGAAGGTTATAATCAAGGCTTTTCATGTCTGGAAGAACAAATTCTACAGGAATGTCCTTATCATGTCAGACAACTTGAGTTGCTGGATTCCCTCGGGCAGTGGGGAACCATATTGGCCAATCTGTCCATTCTAGTTTGGAAGTTGTTACTTCCAGACAGATGCAATCATAAAAATTGGGCAGACTCAGTGTGGGTCCTGGCTAACATTATATAAAATGGATAGAACCTTCATATTGAATAGTCTTCCAACTTTGGGATATCTGATGATAGACTTTCTCTTGACAAGATTTAATTACAAACTGCCCACCTTTGCCTGGTTCCAGGCCCAGAAACCTGGATGACAGACATATTATTCATCATCTGAGACTGGTTTTGGACCTTTGCCTACCTAGCCCTGCCCCTTGATTTTTGTACCTAAATTAATATAGAAATAGAGTTAAGAACTGAAAACTGTTTCTGATAGTTGCTCTTAGATGGGAACATTCCTGAGTCAATGATTTAGCGATAGATGTGCTCAGGAAAATCCTAGCAAAGCTGAACCTCTCAAATAGCCATGCTCAGTTTATTTCATATAGACTAGCTTTTCCATCATGCCTGGTCTCTAGGAGAGCTCTGTAAGGACAGGAATTTCATTTTTTGGTTGTGAAAAGAATCAATGGCCTGGCTGATTCTTTGCCAAGAAAGGGCCAGATCCTTCATACTGAATGGTCCAGCCGAGAAAGGGCCAGATCCTTCATACTGAATGGTCAGCCAAGAAAGGGCCAGATCCTTCATACTGAATGGTCCATTGAAGAAAGGACCAGATCCTTCATACTGAATGGTCCAGTCAAGAAAGGGCTAGATTCTTCATACTGAATGGTCCAGCCAAGAAAAGGCCAGATCCTTCATATTGAATGGTCCAGCCAAGAAAGGGCCATATCCTTCATACTGAATGGTCCAGCCAAGAAAGGGCCAGATCTCCATACTGAATGGTCTAGCCAATAAAGGGCCAGATCCTTCATACTGAATGGTACAGCCAAGAAAGGGCCAAATCCTTCATACTGAATGGTCCAACCAAGAAAGGTCCAGATCCATCATACTGAATGGTGCAGCCAAGAAAGGGCCAGATCCTTCATACTGTATAGTCCAGCCAAGAAAGGGCCAGATCCTTCATATTGAATGGTCCAGCCAAGAAAGGGCCAGATCCTTCATACTGTATAGTCCAGCCAAGAAAGGGCCAGATCCTTCATACTGTATAGTCCAGCCAAGAAAGGGCCAGATCCTTTATATTGAATGGTCAAGCCAAGAAAGAGCCAGATCCTTCATATTGAATGATCCAGATAAGAAAGGACTAGATCCTTCATACTGAATGGTCCAGTCAAGAAAGGGCCAGATCCTTCATACTGTATAGTCCAGCCAAGAAAGGGCCAGATCCTTCATATTGAATGGTCCAGTCAAGAAAGGGCCAGATCCTTCATACTGAATGGTCCAGTCTTTTGATCCTTAATCAAATTTGCATACTTTGAAAGGGGTGTTAAATGATAGTTCTTTTCATGACAAGGTTTCTGATTATATTCCTAAGATGGGACAGTTCCTGGGGCAATGATCCACTCATTATAGAGATTTTTGTACCCAGGAAAATCTCAATGAAGCTGAACTTACTCAAACAGCTGCTGTAACAGGCATTTTTTTACATTGATTATGGAGAAAATTTAACTAGCTGGAATGCCCTCCACTTTGCAGGCATATGATTGGAAGTGGCATATTTTCAAAGACTGGTGCAAAGTTAACGACACCATCTCATTGAGTGATTCGATCCTGCAAATGCCTTAATTTCTTTCTCTGGTGTTTGAGTAGAAAATATAAATCCCAGCTACCATCAAAGGCTACTGCTTCTTGATTTCCGACACTTTCAGCCATCATGAAAGAGATTATGTTGGTTACAGTAAAGAATTGTCAGATGTACTACCCAAGCCTTGACTTGAATAGGCCAGAATCCCTTACCCTGCTTCCTAACTGGAACCTCATATGTGTTTTGAAATAGCTGAGTTTAGATCAATTTACACCATTAGCCAGAACCTCAGTGGAGCTACTGTCATGCAACTCAAGCTTCATGATGACCTTGGCATCCAGGGTTGAGCAAGTTACATTACCTTTCAGAGGACCAAAACTATCTCCTGATAGGATGGTTGCGGCATAGTTTTGTTGCTAAGAATACATAGTCATCAGTGTCAATCTGAGTCATCTTATACTTCATCTCTTTGATGCATTGAGAGAAGCAATCATGTCTGCACCCTCAAGAATTGCTTGAGGCACACAGAGAAAAGCCATGGAACAGGAAAACATCTTTCTCCTGGTGAAATCAAGGAACTATGAGATCATCCCTCAGGCCCTGTCATCATGGTAGAAGTGAATAAGTGAGTCATATGATTAGGATACTATGAATTCTCGATAGATCTGAGTCATCTAACAATGATTTCAGACGATAAAAGTAGAGTGATCTCTGTAAGCCTTAATTTCAAACATGTTTTGATCTAGTACAGGTAAGATTCTAAGCATTCTCTCCTTTTGTTACCAGTTTTTCTAACATTAATGCGATTGGGGAGTCTGTTCAAGGGAGAATGGAAATTTGTTAGTATGTTATGTTTCTTTGAGCATACTTACCCATTCTAATTATGATAAATTCCTCCCAACCTCCCTGTAATTGTGATCATCCTAATCGATGTATTGTTCATTTTGAACAGCCACCAAATTAGTATTCAAGGAGTTGTAATTAGTAAGAGTTTTGTCCCTTTGTCTATATGGCATATTAATGGGAAATATTAATTTTTTTATCTCGCAGAGTTTATTACTTAATATTAATTTAACCCTGTAAGTAAACTCAGAGAAGCTTAATTTATTAAAATGTTTGCTGTATCTGACATTAAATAAACCAAGAAATAAATGGAATAATTAGAAAACAACACAAAAAAAGAAGGTATTTTAGTGGTCGCAGAATCCATAAGGGCAATGGAAGGGCATTGAAGGCAGAGCATGAGACATCCCTTTATTTCTGTAGGGTTAGATTATTGTGCTAATTATCATTGCCATCAAAATCAATCATTTTCTTCATTTGTACTAGCGGTTTGATTATTTTTACATATTTTCATTCAGTGATACACACATTCTGTCCTAGCTACCGTTTTAATTGTCAGTGTTTAGTCTATCAACTTCCATCTCAGTCAGATGTTGAAATTTTGACAATAAAAATGCAAACATAAAACATTTGTTCATTGTTGTGTTATTCTACAAAAGTAGAAATGCATATAATGTTACCGTTGTCTGTTCTGTTCTTTTTCTATCTATTTGTCTGTCCATCACATCTTAATTAAGTTTTTTGTTTGGGTAATTTTTGGGTACTGGTGGGGTGTACATGACCTGTGGACACATTTTTAGTTTCAGGTCAGTGTTAGAAGTGAAACTATGGACAAAATTTATTTGTAAATGGTAACATACTTAGGGTTCCATAGAACATTTGTTTTAAATGTCAAATGTAAAAATTAAATACAAAAGAGAAACTTCAACTAAGTTACGAGGTGTGAGAATATGCAATATTTTAGTAAGAACAGTATCTGCCAATTTAGTCAATAAAAATGAAATGAGAAGTCAAATAATCTCATTTATTTGATCAGCAAAATACACTCTTCAGCCAATCATAACTATAAGCAATGTCATATTTAGTGAATGAAAAAAATTATCTTTATGCCAAACAAGAATTTATTATTTCCTAGCTCTTAGACAGATGATGTTAAAAAGAGTTGATTGTTTTGCATGAATATGTTTAAATATTTTTGTTAATTTTTTTTCTTCAATATTTCATTTTTTTGTTTCAGGTGAATGATGTTGAAAAAATGAGGCTAACAGAAATGAGTTCAGGTCAGCCATTTCCTAAGAATGCACATAGCATGAATGCCTATCTTGGGTGAGTGATGAAACGGATCGTTAGGGTGACTTGTACAATGACTTGTTGGTCCTAAATGAAAATAGTGCCTAATTGACATGCACTATTGCTGTTATAGTGACCATCTTGAAAATTTTATCGTTGCTTCTCCCCATGAATGGACATATGTATTGACATAGGGCTTTGAAAGAAGTTTTTTTCCCCAATAACCAACAAGATCACAACAACAAAATGCTTAGTTTTCCTGCCTAAATTTCATTGATCCTGTTAAAAATCAAACAGAAGCTAGTTAAGTTTCTAATTCAACATTTGCTCTGCTTCTCAGGAACCAATTTTCTGTTTTGATTTCACATATCCCTCTGTCATTATGTGTAGGGAGATTCCACTGTGTGATTCCAGGACTATTTATGAAATGTGTTACACCCATCAGTGAATAAAGTGCCCTGTGTACTTTTGTATTTCTCTGAATACTTAGAGCAAAAAGGGTATAACATTACTCTTCTCCAGTGTTATACTGCAGCCATTTGTGTTGATTTTCCCACCATTTTGGGTTCTTGGTCTCTTGCATTCATCATATTTATCAACACTTTCTCTCTTGTCATGATCTAATTGCTGCCACCTTGATAGTGACTGCACACCTTACAAATACTTCAGCATATTTACAGTTGACACTACACAATGTATTGTATGCTTACCAGCCATGATATAAATACTTAGACATATTGTTGGATATAATTCTGAAATATTTGTTGAGTCAACAAATGCAACCTTTTCCAACTGTCATGCCAGATACCTTTTGTTATGATGAGTAATCCAATCATTGCTTGATGGCAGTACACTAGGCTAGATCCATGTCCATGAAGAATGTTCTAACAATAATTGTACTAATGTATTTGATGAGTGCTTTAACACCCACAGTAAGTACTCAATAAACAGATTAAATAACCATTCAAAGAATGCTAATGCCTGACCCCATCTTAACTGCTATGATCAAAAGTAATTTTCACTGCCTGGACAGATTAGTGATGGCCAGTTACTGATCCATTGGAAAAATTAATAACTACAAAATAGTGAGTTAGCATTAATTTTGAGCTCATTGCCATCTGTCATGGCGATCTTGAAAACCTTGTTATTGCTACTCCATCTGGATGTCAACATGACTTTTACCAAAAGATCATATATGATGTCTAGTTGGTCCAAAATGAAAATAGATGCAATCTGACATTTAGAATGGCTGCCATGGGAGCATCTTAAAAATCTTGTTATTGCGACTTCTGAATGGATGGCTATACCAAGATGGGGTTTTCTTCGGAAGACTTCTTAAGGTATCTAGTTACTTCTTATAATATATAATTTGTCTTAAATGAAAACTGTGGCAGTCTGACCATGATGGCAGTCTTTACAGATCTTGGGGAAAATGGCGCCATTCATGCATACAAAACGGCGGTTAAGATAGCTTGAGAATTCTTTTACGGCAAGTCCTCTTGAATGAATGGTCATTTTGACATGAGGTTTGCCAAAAGACTTACTATGATATCTAGTTGTACTAAATGAAAATTATGCTGATCTTTGCATGCAGACCACCATGAAAATCTTGTAGCTACTCCCTTGAATGGATGTCATATTGGCATGGGTTTTTCTTATAACGTGTAGATAAAATAGTGTTGATCTTATATCTAGTTTGGCTTTCAGATGGTTTTATACTTTGTAGTTAATAAGTAGAAAACTAATTGAAATTTTTAAGAAGTAAACAATCTTATATTAGATTTCTGGAAATTCTTTTTGGTCAGGAGATCATCAAGGGACTTTTGTTTATTTTTGTTTATGGAAATCACAAAGAAAACCCTGTAGATACTATGAAACATGATACACAATACTCACCTCCATATAAAGGACACCTGAAACTAAATTTCATACTCAAAATAAAATTCAAACATATTTCCTGGCCTGGAATTTATTGGTAATATATGATTGTAATGGGATATACTTTTTTTTCTTCTCCAAATCCATGTTGTATTACAGAAGGAAAGGTGGTCACAGAGAGACATCAAAGACATTGTAGATTTGGTCACAGGTCAGTTAGGTGCATACTATTCTAGTTGTTTCGGAAGGATGTTATTGAGACAGCTGGTCATAACAGTATACCTTGTTTTGCAGTGCAGGTCCTATAGCACGTGCTTTGGATCTTGGAGCTGATGTTGTGATTACAGGGCGATGTGTAGACAGTGCTATTGTGTTAGGACCGCTGCTACATGCCGTAAGTGTACACTGTCTAATGTATTACTTTTCTTTGGAGGTACAGAAGAATTCATCCTTTACACCCAGTGTACTATTTGTCTTTTATTAGGTTAGCCTTAAGTGTTCAATTTCTTTTTATTGCAGTTGCTTTGCTGTGATTTGAGGCTTAATATTTCATGTAACTTTTTTTTCATTCTTATCTACCTTGTGGAAAAGTAGGTCACAATGACATTGTCTTTCACTAATATCTTTGTAATTTGCAGGTTAACTTGTAAATTAGTAAGTTTTGCTTTCCAGGCTGTTATAAGCATAGTATCTTCATGTAACTTGGTCAGGATATCAGCTTCGTCAAGAACTACTGCAGAGGAAAATGGTGAAAGTGACCTTTATTTTATTTCCATTGAGAAATATTTAAAGTTTTAGAAACCCTTTCCCCCAAGGTAGGATAAAATTTTAAAACAGTTTTGCACACCTACAAACAAATCCCATCCAATGTATGAAAGCGTTAAGTTTTAATCTATAATGGTGTTGGAAGTATCTTGTGACATCACACACATGGTATGGAAACATGTGCAGATGCAATGGCAGTATTATGTGATCAATGCTTTTTTTGTATAAAATTCTGTGGTAATAGTTACAACATTAAAAGACACTGAATACTGAGATGAGGTTAGTTGTCGCCTGGTAGTTCTTTAAATTTTATGTAACTTTGAGATACTAATGTGTCGCATGGATATTTGTTTGTTTTTCATGATAATGTCTTATTTTAACCCATTTTATCCATAATACAACTACAGGCATAATACCTCATAGTCGTAGTATCTCATTTTATCCTGAATAAGATTATGGTTGTACTCTACTATGTATGTGTGTAGCATCTCTAGAAACACATGTTATAAATTACAAATAATTTGTGTACTTCTTCACCTACACAGGAAATGGTTAAAGCACGCATGTGCAGTAAAAAAATTTAAAAAATGTGGTTGGGAAAAAAACATTGTTGGCTTGGAAATTGATCTGTAAAATGATGGACACAACTAAGATGTAAACATGGATGTTGATAGTAAGGGTAGCAACATTGAAGTTGACGATTTGGAAGATTTTGATGATAATATCAATTTAAATGATGGGTTATAATTGAATAAAGTTGATGAAAGAGATAATGCATGGCTTCATGCACTCTTAGACAGTGATTCGGAGAATGAAGCTGACTTTGAAGGCTTTCAAGAGGAATCGGTCCAGGATGATTTTTCAACTCTGTTGCAGCTACGATTTAAATTAAAGTAGTATTGTTATTACTGCCATAGCAATGATGTGAACATGAAAATTTGGACAAAAATTTGTACTGATTAAATTACCTTTATCTTACTGAAAGATTTCTATGATTAATTCGTGACAAGTTTTCATGAGAAACTGCATGCTAAAGTACATTTTCTTAATGTGAAGTACACAAATTGTTCCAGGTGTTTTGTTGTCCAATTTTAGTAAAATTATTATAAATTTTAAAATAACAGTGCTAGAAACTTAAAATTGGGACGAAAATACTAGACATAGAATTATTTTTATTTTTTTTTGCCTACTATTTGGAGCATTTCATTCATCTTCATGAACAAAAGATTCACTTAACATCATGGTAAGCTTTTTTAATTTTTTTCTTTTTAAGTCATATTTCAAAATATAGCTGTGAGCATGTACATTGGTAAATGATAACAAAACATATATCACTGTGTTGCAAATTTTATTACCTTTTCAGAGATACATAGTTTTATATACTTTAGAAAAGAAATAACAATATTTACAACATTTTTAGTAAACATGGTGAAGGTCATCTCAATTTCTGCTGCTGCTGCCACTGCTGCTGTGAGATGCTCCATTTTGCCATAATGTATTTAGAATTGCTTCTCAGAAATAAGACACTGCAGTTGAAATTGGTAAACGGGATAAAGTGGGTTAATGCATTTTTTTCTTAAGGCAGCTTGAATGTACAGTATAACAGCATTATATCTATCATACATAATCCTGTGTTGTATCAATATTGGTACTAATCAAGCCTTCCTTTATTTATGGGACCATTCCAGTGGCTCAGTGGTTAGAGCATTTACCTTGGATGTGGGATGTTGTGGGTTCAAACCCTGGCTGATTCATACTAAAGACTTATAAAAGTGGTACTAACAGCTGCCTTGCTAGTCCCTCAGCATTAAGAGGTTAGTGTTAGGTCTGGTTGGCCTGGTGTCAGGATAATGTGACTGGGTGGGACATAATGCTGCATGTCTGCAGCACAATGCACCAGTTCTAGACATTACTGTGAACTGCCACACTGCAGATATAATATTGATGTGACTGAAAAATTGGTAAAGCTACATTTAAAAAAATATGAATGAAATGGCTTTAAAGAAGAAAAATATATATATTTATAAATTTATTTGCACCACATTATTTATTCAAGAGCAGTGTAAAACATAAAATCACATTACAAAGAAGTACATCTCAGTTGCCATACACAGACTGGTTCTTTTTCACTTGTTTTTATTTTTATTGGATATTAATCAGTAATAAGAAAAGTAAAATAGGATACAGTCACTGTTTTCATGCATGAATACAAAAAAGCAATGAACAAAGGTTTATATGACCCAGACTTTCAGAACAGCCTATGGCATGATATATTTCAAAAGAGCATGAGCTGTGAGGAGCAGGAAAACTTCTGAGCTTTAGATGCATTATCTACCAATCATAAAGCAGTATACTTTTGTAACATGACTTTTGATTGGCTAAGAGTGAAAATTCAGTCTCAAACTCAAGCTCCGAGTTTTATTATATTCAGACTGCAAAACTCAATGTAAGATCTGTTATCACGTTTTTAAACATTCAGTTCCCCAAATTGAATGTCTGGGCTTCACCTGCCTCTAAATCATTGGACCATGTAAATTCCTCCAAGTATAGCTAAAATATTGATGAATATGAATGCTGGCTGACTCAGACCGTAACTGATTTGGTCCAAATGATGGGCTTATTCTGACCAAATTACGGCTGTCAACATCCATCTGCGTGCCAGGGAAACTTGTTAGCAAGAATTACATAAAATCCACATAACATAGACAAATAAAATTTGATATGCATCCAGATTTAGATTTAGATGACCTTTTTAGATAACTATTTCAATCACTTTCAGATTTGTTAAACTTAAACTTATCAGTGCGAAAACCTTGTATTAAGATTGTGCAAAACCCACTTAACCTCTGCATATGAGTTCAGTATCATTTGATGTTTAATTTTTTTTTTTCATTCATTCTCACTTTCTGTTCATGCAGAAATGGCTCAGTTTATGCCAATAAGGTCTGATGTTGTCTCATATTTTGATGATGTAATTTAGTTTTTCGTACCAGTGATATTTTTTCCTTTTTTGCCATTTATCAGGTTTTTTAAACTTTTATTTTAACTTTTCAATCACAAATGATCAGGTTTTTGTGTTTGATAGACAAAAGTTTCTGATAAAAACTGCTCTTAATTTTTCAAATATAGGATGTTGAATACCATTGATGTAAAGAGAAATTTTGTTTGGTTGGAAAGCATTAGAGATTAAAGACCATGAAACTGAATGGAAACAAATAAGGAGTAGCCATTTAAAATAAGATCACATAAGTATAGCATTGACTCACATGTTGGAGCTTGGTGTAAACGAATAACTTTTTGTCAATTTGTATTTCTTTGCATTTATTTATAAGTGGGGGCTTTGTCAGAAGAATAATACATGATGAGGGTTACAGTACACACTGTAGCAGCAAGTTTTACTCTTAAATATCCAACTGAATATTACAAAATTTGGGTTAAGCATACTGTAGAGTGTAATAAAATGTTAGCCAGTTGTATATGTCTTAATATGCCATACTCTCCAATATAATTTTGTACACTTTTTTTCACCCAAATAATTGCTTTTTTTGAGAGTGTATAGAATATACAGGAATAGAAGAGTGATAAATCTTTTTTTCTAGCAGTGTCAGACATACTGGCATGCAAAGTGAAGTACATGTACCCCCATGAAGAATATGATTCCTTAAAGACCTAGCTGCTACTTGATGTGATATATCAACAACAGCATTACTGTGTTCAAACAGAAAAACTTGTGAACTATCTGACTATTACATCATATGTGCCCTATTCAGATATTATTTTCATCTTTGTTTATAACTAGATGTTTTTTTTTATTCCTCAAATGTAATGGAAATACATATGATTGCTCAAAATAACATACTGTATGATAAAAAAGCAATGGAGTAAATGAGACCCCTAACAGTTTTTACTTGTACTCTATTGTGATTGGTGGAATTTTTTGAGTAGTAGTCACTGTATTTACAGTATATTGATACTTATTACTCTATGATAACTACCTGAGGATAATCACTTAGTACTCATAGAACAGTATTCATCAGGTATGTTGACATAATTGGTGTTGAATGCAATCAGTACTCCATCCTCTTCATTTGATCCTATTATACAATGAATGCATAAATATTTTAGACAAAAGAAAGGGAAAAATAAACTTAAAACCATATACTTTATTACCTTTAAGAGCATTTATAATGAATTAGGTTGAACTCAAAGGTCAATGTAAAGATGCCCTCCCATGAATTCTATGAGCATTTTGTTTAATGTATCTGTGTGCAAATGTCAACCCTTGAAGGCCTCAATGGAAGCTTTTATCATCATCTTGACATTTTTATATTGACAAGGTTGATGTTTCTACTAACAATGGATGCCAAAATATATGGGTAAAAGGATTATTGAAAAGTTTTTTGTTCAAAAGAGGAAGTGCAAATTACATGAGAACACAAATTATACAGGAATAATGTACATATGATATGAAAACAAAGCATTAAGTATTTATATTGATTTACTGTACAGTCATATTGAGCATGGCATTTCTATCTCTTTAATGAGGGATTGTAGCAAGTTATCTTTCCAACAGATGGAGCCACAGTGAAACCTGGTTGCGATATTAGGTCATCCTCGGAGTTTATCATTAGCTAGAACAATCTATTGTTGATCACTCAAGTGATAAATAATTATCATAACTACAATAATATTTTTATCAATGAAAACTATTATCCTATTTCATTTTTCAGTGTACCAAAATATATACTATATTAGCACTATAAGACACATTTGTCTTCTTTATCTGTTTAATTAAAATAATATATCTTACTACTTTTGGCCTTCTTATGTTGAAACCCTTAGTGCCAACATATTATATATAAAATCTTAATGCTATTAACTTCATTTTCTTATCCTCAGATTAGTGTGGCTTTAATTAAACAGCCAGATTAGAGTGGCCTAATAAAAATCTCTTAAACAATATTTACAAATGGAATGCTACATTTTATAGTTAAGTACATGGAAGAAACATCTCAATAAGTGAACACAAAATGTAAAACTTGTTTTATTATTTTTAATCACTCATTTTAAGACAATTAATGCAAAACAACTATAGGAAATGTTTTTATTTAAACTTGAAGCAAAAAGAAAATAATTGCCTTTATTTGGCAAACAAAAGTTAAATATATGGTCACAAAGAAGTAGATAGACTAGGTATGAATTAATAATAATTACCTTTAAGAAAAAGGCAAGAACTCACATAAATGACAGATTAAAAAAGGAACAGGTATGTGTATGTGTGTGTGTTAATCAGAAACAATTCCCTTTGAAAATATAACACCATATGTTTTATTGATGATAAAATCCAATGTAATGTTCTAAATCTTGTTGCAAACTGTCATTGCAAAACTGAATTCAACACACCAAAAACAATAGAACCTTATTTAGACCAAGATATTTCTCTCCTTTGCAACATCCAATAAATATTTTATGCATAGGTTGTTTGAATAAAATGAAAATAGATCATTTCACTTGTAGCAGTTCTAAAATATATCACTGCACACACAAAACACACACCTGTACATCCTCTCTCTCTCTCTCTCTCTCTCTCTCTCTCTCTCTCTCTCTCTCTCTCTCTCTCTCTCTCTCTCTCTCTCTCTCTCTCTCTCTCTCTCAATTTAAATAAGAAGTACAGTCATCTTAATAAAGGTAATAATACTCTCTTTTAACAGAAAAGTATTTTCCGGAGGAGCATAGCAAATTTTATGTGACTTATAAAAAGGATGATATCTTTGAAAAAAATTATTATTGTAGACTTTCAACCTAAGAAAAAAAGAACATTCACAGTTGCAGATATGATATGACTTTAATGATATGAGATATATGTTTAATGTAAGTAAAACAAATAATCAGGGAGAATTTTGTATATTTACAAACTAAACAGCTAAGATAGTTTCTAAGGAACATTACCCAACCAAGTAAGAATTATTGAGAATAAATTGTTAAATTATTTATAATTTATACCATTTTAGAGATATGAATCTGTTGGAAAATAATTTCAGAAGAGAACCACAGAGTTAATAATGTGAAAATATGTATTTTATTTTTATGCAGATATGAGAAAATTTGATTTTTCATTTACAACTACAATATCACCGATTATGTTTATTTATCTGTAGATTAACTTCTTTTTTTGCCCATATAACTTAGTCCCTCGTCTTTATTAAATCCTCTTTCAACGACGATAACGTCCATAATCCATCTGATTGAGACATTTGGTAAAGCAAGATGAAGATGCTATATTTTTATTGCTTGCTTATTAAGCTTATTAATCTTAGACTGCTTTTTTTCCATGCTGCCACTTATTGGTTTAAAGGGGAGATAACTGGCTATGATCCCTCATGGGGGCAAAACTCAGTAATGACAGGTCTCTCATATAGCAGTCTATTTCCTGGGCTTGTTAAAATAAATTCTCTCCTTCAGTGCTGGCTGCCAAACAGTACAGATGGTTTTTTATTGTTCCTACTCATTTCAGTCTGAACTGTGTTATAAAGCAATCAGTGCAGTAGCAGCCAATGTATGTATGAATGTATGTATGTATGTGTGTGTGTGTATTTATTTATATATATATGTATGTATGTATGTATGTATGTATGTATGTATGTATGTATGTATGTATGTATGTATGTATGTGTGTGTGTATTTATATATATATATATATATATATATATATATATATATATATATATATATATGTATATGTGTGTGTGTGTGTGTGTGTGCAGGTACTTCATATAGTTTTAACATAGGCACATGCAAATTGTGTTTGTTGTGCATTTTGAGAATTCTTTTCATTCTAAACAACAAATGTGTGAGTCATTTTAATGTGTACATTTCAGATAATGCTACACTTAATTTGAATTAATAGTCTTAAATGTGATCTATGTGTTTGTTTAATGTAGTTTCATGTTAGTTTATCAAAATGTAAAATTATTTTAATATTTCGGATACACATTTGTATGTTAATCGAAAATGGCACCTTTTCGTTGAGTTCCTGTGTTCTTCCTGGTTACATTTTCATCAAATTTACTAGCACAACTCAAAATTGTATCCTTTTGCAAAAAAATATTTGTGAGTCAAATCTGCAGTCAGAATTTCTTTAAGGCAATAAAGTAACCAGTTTGTTTAATAGCAAAGGTTTAATATTATTTAATGTTAGTTTTCAAATAATGTTTAAATTTAATGTTAGTTTTCAAATAATGTTTAAATTTAATGTTAGTTTTCAAATAATCAGAATTCAAATTTCTGAGCTGAGGTTTTACTCAAAATGTTGAGACACCCTCTAAAATTGGGACCTGAACATACTTAATGAAATTTTTAAGTTTTGTATTTTATTTTAAAATTTCTTTTGGTGTTTTGAAGCTAGGACATGACTTTATATTTGTAAAAGGGTTTTAGTTATTTTGATGTTCAGATAATTTACATAATTTTTAAGAAAAGGTGTTGAAGGCATTGTCATCACTCTCACTCTTGGTTGGTTTAAAATATAGCTTTGTTTTTTGTGAAATCTTTGGCACACTCTTGTTATTGGATTTTATGTTATTTGTGGGTGTGAGTTCAGCATCAGGATACTTTTTGTGTAAGCTTTCTGAATCACTCAAGTGAACATATTGTCCTACGCCTTCATCTTGTGCTTCTTTATCCATCAGTCCTTCATTTGATTTGCTTCTTTTCTTAAGTCTCCATGTCTTCAGACCACCAACTTTTGTTTTTTTCTTTTCCATTTTCTTTGATGCAGGAATATCTGTATACACATTAAATGATCTTTGCTTTGATGCTACTAAGTGAACTGGCAGTGAAGTTAATGTGGCCATTTTTGTCATTGATTCAGTTTTGTTACATATTGGTATGTCTGATTTGGAACCTTTCCCTGTAATAGCATTAACCATAGCAGGCTCATTTATCTCGGAATACATTTCAGTAGTTTGACACACTGTTTCAGTGTCTTGAGGCAAATTGGTTTGGAATAATAGGCTTTTAATTGTTTCTTCATCATTGTCCCAGGTTTCACAGAATGGATTTAGGCTTGTGTCTACTTCTGTATATATTATTGATGATCCAGTTTGAAGTCCCTCAGTCTTTGATATGTTAGCAGACCTGAGCAATTCTGGATTTGTGATTTGCACATCATTTTCACTGGAATTTGATAACAGGTGCTTACACCTCTCCCTTAGTTTTTCTTGCTCGACAGAAGTAAGTTCTGGATATATTGAAAGCTTATTATCATTGTGTTTGAGAAAATGTGCATCTGATGAATCCGAGCTGCAGGAAGATTTTGGGAAGGTTTCTTCTGTTGTGCAGCCACTATCACACTGTTGAGTTAAGACTAATTGCATTGAATTGTTAGCTTTCTTTCTAGGTACAGTGTTTAGTATTACTGTGATGGCCAATACAATGATGATAAATGCAACAGCTCCAATTATTGCCAAAGATTTGAAAATTATTGTTGTTGAAGTTGACTGCCCTTGATGTGTTTCCTTTGAGGATGATGGGCCTTGGATTTCCCAGGTCTTACATGCTTCCAGATTGGCTTTAACTTTTTCACTGATCATAATTAGTAGACAGATTTGATATGGTGTCTCAGGTTCTAATTCAATCAATGTATACGATTTCATATCAGCTTGAAAAATATTTCTAGTGCTATTTCTGTTCTGCAAGTTCATGACCTCCAGCTGATAGCCAGACAAAATATAATTATCATTTACTGACCAGGTCACCTGGAGAGAGGTCTGGGACAAAGTGGTAATGTTAATATCAAACCAAATGGGACAGTCAGACTCGAAATAGTCACCACTACACACTAGCATTTTTCGAAACAAAGTTATTAAGTATAGACTTTTATACTCTGCTGGTGTGGTACACTTTAAAAAATTCTTTTTGAATGATCCATTGTATATCCTGTCAAACAGCCATATAAAATGACAGTCACAGATCCATTCATTGCCTTTAAGCTCCAGTTTCTGAAGCTGAGTGAAATTTTCCAGCACACATTTGTATAATGTCTTCAGCTTATTATTGTTGAGGTAAAGCTCTCTGAGGGAACCACTGAGGCCATAAAGAGTCTCTGGACTCAGTGTTTTTAGGTTGTTATCATCCAGGTATAATATTTGTAGATGGGAATGGTTGCTGAACAGATAGGAAGGTATTTCCTCAAGTCCTATGCATTTCAGACCTATAACCTTAAGATTTGATAGGCTTCTAATCAGCTGATAAGTATCTGTCAGATTCAGGAGATTGTAACCCAAGTCCAGATGAGTAAGATAGAATCTGAGGTGCCATAAAGCTTCATGTGGCAGATTTAATGGAGGGTAACCAGATGAATGTAACAAATGACAGGAAAGCACCTGATGTTGATCATGAAGATCTAGATGGGTGAGATTGGGAGTGGGAAGAAAAGAACCTACCTCTACATCTACTATCTCATTCATGGAAATGTCAATTGTAGTCAATTTTCCCAGTCCACTGAATGTTATGTTTTGGATTTTGCTCATGTTGCATTGATTTAGTATCATGCCCCCTAAGGTGGACATGTTGTAGAAGAATCCTTCAGGTAGGTTTATGAGAGGATTTTGTGAAAGGTTTAGGGTTCTGAGAGTCATCCATTTTATATTTGTCAACGGGGACAATGCTGATGCAGACAAATTGTTTAAACTTAAGTCCAGATACTTTAATGTTTCATGGATGTCTGTAAATGTATTGTGCTCAAAAAACTGCAAATAGTTCTTTGACAAGTCAAGAATTTGCAGTTTTGTCAAACCTTTGAAAGAATTTTCATTCAAATGAGAAACACTTGTTTTGTAAATTTTTAAGTACATCAGTGACTGTAAGTTTTGAATGGCTGTAGGAACGGTTTGTAGAGATGGTAAATTTTCAAGGTAGACCATTGTTAGGTTAGGCATGTTTACAAAAGTGTTATTTCCTAGTGAAGTTAGATTGATACAGTTCTTTACTGTTATCATCATTAAGTTGGTAAGTTCTTTCCAATGGTTGTCCTCACTAACATCTGTCAGTCCAAAATTTTCTAAATGCAGCAATTCCAATTTCACTAACCCTTTCAAAAAGGGAAGATTTACCACAGTTGTTCCATCACTTTCAATATACAAAAATTTTAGAAAATTTTCCACGCCAGCAAATGCTTTGCTGTCAATGTGTGTGAGCCTGGCAGATCGCAGATCAATTTTCTCTACAGTGATATTTTTAAAAGATTCCATATAAAGTGTGGAAATGTTATTTGTGTTTTTGTAGATATATCTTGGGTCCTCAAAGAAGTTTAGTGTATAAAAACTTGTATTCGAAGGGGCAAATTTTGGAATGGTCTTCAGTCCTTTATTTGTACAGTCAATCCAGGTATTATTGAAGCACATGCAAACTTGTGTTGGGCAGATGAATTTTGAGTTCAGGAACTCGGTTTTTGTCAATAGAAGAACACACACAAATACAAATTCTGTACAATGGGATGTCATACTTGTTTGTTTTTCTTCCTTTGGTCAACAGTATTTGTCTGAAAAGGTAAACAAAACTATATTTTCATAATAAAAATAATCACGAATGAAAAGTAAATAAGTCTCTTATTTGTAATTGATACTGCTGAGAAGAAAATACAGTACAGTCCATTGAAATTTCTTTCTTCTCAATTACTTACCATATATATTGCTTGTAGGTTGATTCCAAGTGTAAACAATATGGACCATGTATTGCTATTGCATGTTGCATCAGCAGGTCAGGTTCTATGTTGTTTATTCTATTGATGATTCCTAACAAAATTGCATAGAGCCAATTCTGTGGTGTATTATGCAATGTCAGATGTGAGTCTGTGCAACTGCAGTTGGTCTCGATTTATAGGGTGGTTCAGAAATTATTGTATGATGTTATTGTAGGTTAACATTTCTTGTACTTGTTAGTCTTTACTTCATTTAGGATTATTTCTTTAGTTGACAGAATTGGCATTAAAACCCCCACAGTAATAGAACGCAAAAATGAAAAGTTTGTTAGGTTATGATATGCAAAATTTAACAGACTAAACAGAAAAAAAACATCTGAATAAAAAATGCGAAAAATTCGTAAAGTACATTAAAATTTTTTATTTATTTTCATAAATTTTAAGTTTAACTGAATGAGGTGAGTGTATTGACTTTTAAGCAGAAAATTCTTATACTGATAAAATGTAAACACATTGTTTTGTTTGATTGATTTGAAAGAATTTATTTCATTTCTGCATAATTAGATGTCCTTCTGAAAGTGGTAGAAATTCATTCCTTCTATAAATTCATTTGAATAGAATATTCCTTTTCTATCCAGTTTTGATCTGTTTAAAATTTAATTTAATTTGGTATTTATATTGCTTGATAATTATTTTGTCAGTCTAAATCTTACCTTGAATGGAGTAGGATTATTCCACAAAATAATTAAATTTAACTTGGCTCTTAAATCCAGTGAATATACTGCTTCCCTGTATGTTCTGGTGTCCATCAAGACAATCAAAAGAAATTTAAGTCTTTTCCATAAGAATGCAAATACTTGTAGTTGTACATATGATGTGTCACTAGGTGAAGAGGATTGACTGTAATTGTGCCATTTTTTACCGTATTTGCCTTTATATAAAGCACAGTCAGCTGGGAACAGTATTGAAACATTTGGTTTAGATCTACATCTGGAAACAGTTTTTTCTGGTGTAGACCAAAATCTGGGAAACATTAGGGGAGATCCAGATCTCAGAAAAATTGGTACAAACCTAGATCTGGAAACAGCTAGTTTAGATCCAGATCTGGGAACAGATAGTGTCAACTCAGACATGGGGACAGTTGGATCCAAATCTGGGAACATATAGTGTCAACTCAGATGTGGGGAAAGTTACATTCAGATCTGGGAACAGATAGTGTCAACTCTGATGTGGGGAAAGTTACATCCAGATCTGGGAACAGTGTCAACTCAGATGTGGGGACAGTTGGATCCAAATCTGGGAACAGATAGTATCAACTCAGATGTGGGGACAGTTGGATCCAGATCTGGGAACAGATAGTGTCAACTCAGATGTGGAAGCAGTTAGCATAGACCTGGATCTGTAAAAAAGTTAGCATAGAGCCAGATTTTAGAACAGATGGTATAGGTATAGGCCAAGATCAGAGAACAGATGGTATAGGTCAAGATCAGAAAACAAATGGTATAGGCCAAGATCAGAGAACAACTAGACAAGTATTAACCCAGATCTTGGAACATTGGGTCCAGATCTAATAACAGTTAGTGTAGACCCAGATATGTGAATAGCTTGCTTAGACCCAGATCTGGACACAGGTAGGGCAGATCCTGATCTAGATATAGCTTGTGTAGACTTAGATCTGGAAACAGCTACAGCAGATTTAGATCTATGCATAGCTATGGTTAGTTTAGATAAAGATCTGGCAAGGAGATAATAAAACACTGAGCTTGAGATGGAGGTTCCATAATCAGTTAAAAATTACCTTTCAAATGTAAAAACTTTTTGTTATTTGTTGAAACAAAATCTCATACTTAAACTCAAGCTGCATTGTTTTATGATTTTGAAGCCTGATCTACCAGCACATAGGATGATGCAAGGCTGATCTACCAACATATATCATGATATCAGGGCTGATCTTTTAGCACATAGCATGATGCCAGGTTTGCTCAATCAGCACTTGGCATGATGCCAAGCCTGCTCAACCAGTACATGACATGATGCCAGACCTGATGTACCAGCACATCACATGGTATAATGCCAGGCCTGCTCAATCAGCACATGGCATGATGCTAGACCTTCTCAATAGCACATGGCATGATGAGATGATGCCAGGAATAATCTACTAGCATATGGCATGATACCAAGTTTGATCTACCAGGACATGGCATTATGCCAGGCCTGATCTTCCAGCACATGGCATGATGCCAGGCCTGATCTACCATCACATGGTATGATGTCAGACCTGCTCATGTAGCATATAGCATGATACCAGACCTGCTCAACCAGCACATGGCATGATGCCAGGCATGATCTACTAGCACATATTATGATGCCATGCCTGAACTACCAGCACTGCCATGATGCAAGGCATGATCTAATGGCACATGGCATGATGCCAAGCACAATCTTCAAGCACATGGCATAATGCCAGGATTGAGCATACTAAATTTTTCTTGAGTAATTCTGAGTATGATTTACATTTGGAAATTCTTAGTCTGAGTTTGTTTTTTTTTTGTTGCTCAGACAGTTCCATAACAACATGGCATGATCTTGCATTCACAAAACTGCCTGAGCACAAAAATCAAATTGGTGCTTAGTTTTGTTAACTTTTATTCAAAGTGACATTAGAATTATGAAGGTTCAAAGGAAATGTTAATATTCTTTGTATTTCTATTAACAAGCCAGATTGTAACTATACTGAGTAACTCATAATATGATTTGGAGTTTGAGTTCAGTCATTGTACTCATTGATTTTGATGATTATTGGGCCTGATCTACACAGTTCATTTAAAATCTTAAAAAAAACCACATATACCCTGAGCTGCATTATGGGTGGTTAAGTTTAATCTGTGGTGCTTGCAGTTGGAGAATCATTAAATACAAGTACATATGGTATTTGCTGAATGAGGTTGTAAAGTACTTGCTGTGAACCATCTCATCCATATATTGCTGTGTATATATCACACCTGACACCAGCACCAATGAAAATTATTATGCTGTGATTCTCTAGCCACGCCCACCCTGATCATCCAGAAGAAGAAGCATACAAAAGAAAATTCTAGTACAACACAGCTGCTGCAATGCATAGATATTTAATAATCAAAAGCAGAAATCTAAACTTTAATGTCAGTTGGAAGTTTATGCTTGGGATGGCCAATATATATGTTGATTACACCAAGTCTTAACTAAGGGTGTTACAGTATGACTGTGTAGAATTCTGTTTGGGAAGGATATGGTAAATTAAGGAAGATGTTGTAATAAACTCAAATACAGGATTATGAGATACGTTTGATGTAACAGATGATAAAGGAAATAGCTGTTATTCCCCACCAGGACAGTGACAGGGTCATTTAGTGTGTCCATATATCCATGCATGCATACATCCTTCCACCACACTTTTGTTGTGTTTTGCATTTGGTCATTTCAAGAATTGTCACAGAGATGGAGCATACGTTGTCAATAGAAATAGTTCAAGTTTTGTGTAGTAATGGTAATAGTGATAATATTCTATCATTGCATCCGTTTGTTTATCTGTATGTAGGACCATCTCTGCTTTTATCTTTCATATTGACAAAGCTTATTAATTCTTTTCTTCCCACACTGCTTGGAGAATTGGAAAAAAATTCTGTAGACTAGATATTTGCTTAGTACAGAGCTGCAAAATAATTTAATTCTTCAAGCCCATTAGTGGGCAAAAATTTCATGTTGTTGTTGTTGTTGGGCTTAATGACATTTTTCAGCACACGATAGGCTATTCATGGCAGCCAGTATTAATGGTGGAGGAAGAAACCGGGAAATCACCAGAAAGAACCATCGACCCACAAGAAGCTACTGGCAAGCTTTCTCACATATCCACATTCACCAAATCCTAGACTAGAAAAGACACAGACAGAGGTGAGATGGCAGTGATCCATAACGGACAGCACTTTAGACCACTTGGCCACTCGGGGCCCCCCAAAAAATTTCTTGAAAAATTGGCCAAAAGAGAAATATTTTTAGAAATCAGTTCATTTTGATCTCTGTACTGGATTGATAATGTCATAGAAACTTTGCAGTCTAGATATATGGTCATGGTACATGTATAATAAGATGGTTACTTTTTTTTTCTGCACCCATTTCTTTAAATATTTACAGAAAAGAGTTTTTTTAGAAATAAAGTTCATCATCATTTGTCCTCCAACATTGGCTGCAGGACTGTATGAAAACTTTGCAAGCTAGATATAAGGTTGGTGTGGATGTGTGATAAGGTTTCACCTTTTTCCTTTGTTTTTATTTTTGTGGAAATTGTCTTGAAGATTGTCAGAAATTTAGTATTTGGGAATTTATGATATAATTGCTTCTCCTTATACACTGGATGGAGATTTCTTAAAATGAAAATTTGTAGGCAAGATATATGCTCAATGTTAATGCACAATAAGGCTTTCTTTTTTCCAGGGCCCAGCATGGAGCATTCCATGAAAAATCCTCAAAAATGGGGAATTAGGAAATTCAGTTCATTATCACTTCTCATACATCAGAGAATTTTGTTGAATGTTTTTACAGGCTAGATATGCATTATCAATTACATATTTATTTATACATGCAATAAAGTTTACTTAGGCCCATGTTTGGAGAAATTATTAAAAACTTGTTTACATAAAGATAAAGTTAGTAAATTAAACTTGTCATAGCTTCTCCTAAACTGTTTGAGGAATTGTGTTTATCCCTGTACTTTAGCAAAAGCAGGGATATTTTTATTGCCTTCTTGTGTCAGTAGTTCCATCTATTCATCTATTTGTCCATCCATCAGTCTTTCCATCCATGACAAAGTTTGTTTGTGCTTTTCTCCCACACTGCTCAAGATTTTAATAAAGCCTTTTAGTCTACATATGTTCTTCATGTAGGTAAGGTTTTACTTTTTTTTTCCTTTGGCACATTTTTGGGATATTTCTTGAAAATATTTTGAGAAATGGGATATTTTTGTATTTGCGTTAATCATTGCTTCTTTCACAACACTTGAAAGTGTTTATAAAAGCTCTGTAGGCTAGCTATATGGTAGGTGTTAATGTCTATTATGATTTTACTTTTCTCTTCTGAAATTTTGATCATTCAGGTTATTTATTAGGCGTTTAAACAACCCTTTAAAATATTACTGCTCAACAGTTAACTGGTGTATATGAAATATTTTGATCTTTCATTGCTCCAGAGGGAATACATGTTATTTGCCGTTTAAGAAAACTAACATGTTTTGTATGACTTGCCTGAAATATGTGGTGATATGCATGTATGTGACTGAATGTACTTATTATTATTATTATTATTATTATTATTATTATTATTATTATTATTATTATTATTATTATTATTATTATTATTATCATTATTATTATTGTTGTTTTTGTTGTTGTTTTTATTATTATTATTATTATTATTATTATTATTATTATTATTATTATTATTATTATTATTATTATTATTATTTTCTCAAACAACAATTACAGAAGAAACCAATGTACTCCAAAACAAATTTTATAATTGAATGAGAACTAATGTCTAAGATTAGGGTCTATGCTGTTTGCTTGAAATGATTAGAGAAAGAACAAAATTGAACCTGATCTTCCAGTATATTAGGTAATGGCAGCTATTTGACAATGATGTTAGCATATCATCTTGAATCAAGAGTCAGGTAGAGGAGCTCAGAGAAGGGATTATGTTTCAGTTTTGAGAAAGTAACAAAAAATAAATTTTGGACTGCTTGTAGGAATGTCAATACTTGAAATGCCCTGATGAAGATGATGATGATGATGATGTATCCTCACATCTCCACATTTTAGTAAGGTGAATATTTGGGATGACTTTCTGAAAATGATAATGATGCAGATTACTACCGTATGTAGTTGTTTATAAGTTGAGTTCAACTGGATAGACTGAGATCTGCTGATGCCTAATGAAGATGAAAATCTGTATCTGTGTAGCTTGTTCGAAAAAAAATCAGTAGAACAAATAATATAGATTATGATTGACAATGCGTATTACAGTGGAATATCATGGTTCATGTTGTTTGTATTTGGACTCAACTTATTAGTAAGCAAAGTATCATATTTCTTTAGTCACATGATTTATCAATAGTCATTCCCCATTTTTATGAAGGCCTTACATCTGTATTTAGAAGGCCTTTCTGATAAGGGTCTTTAACTACCTATTGGTCAAGTTGATGCTAAGTACCATATTTCCCCAGTGGTAAGTATATGCCTGTTCAATAGCCCTAGACCATCGTTTAGGATGGTCAGTGTTTGGGAGGCGTTTGTTATGTTGATGATGTTAAGTATCAGCTGGTTATGACGATGCTAAGTACAATGATATGCATATGCTTATCATAATCCCATCCCCAAATTTTTAAAATTTAAGCAAATTTAAAACAAAAAAAAAAATCATAAAGTATAGATTTATTCAATAATAAGCCCACTTGCCACTTTTCATCATGTTTGCAATACATGTATGTGCCTACTGGGGTTTTTATTGTTTTTGCTTTTGGTGATGCAAACAATCTATCATAGAAGTAAATTAAATTGTAGGGTCAGTTTATTGCATCCTTACTTGACTGTGCAGAAACTATGTTACTTGTGTTTCAGTCCAAGTCACTTTAAAGTTAGGTTGTGGAGCTTGTAAACATATAACATCAGTAAAGGAAGGTAATCTATAATTTTCACACTGACAGAATAGCAGAATGTAATATTGGATATTTTGGTGTGATTTTGGTAGTGAATTAATGCCGTCAATATCCCATTTATATTTGCAAAATTGAATATCAAACAGTGAATTGTATATCCAGCTTACATTAGTATTGTTAAATGAGCAGTTAAGTTTGTTTTGAAGACAAGTTTAGGGTCTCTATTTGTGTGGTCTTCTATACTGACCAATGAAGTTTTTTATATCATGTGTTGTACATTGGCATATATATGGTAAACTAATTGACCCACTGATCATTCCATCCACTTGAAAATACTTATCCCATCAACACAAAGAAAAACAGCTTCTTATTGAAAGGATGCATCTTGCTCTGTGGTATTTCCTATACACGATTGGTGGGATTGTAATGTTTTAGACACTGTAAACTGGTCACAGCTGGGATGATTAAAATCCAATGAAGATATGAATTCATTTCCTAGCTGTTTACAAAAAGTACATGGACTTTTATAGTCATATATGTGAATGCCTATTCCCCCCCACACACATTTGTGAATTTCCTTTCCTTTAACATTTAGGATTAGAATTTGATCTGATATTTTTAAGGTGATTAAGAATATGGATAGAAAGATTTAAATACTTTTTAAAAATTTCTTTTCCTAAGGATATCCAATAACCTTTAATCTCTATAGTTGTTTGTTTGACACTATCACTCTATATATATGGGACTTTAACTTTTGCTACAGTTTGTTTACATGTCCATATGTGCTACAGTTTGTTTACATGTCCATATGTGCTACAGTTTGTTTACATGCCCATATGTGCTACAGGTTGTTTACATGTCCATATGTGCTACAGGTTGTTCACTTATCCATATATACTACAGGTTGTTTACTTGTCCATATGTTCTACAGTTTGTTTACATGTCCATATGTGCTACAGTTTGTTTACATGTCCATATGTGCTACAGTTTGTTTACATGCCCATATGTGCTACATTTTATTTACATGTCCATATGTGCTACAGGTTGTTTACATGTCCATATGTGCTAACAGTTTGTTTACATGCCCATATGTGCTACAGGTTGTTTACATGTCCATATGAGCTACAGTTTGTTTACATGTCCATATGTACTACAGGTTGTTTACATGTCCATATGTGCTACAGGTTGTTCACTTGTCCATATGTGCTATAGGTTGTTTACATATCCATATGTGCTACAGTTTGTTTACATGCCCATATGTGCTACATTTTATTTACATGTCCATATGTGCTACAGGTTGTTTACATGTCCATATGTGCTAACAGTTTGTTTACATGCCCATATGTGCTACAGGTTGTTTACATGTCCATATGAGCTACAGTTTGTTTACATGTCCATATGTACTACAGTTTGTTTACATGTCCATATGTGCTACAGTTTGTTTACATGCCCATATGTGCTACAGGTTGTTTACATGTCCATATGTGCTACAGTTTGTTTACATATCCATATGGGCTACAGTTTGTTTACATGTCCATATGTGCTACAGGTTGTTTACATGTCCATATGTGCTATAGGTTGTTTACATATCAATATGGGCTACAGTTTGTTTACATGTCTATATGTGCTACAGTTTGTTTACATGTCCATATGTGCTAGTTTGTTTACATATCCATATGTACTACAGGTTGTTTACTTGTCCATATGTACTACAGTTTGTTTACATGTCCATATGTGCTACAGTTTGTTTACATGTCCATATGTACTACAGTTTGTTTACATGCCCATATGTGCTACAGTTTGTTTACATGTCCATATGTGCTACAGTTTGTTTACATGTCTATATGTGCTACAGGTTTTTTTACTTGTCCATATATGCTATAGGTTGTTTACTTGTCCATATGTGCTACAGGTTGTTTACTTGTTCATATGTGCTACAGGTTGTTTACTTGTCCATATGGTAACTGTGAAAGAGGGGTATTGTTATTGACTCCTTTGTTAGGTATATTTAATTGTGTGCTTGACTTTTGCCATGGTTGTAAGTTGTAAATAGAATGTTTATATATCATTTGAGTTCAAAACATTATAGATCCAATCATGTTTACAATTAGATTGGAATTTTTAATTGAAATGATTCATCTCTTGGTCAAGTGAAAATGTCTATAATTAGGAATTTGATAAACAATAACTCAATCTTGTTCTATATCATCCTGACTTTGTAGTTGTGTTGTTGACATCAAATATAATTCAAGAGGAATTATTTATTTAAATAATAATTGCTGTTACTCATTGATTTTTAGATTAAAAACATTTATTTGGATTTTGTGAATACTTGCCAAGATCTTCTGGATTGCATCATTGTGTTACATCAAGACATTTCAAAATATTGGAATTCATTTGAAACATTCTATAGTTTTAAACTTGTAATAGGACATTTAGGATTATTTGAGGTTTGATTGACAGTATTGTGTCTCTTGAATTTTTCAGTTTGTATTATTAGAGAAAAAAAGAACTTGATTTTACTTAAATTGCTGGTTTCTCTTCTTTCTGTTAAACAGCTTAACCCCTAGAGTTGTAAGATGTTTCTCTGATACATATATGGTTGTGGCTTCATGCTATGTAACATGCAAATTCATTTAATTCATCAGATTTTAGTAAAATGTTCAGCATGCTTTCAACAGTTATGAAATAAATATAAAAAATTTACAAAAATAACCTCTTGAGCTATAAAGAAGTTAAGTATGGTAATGAGGCAGAAGAACATAACTGAAGGCATATACAGAACAAAGAAGCTGTACAGAAGCCCAGTCGCAGAACACTTCTCCTACCCTGGCCACATATTCAGTGATATAACACTTATCACAATTGCTAACAACCCCAACTGGAGTTCCCAAACTAGGAAGGAAAAGGAATCTTGGTGGATACTCTGCTTTAGAACATTGAAAGCAAGCTAAGCACTAGTAGAATTATCCTTTGCAACCGACACATTTTCTTTTAAAAATTTTCTAAATCTTCTTAGAATCCTTTAATTACTGTTATAAGAATGCCTCAGCTGTGGGAAGTCATGGGTTCGATTCTCGGTCAAGTCACACCAAAGACTTACAAAGATGGTACTAACAGCTGCTTGGCACTCAGCATTAAGAGGTTAGTGTTAGGACTGGTTGGCCTGGTGTCAGGATAATGTGACTTGGTTTGGGGATATGCTACATGTCTGTGGCATTATGCCTCCAGTGCTAGACATCATTATAAACTGCCACACTGCAGACATTGTAGCAATATGACTGAAATTTTTTTAAAGTTATGTTAAAAATCATACTCACATCACATCACTACTATTACAATAAAATATCCAGAATAGAATCAAATATCTGGGATATAAATTTTGTTACATAAGTGTACAAAAAAATAAAAGATGTTGCTATGGCTCATAGATTTCTAGATAAATACAAATATTTCTCAGTATCAACATTAAGTCTATATAGGCTGGTTGAGACAATGCATCTATAGGTTTAATTCATGTAGAAACATCCATGTAGAAATTTACAAATACAATGTTTTCTATGTTTTATTTTGTTATATGTTTTGTATATACCTTTGAAAAAGACTTTTTAAGAAACGAAAGTGCTCAGGATAATTAGATGTTCTTCATCAGTTTATTGCATCATATATATATATATATATATATATATATATATATATATATATATATATATATATATATATATATAAGGAAGTCATGTATAGGCACTTGGTATTGCATACAAATGTGTTCAGTGACATATTTTAGTTTTGACATCACTTAAAATCCTCATAATTTGTTTTATATATTTCTAAGATTTTAATTTCAAGTGCAAAACTACAATTAAGGATTTCACCAATGATTGTCATAATTGTATATTTAGTTTTAATACCATTAGATGGAAGGCCTGTTATGTATTATCCACACATTAAGATTTCTAATGATGCCTATGTCATTGGAAATGAAAATGGTAGCGATCTTGCAGCCAACATAACCACCATGATATCCTTCTTGAAAAACTTGTTTTATTGAATACCAGAAATAGTTTGAGCACTCAGTACTTCAAAAGAAGAAATTGTATTGGATTTCTGGACATTCCATTTTTGGGTTGTAGATTATAAGCCCCAGAAAGGTGTGTGTTAAATATTCACTTTTAACCTGGAATGTCATTTTAAAACTGAGTAAACCAATAATAGACCATTATAAAATTTTGAGTATAGAATATAAAAGAAATATTGAAATATGTAGGTCTTAGCAAAGCTTCAGTCCTGGCTACAGTTATCCAAACCTTCAGCTGAGAGATTTGTGCTTCACTGTATCATTCAATTTTACTTTCAGTTTCATTGGAAGATGGATGACTTTGATAAGCTTGCTAGTGCAAGGTGAGCATAACAGATTATTGCTTTTTCATATTCTGTAAAATTCCAACTAGTCATTTATATACTTATGAATAAATGTTTTAGTGTGTGGTGTGTAGTTCAGACCATCCAACTCTACAGTTGTTTCATCTGTTAGTCCATCCATACTTCTATAGATTAATTAATTTCTGCAATATAATTCTATGATTGTTTGTTTTTTTCTCAAAGGACATTTGTGCCTGATTCCCATGGGTAGAAGAGGAAACTGATTGATTTTAGGGTTGGTAGGTCAAGGTCACTGGAGCTGAAAATGATTTTCCTGCATGATCACTCTTTGTAGGCATACAGCATTTCCACATGGGCAGCCTGTTGATTCAGAGCCCAAGAAAGGTCAAGGTCACTGGAGCCAACATTGTTATTTGTTTAGTTTTTGCTTAATAAGTAAAGTTTAATGGATCACATTTTTATCAAATCTGCACATAGGAATCATCTCCCAACCAAGCAGTCAAAGGATAAGGTCACTAAATCTAAAATTGTCATTTGGAGTTCTACATGTTAAATTAACTTTCCTCAGTATTTCGAGGCCAGTTTTTACCAGCTTCATAGTAACTTCTGTTTCATTACCCTTGAGGAAGAACAAGTATCTATTGAGTTTGTGATTGCTAGGTCAAAGATCAGTTCATTACAAAATTACATCAATTTTATGTTTCTGATAGATAAGGCTAATGGAGGTGATCATACATTCTTCTTTTCATGGTTTTCTTTCTCAGTTATATTTCAAGTTCATCTTAGAAGAAAATAAATTAAACAAAATCAGTGGCTATTATAAATTTTTATATGGCACTAAATATGTCCTCATTCATCTCAAGTAACACTAAGGTATAACCTAATAGTGATGTAATGTACGCCTAATGCTAATAGTGATGTAATGTAACACCTAATCCAATACCTAGCACTATTTTGATGAATTTCAGGTGTTTTGAACATTCTGCAAGAAATGTTTAGTTTTCCCAGATAGACCTAATTAACAATGGCTCCTAAGCGACAGATAGTTAACTGAAAAAGTCTGCATGTAGAAGAATAAAAAATCCAGCTTACAGTCAGCATTATTCTCACACCATCTAGTTTGTTTGTACCACTACCAATTTTAAAAACAGAAGGCATCAAGGATATAACAAATGCACATAATGTAGTCATTTCATTATTGATTTATAAATTCTAACCTGTTTGTTGGCAGGGGGTTTCAACACAGTCAATTTGTTGGCATTTTCAAATCAAATGGGAATCTTTTTAGCCACACCGTTGCCATATTTGCTTGGGCCAGTGAATGTTTTCAAGAAAATAGATGTAATGTAGTTCAGTCTTGAAAATCTCAATATTATTAAATATAAATTATTAAATATAAATTAAATATTTAATATTATTAAATTATGGATTCACATCTCTTTGGACACATGCATATAAGCGTTCCTCCTATTTATTTGTTAATTTTGTGTTAGAAATATTATACTCAGACATTGCAAATATTGGATGCAGATGAGACACAGTTTATACTGAAATAGACTATTAGAGAAACAAGAAATGAATGGCAAGCAGACTGGTTGTTTACATCAGGAGCTTCCATTTGTGTTGAGACACCAATAATTAAACAGTGTTAGAGGACCCACCCCCCATTTGCCAATAACCAGGTTAGAAATTATAAATCAATGAATGAGATGAATAAGTTTTGTCATTTTTTTTATATCCTTGAGGCTTTTCATTTTTAAAATTCATACTGGGGTACAAAAAGGAGGGTGTGCAAATACTACAGCATGTCAGACTTACTTTGTACCTATTAAAAAGTGGTCTATTTCATTAAGTTTCAAATTTCCTTTTCAGTTTGTGAATTAGCAAAATTGCTTCAAAAGAAGCCAATTCAGTGTTTTAGCCCTTTTCTTACTGTTCTTATGTCTAGACTTTTGTGGTGATTTCAGTATCTTGTTTTGTCTTTCTTTAGATCAAGTTAAAAGAAAATCTGATTGGCAGATTGTTACATTTGATCTAGATCAAGTTAAAAAGAAAATCTGATTGGCAGATTGTTATGCTTGATCTAAATCAAGTTTAAAGAAAATCTGATTGGCAGATTGTTACATTTGATCTAAATCAAGTTAAAAGAAAATTTGATTGGCAGATTATTACATTTGATCTAGATCAAGTTAAAAAGAAACTCAATTTGGCAGATTGTTACATTTGATCTAGATCAAGTTAAAAGAAAATCTGATTGGCAGATTGTTACATTTGATCTAGATCAAGTTAAAAAGAAACTCTGATTGGCAGATTGTTACATTTGATCTAGATCAAGTTAAAAGAAAATCTGATTGGCAGATTGTTACATTTGATCTAAATCAAGTTAAAAGAAAATCTGATTGGCAGATTGTTACATTTGATCTAGATCAAGTTAAAAGAAAATCTGATTGGCAGATTGTTACATTTGATCTAGATCAAGTTAAGAAGAAAATCTGATTGGCAGATTGTTACATATGATCTAGATCAAGTTAAAAAGAAAATCTGATTGACAGATTGTTACAATTGATCTAGATCAGGTTAAACTTGGAATGGCGAAACTTTGTACATTTCATCTAGAGTCAGGTTAAAAGAATATCTGAATGGTTAAATTTTTATATTTCATATAAATCTAGTATTAAGAAAATCTGAAAGGATGCACCTTTTTGATTTCATCTAAAAGATTAACAGATTCTTTGGTTATTGTTACCCAGAGAAACAACATCAAACCATGAGCACTGACCTTCCAGGTCACTGTCTATAATTGAAAACAAGTTATTCTGCATGGTTCATTTATAGAACATACTTTACTAATCGTATATTAAAAATTTAAATGTTATCAAAACCTTTTTCATACGATAGTGGCAAATTATTCTGGGTCATTTAAACGATATTGAAATCCTTTTCAAATAATTTAGTGGTGCCTTATTCTGGGTCATTTAAGTGATTTTGAAGTACTGTTAATCACTTTAAATTAGTGGCTATCAAATTTCATGTTTTGGTTAAAAAAAATACATACTTGTGAGCACATGATTTTGTGGATTAGTCATTTAAAAAAAGCACAAAGAAGACATAATACAGTGATGTGGTATATAACATGACAGAAGATTATACTGAGATTTATTTCCACACATTTTTAAGCAAAGAGCTTTAATTCCTAATTAATTAGGTTGATTTAGTATGCTTTTTGTGACTGACTGAGCAAGAATGTATAGATCTAAATTGTAGAAGATGTTGTCATCCATTTGCACACATGTGCAAACAAGCAAGCTCAATTCCACTGCATCTTTAAATGAGATTATAGTTGTTGTTCCTTCACCCATGATACAGTATCTCTTTTGCTGGACCTAATTAAAAAGCATAGTTCATTCAGCATTTAGTTCATAAAAAGGAAATATATTCAGTATTAACAATGTGTACCTGTGTTTTCAGTTGAGTAATTAAAACTACTTGTAATCAAGAGTTGTAAAAAATACAGTTAAAATTGCTTTAAGTTCATTCAATGACTGTTGTTCTTTTCACACACAATAAATGCTTTCTCTCTATTCAGTCTGGAATACTGTTCAGTACAGTCTATTCAGTACAGAATAGTGAAAAGTATACATTCAGTACAGAATAGTGTCGGACAGTTGTCATACAGTGCTTTCATGATCTTACATTGTGTTGATATTTTAAGGATCAAATGTGACTAACAATTTTCAATAATATGTGTGCTTAAGAAATGTGTAAACTGTCATTGTCATTTAATTTTCTGGAATTTGAATGCAGTCATGTTTCTCAGATGTTCACAAATATAATTGGATAGTCTAATGTTTTAGTGTATAATAGTCATTTTAAATAGATATAAGTGCCTTGGGAAGTAAAGAAGACAGAGTAAATTGGCATTTTTTAATATTGAATCAGATAGTACATTAATTTAGTACAGATTTTTCAGGTTCATGAAAGATTGCATATGAATTACTTCATACTCAGGTAATTTCATTTGGTCCAAATTTTTCATTAGTGTATCATGGCTGCACTTTGAAAATCATCAGTCATTATTAGATGCCAATATTTGTTTGTTTTCTTTTTGTTTTATCAGTTTTGATAAATAATCTACTTCCTGGTATGTTATGTGTGTCAACCCAGGTCTGTCATTATGTAATGCACCAATAGATCAGCTTTTGTAGTGTAAAGTTGTTTTTAAAAGCACTGTAGACCCAGACTATTTAATGAATGCCTGTCTTGGTCCTTGTTATAAGTGTAGAACCAAACTGTCGAATTCAGTAGCTATTCAGGGTCTATGCTGTTGACATTGTGAAGCCAGACCATCTGATTCATTAATAGGTCTGGGTCTATACTGTTGACATTGTGAAGCCAGACCATCTGATTCATTAATAGGTCTGGGCCTATACTGTTGACATTGTGAAGCCAGACCATCTGATTCATTAATAGGTCTGGGTCTATACTGTTGACATTGTGAAGCCAGACCATCTGATTCATTAATAGATCTGGGCCTATACTGTTGACATTGTGAAGCCAGACCATCCATTTCAGTAATAGGTCTGGGTCTATACTGATGACAGTTTGAAGCCAGACCATCTGATTCAGTAGTAGATCTGGGTCTAAACTGTTGACAATGTGAAGCCAGACCATCTGATTCATTAATAGGTCTGGGTCTATACTGTTGACAGTGTGAAGCCAGACCATCTGATTCAGTAGTTGATCTGTATCTATACTGTTGACAGTGTGAAGCCAGACCATCTGATTCAGTAGTAAGTCTGGGTCTAAACTGTTGACATTGTGAAGCCAGACCATCTGATTCAGTAGTTGATCTGTGTCTATACTGTTGACATTGTGAAGCCAGACCATCTGATTCAGTAGTAGATCTGGGTCTAAACTGTTGACAGTGTGAAGCCAGACCATCTGATTCAGTAATAGGTATGGGTCTATACTGTTGACAGTGTGGAGCCAGACCATCTGATTCAGTAGTTGATTTGTGTCTATACTGTTGACATTGTGAAGCCAGACCATCAGATTCATTTGTAGATCTGGGTCTATGCTATTAACATTGTGAAGCAAGGCCATCTGATTCAGTAATAGGTATGGGTCTATACTGTTGACATTGTGGAGCCAAACTATTTAATTAATTAAAAGGTCTGGGTTTGTTATGTTTACATTTGCATGTACATTATACACTGGTAATTAATATTCTTGGTAATGCAGTTTGGCAGGTCATCTGGTTGAGTGTGGACCTCAGGTGTGTGGTGGGATATTTACAGACTGGGACAAGATAGACAACTGGTCAGTACGTCAGTTAAGCATGGTTATATGACCTTAAGTTGCTGATCTCTTTGTTTGACACATCACTCTCACTCATATGTTTACACACAAGCATCACATATATGGGTAAGAAGTAAACCCTTTTGTATTCATTTTCTTTATCATGCTGATGTTTCAGATTGTTTGTAAAATTAAGAAAATCACACTTTGAGCTCCTTTTAACACTGTATTATCATAGCAGGGGTAAATATTTATCCATTAGCCAAGCTAAAGTAATTGGCAAAATATATTCCAACACATTTGTCTATGTAACACTAGGTAAGAAAATTAATGGAAAAATTAGGATTTAAATCTTTGTAGAACATTTTGCAGCTTCCTGAAACCTTTAGTACTTGGTGATATATCCTTTTGAAATTAACACGTTCCTTAGACATCTGTGTGTGTGTGTTTCTGTGTCTGTGTTGTTTTTAAAGAAGATTTAACAATTTTAGTCCTATTGCAAAGATGTCTGCAATATGGCAGTTTATAGTGATGTCTAGCACTGGGGCATCATGCAGCAGATATGTAGCATCATATTTCACCAGTTCTAACACATACCTGTTAATGCTGAATCTGATTTGGCCATTGTTCAATTCCATGACCTCCCACATCTGAGGCAAATGCTCAAACCACTTAGGCCACTGGAGCGGTCATCAGACATCTGTATGTGTGCTTCTGATGATTAATGATGAATCCATGAGTCTTCAGACTTCATAGCTTGTTTTCCAAACATATACATGCAAGCCATGTCTGATTAGAACCCCAGTGTCATCAGAAAGCACAACTTTTTTCAAACATGAGATGAACAGTCCGTGCAATTCTACCTCAACTCCATACAACTCTACCTCAAAACCAGTTTATTGTTTTTCCTTTTTTTTCAGAGCTGAAACAGTGTCACTCTAACTCATTTCTTGTTGTAGCTAAAATAATTAAGTCTTCCCCTGTTTAATCTGATATTGGGACTAATAATGATGAATTTATAACATTAGTGAAATCAAGTAAACTTTTCACTGTTTTTGTTTTCATGAACCTCAAACTAATTGCTAATGCTTCAGAATTTTAAAAAAATGATTTTTAACAATTTGCATGAATAATTTCTGCAGTTTTCTCAGTGCATAACCATCCTTTTACAATTATATGATTATTTGCACTCAAATTTCTGTTGGTTTCATGAATCATGGCTTTTGCAGATAATATGACAGGAAATAAATGTAAACTTCAAGGTCCTACATTAAACTAAATTCTGACCAAGAATCTGTAATCTGTAGCTCTAGTTTCTGAGGTGTTTGTAACCATTTTCTCTCTATGTTCCATCATGATCTCATCATCCAAGGTGTTTGTAACCATTTTCTCTCTATGTTCCATCATGATCTCATCATCCAAGGTGTGGAAATATATTTTACTAATTACTGTTCTATAAATGTGTCATGTTGGTATAGTCATGTTAATGTTCATCTCACATATATGTCCTCATGTCTGGCCATCCATCTTTTTCTCCAGCACACATTCTCACCAGTCACAACTAATTTCAGTGTTTGATTGATTGCCTTGAAACTTAATGTTGATAAATCACTTTGTTCCTGCAACCTTTTTGTTAGTATTATTGCATTTATTGTAACATTTTTGTTAGTATTATTGCATTTATTGTCTTGTATTCTAATGTAGTGTGTAAAACAATCTCAAAAGGTCAATGTGTTTTGCAGTATTTGATATTTTATTGTTGCCATGCAAGGTGGTAAATATTATAGTCATCACATAAATATGTTCATAAAATCAAATCACTCATTTTGCTCAATTTTATGAGTTTTTGACCTTTTGAATGCTGTGTGTGTCACAATTGTCTGAACACAACTTGTCTTAAGATTTCCATGAAATTGGGAAATATGATCCTCAGCTAAAGATGCAAATATCAACAAATCACTGTGTTACTGCAAACTGTGTTGAGAGATGTAGCCTTTGTAATTTAGAGCCCGATTTAGTATATGACAGAATCTTGTGGAGTTTCACAGCTTTTACTAAATTGCCATAAAATTTTGTTCATTTTACATTCATCATTTTAAGATGTGGATATGAACATGTCACATTGCTTTCTCGATTTTAGTCGATTTATTACTGATTGCAAAGTATGATAGAAGTCATCTCATCCTGTAGCTTTTCATGGACTTCTGTGAAACTTTGCAGAGCCTGTCATGAACTTGTTTTAACACGACTTCCTCTTCTGAAATAGCTTTAAAGGTCTCTTCAGAGACCAGTCATAACAATATTCAATAAATAAATCTGCTTATGAACATTATGGTCTCTCAAGACATTCTTGCACTGCAGTGTTCTTTTTTTATTAAAAATACCATGATCATCATCTTTCATTATTTTTGTAAGAGTTATTGCCCATTTTTTACCTACAGCTTGATGGCATGTGTTACAGACATTTCTTTTAATACAGCTCCTCTAGACTTGTGGATTTTAGTGAATTTATGTGAAACTTACATACTTTGTTCATTGTCAAAAAATAACCAATCATTTTACTTATTTTCATAAATATTAATTGCATTTTTATGCTGTAAACTCATTTCCATCATGGAGAAGGGGTAGGGTTAGGGGAATATTTACTTGAGAGGATGCTCACCATTCATTTAGTCAGGTTTATCTTGAGGCCGGTTTTTGCATATCAGTATTGTAGTGGTGTATTTGTGTTTTGTGGACACATAAACAGCAAACTTATTGATAAAAGAGATTGTTAATTATTTTTAGACATATTTTTTTAGCTGAGAATATTATAACTTATTTTTAATGCATGTTGAACAAGGTCATCATGACAAAGCATAAAACAAAACTCTTTTCCATTGAAGTAGACTCAAGACTTAACTGAGAGTTTATGTAATGATATTTAACCTTTCTTATCTTTTTTTTTTCTTTCTTATACTTTTCTACATTATTATGTATCTTGTAATATTTTATTAAAGTTGTACAAGAGTAGAGTCTGGGTAGGTTTTACATGGTTTATTAGTGACTTGAAATTTTTGCTTTTGATGATTGCTTTTCAGCTATGGTCACATTGTAGAAGAAGCTTGTTTATCTGAACTCGGTGTGGTCACCAATTAAGGCATTTGGGTAACATTAGTTTGGATGAACAGAGTTTGATTGCTTTGATTCATATATTTTCTTTCATACAATGGATTTTTTGTGCTTGTTTTATACAGAAAGGGACAAAATTATCAGTAGAGCACTCCATCGTTATTACACACATCATTACAACCTAGTTCTGGATATAATGCAGTACTACAATAGACCCTATGACCAAAATTATACAATATGTTACAATAATGGTTGAAATAAAACTAGTTTAAATTTTGTCTTGCATCTTCATTTCCTCTTCAAAACAGAATTATTTAACAAATTTTGATATCACCTGCTATACCACAATTCATTTTTTAAGCTAATCACAGTAAATCACTGTTTCATAGATATTGCTTCTTTCTGTATAATGTGGTTCAGTACATAATGGTTGGCAGTAATAGACCCAAGCTACTGCATTATAACAATGGAGAGCTGTACTTAATTTCATGAATATATGTACTGTGGGGCTTTTCAATTCATTTTTGTATTGCTGTCACAAATCCATAAAAATTGGTATGTTGCAGATAATTAATTAAGGCTTGGATAAGTGAGGTTCTGTGTTCTCATTCTAGGGCAGATATCGGATTTCCCATTGTTGAAGTAGGATCTGATGGGAATTTCATCCTTTATAAACCTCTAAAGACTGGGGGACTTATTTCCAAGGCAACTGTCAGTGAACAGCTTGTGTATGAGCTCGAAGATCCATCACATTATTTCCTGCCAGATGTTGTCTGTGACTTCACCAATGTCAAAATTTCTGAGGTCAAAGGTAATATAGAGTTTAAGTTCATCTGTTTTGTCATCAGTGCATTTACAATGTTTTCTCCATGTTGCACTCTTGTACCTTTTTCATACTAGATCTTGCAAGGTCACACTTCTGCATCAGCATGGATTTGTAAAATGTTTACAGAAGTTTACACCTTTATTATTTTCTATCTTGAGCTCTTTGTCCCAACTATTAGGCAAAGTCCTCTGTGTCATCAATATGCATTTTCTATCACTTGAGCTTTGCAGCAAGTTTCTCTTTGGTCAAGATTACTTCATGCTTGATGGAGTTACAAGTGAGTAAATCTTGCAGACTTAACAATTGTCTCACTTTTGTAGATTGAACACTTGTCATTAAAGGTGATACTAACTGATGCAAGTAGTTTTAATTTAGAGATTATGGAAAAAATTAAATTCATGACAATGACAATGGGATCTTTCCCATAGCATCCAATATGTGTATTGTCAACATGATCTTATAAACCCAGAAAGTTGGTAGACTTAGCATTGTCCAACATGATTATCACACACATGCACACAGATGTGCTCACATTAATATAAACACTACCATACAGGCATTTTGTGTGCTTTTGTGTGTGTGTGTGTGTGTGTGTGTGTGTGTGTGTGTGTGTGTGTGGAGAGAGAGAGAGAGAGAGGAAGAGTAAAATATTTTCTTTATTGGATGCAGTATAATATAGCAATGCATCAGGTTTAAATGGCAATTTTGTACAGAGGTCAATAAGCCTGAAAAGTATGTTAGACATTAAACATTGTGTAAACAGAATCTCTATAAAAGAAATAGGTAGATGAGTAAATCAACTAAGCATCACCTTTTCTTATGTATGATTATTTTTTTAATATCTTAATAGGTCATGATGGAGGGTTAGTGTATGTATCTGGAGCCAGAGGGAATCCCCCAGCAGGAAAGTTCAAGGTAAATATAGCAAATATAGAGATTATTCCCCAGTGGGTACTCAAGGTAAATAAAGAAATCAGGACCTATTCTACAATGTATGATTGCAGGAATCATGCTGATTTTTGAAATGTCACACAGAAAAAACAACTGAATTCATAAAATTTGTGCATTATTGTAAAGTCTTACCTTTATATTTTTCATGAAATTTCATGCCATCCAGACTTAATACTAACCTCTTAATGCTGAGCACCTAGCAATGCAGCTGTTAATACCATTTTTAAAAGTCTTTGATATGTATGACTTAACTGTGGTTCAAACCACGACCACTTGCATCCAAAGCAGATGCTCTCACCACTAGGCCAGTGGAGCAGTCTCATTCACAAGTGAGAAAGGGGGCTATGTTTACAAATACAAATAACATTCCCTGTTTGTGATAGTGTTTGGTATTGTAATAGACAGAAGCAATAGTATATAAGGCAGGAGATGGTAATGATGTAAATATTATAATTGTCATATTTTAAAGATTCATTGGAAAAAGTAAACTTCATTCATAAATGAATTATCTGCTCCTTGGAACAATTATTTAACATATCAGACAAGCATTAGATATGATTGAGTAATCAATGCTTACTCATGTTGTCATAATAGGTTAGTGCAACTTATGCAGATGGTTTTCGAGCAACAGCAGTGGCTGTAGTGGCAGGACCCAGGTCAAAGGCCAAGGCTGAAAAGACAGCGGAACAAATCATAAAGAGGTACAGTGTTTCTCCCATGATTGGTCCAGGGAGTCTACCTTGTAAATGTGATAAAATATGGGGTTGGCTTTTTTCTAGGTATATGTCGTCCACCTTGTAAATGGGATAAATGTAATGGTAAGCTCCCATAATAGGTCCATGGAGTCCACCTTTTATATGGGATAAACAAAATGGTAAGCTCCCATGATAGGTCCATGGAGTCCACCTTGTACATGGGATAAACATAATGGTAAGCTCCCATGATAGGTAAATGGAGTCCATCTTGTAAATAGGATAAACATAATGGTAAGCACTCATGATAAGCCCATAGAGATAAATAAAATAAAATAAATAAAATAAAGTAAATAAGATAAAATTTGGGATTGGCTTATTTATAGGCACACAGAGTTCATGGTATAAATAGGATAAATGTAATGATAAACTCATTAATTGGCCCATGGAGTCCACCTTGTAATTATGACATAATGCTAATCTGATATTTATTGTTACCACTACTAAAATTAGAATTCTCCTAAAGTACTGGATAGAAAATGATAGAAATATGCCATAATATATGACCAAATTTAAAAGGGAAAGTTTTAAACACTGGTTGCAAAATCACTGAACAGAATTTGATGATGCTTGACAGAATTATCCAGTCATGAAGATGTTTCAGATTTATACAAATGATGGAGATCCTCCTCAAATATGGCAGCTGTTATTAAAATAGAAGAACATTCAAGCATCTTCTTCAAAACTGATGACTAGAATTTGACCAGACTTGATAGAAGTCATTCTGGCATGAGACTATTCAAGTTGATGTAAATGATCCCTATCCACCATCAAACATTGCATCCATGACTGAAACTTAAAACAATTTTTAAAATTAATTCTTCCCAAAACCACTCAGCAGAGTTTGACTTGATTTGGCAAAAACATCATGACATAGAAACCTTTAAAATTATAAGCCTGGTGTTATTCATCATTGTGGATAAAATACTGTAAAAGGACTTGTATTCAAAAAGTTGTTTTAACCAAGTTTGACAGAAAGTAACCTGTCATAGAGATCTTTCAGTTCATTCAGATTTTAACGATTAGCCATCAGATATGGCCGCTGTTACTAAAAGTAGAAAAACATTTAAATTACTTTTATTGACAGACCACTAGAACCAAACTTCATAGAAAGCATCATGGCATAAAAAGCATTCAGATGTAGAAGCTGACAATCCACCTGCAAATATTGCTGCTGTTACTAAGAATAGAAACACATTTTAGACAACTTATTACAAACTGATCAGCAGAAATTGAACAAATTTGACAGCAAGGATTCTGGTAATAAGGGCTTTCAGATTTCTGCAAATGAAACCAGCTACTAAAACTTGAAAATTGAATGATTTCTCAAAAACAACATAACAAAATTTGACCATATTTTACAGAAAGCATTCAAGACTGAAGGTCTCTTAAGTTTGTACCAATTAATACCTATCTGCTGTCAGATATGACTTGTTGCTGAAAATAGGAAAACTTTTCATAATGTGTATTATCAATTACTCAAAATAGAAAAACTGCTAATCAGAATTTGAACAACTTTGACACAATCATCCTGGCATAGGAGTCTTTTAGTATGAGACAAATGATAATGATGTGCCCCCAAATAGGGATCAAAATAAGAAATAAGTTGCAAAACCATTGAAACAATTTTTTCATAACAAATGTATTCAGTCCAATGCTGTATTGGAAGAAATTTCAACAGAAGCATCAAAATTGATTTTGTCCTGTAAATCTGGTCCTATGAACTTTTTGGGATTTTATTTTACACAAAAAAAAATTGTTAATGCAAACAGGTAAACAACCTGTTAAGATAGATAAGTGATATGTGTTATGCATATATTTGGTTGACACATAAGATCACCTGATTAGAATTTTAGGCCATTATTGTGATATTTTAGTTTCTTACACATGCTTTAATTCAGGATTTCAGTTTGTTTCACAAAAATAAACAAAAACCCAAAACCATTTCAGGTACACATCCATGTTTATTTTCATATGTAGAGAACTTTATTAGACTTTTATGCAATTATTGCAGTATTTAAATTTTTTCTCCTGTGTTTATAATTTTTTGAACTTGAACTTTTGGATCAGCATGTCTTCAGTAGGGGTATAAGTATTAAAGATGTGGTTTCTTTTCCGACAACCATTAATAGATTCTTCTTATACAGCGGTGAATTATCATGAAACAAGGGCATTTGTTTCTGCAACAGACTTAATCACCCTTTTACCATTATAGATGGTTTGAATTAGGTTATGGTTAAAATAATTCTTTATATTTCCTATACTCTTCGATAGATTTTGTTTATATTTATGTTTGTTTCTTAAAAAGCTTGTGTTGTGTGTGTATATATATATATATATATATATATATATATATATATATATATATATATATATATATATATATATGTTATGTATTATTATTTCATAATAATAGTTTTTGCAAGGAGCATTTAGTTGATGACATTTTTAATGTTGATATCCGATGATTGTAGTCTTCACTTTAAAGATGACATTTGTGTAAAATCTTTCATTCGTGGGTTTTATGGTGAATGGTACTGTAAGTACAAGTAAACATTACATGATCTGATGGATATTCTGGAAAGGTCAGGCTAACCTAATTTCTGATTAGTCAAGGTAAATTTGCTGATATTGTTTACTTGTAAAGTGATTTTGAAATACCAGCTAATTCTTTCAAAGCCTTATATTGCATTTTTCACAATTGCTTGCTAGCATTCTATATAAGAGAAGCAATACTTAGAATTTGCCATTTGTAGTATTATGTTCAGTCCTGGAAGAATTATTCATGGAGAGGAATTTATTTATTTAATTTAATCATTACTTGGAATTATAGTGCTCTAACATCCATATAAAGACTATTTGGATATATAATAGCTGTACAGAATTACTGAGAATTCATTCAAAAACATTTGTATTTGTAGTTGTATTGCAATTACTTTGAATTCATTTAAAGACATTTTGTGGTTATATCATAGTGATCTTTTTTCTTTCTTGTTGACACATCAGAAATTATTGACCATACTGTAAGTTGCTTTCAATTCTTTAATTTCATAGGTCAATCAATTAATATTTTCTTTTATTAAAAACTTGTTGGTTTTGCTCCTACTTTTTTAAGACCATATAGTAATAACACATTTTAGAAAAATTGTACAAAACTTTTTAAGTATAGATGAATTAAATTTGGTAAGCATATGTGTATCCATAAAGAAAATGTAAACAAACTGGTGAGATTTTCAGGCCATTATAACAGGTTTTCAAATGTTTTACACATTAATTTTAATGACATTTGAACTTGGAAGAAAAGCATTGTTAGCATGATTAATAGAAAACTCCTTCAGGCTGAAAAATGAAGTTTGTTAGGCATATTGAATCCATAGAAGTTCAGGCCATCACAGCAGTATTTAAATTTGATTATCACATTTTCAAGGGTTTTTTTGAGGGACTTTTTCAATTTTATTACAAATATCTTGCTAGTATGGTTAAGCAAAAGCCACTGGTATTATTAGCCAATTAAATTTAGTAGGTAGATGTATATGGGCCAATTAAATTTAGTACCCATATGTGTATTTATTAGCCAATTTAATTTAGAAGCCATATGTGTATTAGCCAGTTAAATTTAGTAGCCATATGTGTATTAGCCAGTTAAATTTAATAGCCATATATGTATTAGCCAATTAAATTTAGTAGCCATATATATATTAGCCAGTTAAATTTAGTAGCCATATGTGTATTAGCCAGTTAAATTTAGTAGTCATATGTGTATTTATTAGCCAATTTAATTTATTAGGCATGTAAAAACAAGTAAATTAAATAGGCATGTATGCATTTATATGTAGAGGGCTTGAGTAACATTTCAGTCCAAAACAACAGTTTTTCAGTTTTGTATGTGTTTTCATTTTTTCACTTTTTGTACTTGCAAGACTTTAGCAATTGGAAATAAAAACTTTGCATAATTAAATAAAAACAACTTGTAGTAAGCAAATTAAATTTGGTATGAATTTTTGTGTATACATCTAAACCTAATTACATACTGTGATTAAAAAAAAATTTCTAATTTTTTCTACATTCTTTAACTATTTAGGACTCCAGTGGGGTCATATTAACAATTTAAGACTCTATTGCGGTCATATTAACTTTTTAGGAATCCAATGGGGTCATACATGTTTTACAAACACAAATAGTTTCAGCACATTTGTCCCTTGTGCAGTGTGTGAAATATGTGTGATTCAGATTAAATTGTGGTGTGTACTAGAGTATAATTATTGTGTTTGTTTTACTGTGCAGATGCAGAAAAATCTTTAACCAGTTAGGGTTACAGGACTTCAGCAAAGTCCATATTGAAGTGTTGGGATCGGAACACATGTATGGTGCCAACTCCAGGGTCCATGAGGTAAGCTTGTACCATTTCTGTCATTATTGTCTGTTTTGCCTGTTTAAAATGTAGTGAGCTATCTTGAACTAAGTGGTTGCATGTGACACACCTTCAGTAAGTTTCATCTTGTCAGCAATTAAAAGATGTATTAACAAAGTATTTTTGAAATCATTCATCACACATGAGAAATGAGATGACTCAGGAAAGTGTTCAGATTTTTTACAACGGTTTTATTGAAATCTATGATCACACACAAGTGTGGAGAAACACAGTTGGTAAAGTGTCCAACTCACTAACTTCAGATTTGCCTGCTTCTTGTGAATATGCTTGTCAGTTGTCTTGCATTAATTATACTTGTTGAGTATGTTTGTGGCCAAAATAGCTAGTGTGAATTAAGATTGCTTGTTACAAAAGAAAATCCATGATATGGAAAGATTACTTTTTAAAAATTTATATTGCACATTGTTTACACTGTTATTGACAGATTTGTATTACACATTTATTACACTGTGATTGACAGATTTGACATAATGTTCCATGGTACCCTTTCTTTGTTTCAGGATGTTCGTGAAGCTGTGCTATGGCTGGCTGTTCACCACACCCAAAGGAAAGCACTGGAGTTTTTTGCTCGAGAGGTTGCACCAGCTGGAACTGGGATGGGTATGTTTAGTTTATCCAAATAGTCTTCTTAGCATTATTTAGATGTTTCGAAAACACAATTCAGTATATATTCCTGTTTGATAAGAGATGATGATGATGATTATGTGGTGGTGGTGAAGCTTTTGTTGCTAATGATGATAGTAGTATGGTTTGTTTGGTTCATATTAATCCAGTTGTTTCATTTTATCCAAATCTGCAAAGTTTAAATACCACATTGGTTGGTCTAATAGCAGTATGTAACATCACAATTTCATAAATTAATACATTATTTTATTTTCTAATCTACTTGTGCATCACAAATTGTCAAGAAGTACTCCTAGTAAGTGAATGTTGAGTGCATTTCATAACACAGCCAAGTTTGGCATCATACAGGCTATAATAATAACATGTTTACTGATCTGTCACCCTAAACTGACCTGAAAAAGAAAGTAGACAAGCCAGCCAGCTGACTGAAGAAATGGACACAATATAGAAAACCTAGGTTGTGCCAAAGGCAAACAGACTTTAATTAGAGAATTTTAATTTGAAAAATGTTCTCTTATTTTTAATCACTTTCCATTTTGCTCTCACACAAAAGATGCAAATACAAAAAGTGAATTTCACTACATGAGATTATCATGTTAATCTGTTTTCATAATGTTATTTTTTTCATTTTTTTAAATAATTCTTTTATTGATTCCTATGAATGTAGCAATGCATATGTGCTTGTGGTCATCTGCCATACTGTCCATAGCAATAAAGCAATACGGTTGTTAATAGGAGGCTGAAAAACATTGGCCATCAGTGAAATAGGCTTTACCTACATAACAAGTGTAATTGGCTATAATAAATACAGATCACAAATAAGAAAAACTATAAAATATATTGTGAACCAATTGGTTACATATGCATGCAGTAATAACTATGAGACTTTGGATGGTTTGCTTAAATAAGTCTTACTGGTCTTTCACAGGGCTCAAATGAACCATAAAAAGAACATAATATTGCATATTAATTTGGTGTATTTATTTTTGTCAATAATAATAAGATGATGATGAAGATGACTTTATTTAGCAATGATATTTGCAATATGTAGAAACATTGGCATGTCTTCTCTATCTCTGTGCAATATGTCAAAATATATAACCATATCCTACCTCTTTCTTTTATATCTATCTTTTTTATCTATACATATACACACTAATATATTGATTAAAATCTCTGAGATTAATGTATATGATTTGCTTAAACATTGCTATCCACAGACACATGAAGATACAAGGTTGTGAGAAAATTGTCTTCCTATAGCATTCGAAAAATAAAATTAACATGTCTCAAAAACATATTTAAAAAAAGACAGTAAATTAGAATAACTATCGTATGCTAACATGAATGGAACATAAATGACCAGGTCCAGGTGCACACTGCATAGACCCATATTTGTACTCACATGATATACCATCAGATTTGAGTCTGTGCAATTGTTAGGGAGCAATCAGTAGAACATTAAGCATAGAGCCTGAACTGCCAGCACATATGTTATGGCAGGTAAGGGTGTATGTTTGCAGTTAGGCTTATAAGCTGATATGAATGGTAGGTAAAGTTTGAAGTTTTAGCCAGGTGAAAATTTGTCATTTATGTTGTGCAAGTAGCAGTTTTTACTGCTAATGTTATAGACAATTATAGTGATACAAATGGATTTAATTTCATGGTGTTTGACACATTGCTGATGTATAGATGAAACTGATGGGAAATTTCTTATTTCAGGAGGTATGTTGTTCCAGACAAGGTCTCCAAAATATTAACAAATTATTACAAAAACCTCCTTATTATGGGGAGATGATGTTGTTGTTATATTGTTAATGTTGTTGTTGTTGATGTCAGTCACTGGTTCTGTACAATTTGAATATAATTGTTCTCCGTCAAATATGAAGATGAAATAAAATGTTCCAAAATTAACCTTACTACCTCTTTATACCCATACCTCTCAAAGAGTATAAAACTCATCTTTTTTAAGGCAAAAATAATTGTGATGGCATAAAGTCTATTTAATAACTTAAGGAAACCCAATTATTTAAAAATATATGAAAAGTCTTTAATACTTGTTAAAGCAAAACAACAATACTCCTTTAGTCTTCATTATTGGTATGTTTCTTATGGTTTTCTTTGGTGCTTTATGGCACAGCAACTTATGTAGGTTATTTAGTGCTGTGGCAGTTGGAATAAAGTTGTAGGATTTGAACTCAGACCTTATGGTTGCAAGTCAAGCATGCTAATCACTAAGTGACTGCAGATTTTTTTGGCACATGTAAATACCCTCTAATTTTGTTTTCATATTTCAAAAAGATTTCTTGTTATTTTCTTGGTTTTGTTCCAGAATGTCATAATGTCTCTCAGAGTATGTTAAACCTACTTTCTCAGCAGTCATGTTTGAACTTGCATTATAGAGGAATCAGTCATAAAGTAGAAAAAATGAAGTCTTGGTGGTTTCCAGGGTCATGCAGATAATGTGGCCCATTTTCATGAATGTGTCTCTGCATAAAATTGAACTGGTGCTCAAATTTCTAAATTTTGATCTTCAGAATTTGCAACTTTGTTCAGAGTGAAGTTCCAATTAAAATATTTCCAGGTTACTTTATTGTTTTTATTAATTGCCAACTTTCTAGATAGATATATTCATTTAGAGTTTTTGTGCTCAGCATGAACTTCTTGCTGATCACAGCTTATGTGCTTTGACCAGATGCTGCCAGCTTAGCATTATGAAGGAATTTTGTAACAATAAGATGCCTATTGATTGAGGCGGGAAGGGGGTGTTAAAGGTCATCATGACTGAAAGAAGGAAAAATTATTTCCAAAACTCCCACATGCCTTTGCTCAAGATTGTTAGTTGACTTACATTTAAGATAAGGAATACTGATTTTGTTTTTTGAAAGGTCAAAATATCAAGATCAGAGGGACTTCAAGAATTAAAATGTTTTCCACAAAATTAACTAATGTTCTATGCCACAAACCAAGACCAAAATCATTGTGAATCCCCTGCATTATAATTTACTATTTGCAGTAATCTTAATTTTGAATACATATCTGACCATAAGTCAGAAATATTTCTCCCTTGATCATAAGTCTGCTTAATAATTTTGTGAAAAAACATAAGGGGTCAGATTGTTTTCAGACAGATACATCCTTAGTAAATGCCAAAATGTGTAAAATGGGGTTAGTCTTTTTATTAGGTATGGCCTTCTTATCAGAAAAGTATAGTACCATTCCCAGGCCTCCATGCCAAATGCAAATCAGTCAAAGGCACCGCAAATCAAGGCAACACTATAAATGGTGTGGTAGTTATTTACTTTAAGTATTGTGATTAACACTTAAACTTAACACTTAAACTATTGGAATTAACAAGGTTTAGAGTGTTTTACCTTGAAAAAGATGATTTTTATGTGCTTATTGTAAGTTGTGCATTTTATGGCGGTGTCTGTAAATTAACATTTCCTTGTCTGGCCCTTATAATATTTTGAGAGATTTTCATGAATCTTTGTCCAATATATATATTGACTAGATGATGTGATGGCTGCCATAGTCATTTTCCCTGCCTCAGCTTCAGTCACATTAAAGGAAAACTTAATTCTGTGACTTGTATCCTTGTTCAAAGTATAATATTTGAACAACTGAAGATATGTTAAAGAAACTTTGTCAAGTATATATCGTGACTAGATTGTGTGTTGATAGCCACACTCTTGCCTGAAAGTCAAGGTCATAGCAAAGAGAAGCTATTTCTCAGACTTTTATCCATGTCCAAAGTAGAATTTTTGAACCACTGAAGATATTTTAATGAAACTTTAATCATTTATATATCATGGCTACATAGTGTGTCACAGATCCTAGCCATGCTTCAAGGTCAAGGTTATGGCAAGGGAAAACATAAATCAGTGACAATGTCCATGAATCGGTTTGACTTTTGAACCAGTGAAGTTACTTTAATAAAACTACTGGGTTATATATCATGATTTGATAGTTGTCTCTCCCATTCAAAGCCATAACACTTGCCTCAATGTCAAGGACACAAGAAGGTATAATGTAAATCAGTTGCCTGTCCTTTTAGTCCATACAAATATTTGAATGAAACTTTACAGGTCTACACTTTTTCATGCAAGTCAAGTATGTAGCTCAAAGGTCAAAGGTCATTAGTAGGGAAAAGGTCACTAGGGTGGCACTCCACAGTTTCATATTTTGCATAGGTTGAGATTTTTAAAGAAAGAACATTTCTCTGGTTTTCTTCACTAGTTATACTGGCTATTTGAAAAAGGCCTTGCATATCTTAGGTATTTGTCAAAGAAAACTCTTAATTCCCTTTATTTTGGTGTATGTTTGATGTGTGCAATATGGGTTAGAGAGTATACAGATTGGTCTGCTAAGAGTGCTTCGGAGTAATTGTAAAAGAAAAGAAGCAATATTTTTTTGGCATGTTATTTATTTGGCAATTAATTAATTGCATTTTCAGAAACTGGCATTGTCAAGTCTTGAAAACTTAATTTACGTATTTTAATAACTGCATTGTATACTTTAGTTTGATTCATGTTGATTATATGAGCATATGGGATCAATCATTTTAGTTAGCTGTGTGCTTAGAACATGTACAGTTTCCATGAGTACAATATCTAGGGAAGTTTCAACAAAGTACTTGAAAGTAACACAGAGGTATACCAAGCAACATTGTCTCCACTGTGCATATTGAAAATGTAAACAATTTCATCTTACACCTGCTACTCCCTCAAAAGTTCATAATGTCTATAGAGTGACCCTTTAAAATATTGTGTGGTTTTAATGTACTATGTTTATGTCATTCTTATGTTGTGGAGGGATGGGTTTTAAAGAGGTATTGAGGTTCCTTCCTGTAAATTTTCTGATGAGGTAAGTATTTTAAATTCACAGAATTTTATTTACAAATTTACACCTCTTTGTAAAGCACTTTAATAAATTTCTCCTTGGTAGAGCAGTTTAATAACTTTTTTGCTCTTTATGGTTTCTTATATGTGGCTTCTTATCTGACATGTGAGAAAAGGAATAACCATTCTGTATTTGATTCACATATAGCTTTATTAATTTATGACATATACTGTCATTAATGTAAATATCCTGACACCATATTTCAAAATTTGTTGCAATTTTCATCAACCTTGTAGCAATCATTTCATTTTGGCCTTGTGGTGCTGAGACTATGTTTATCTCAAATGATATTATCTGCAATATGAATAGACTGTGGTTGTTTTACAAGAATAAAGATACAGAAAAACCCACTAAAATTGTAACCTTGATTCATGATTTACAAAAGAAACTCTGAAACGTTGTGTAAGCATTCTTTATTGACAAGCACAGACATGATATCCCATTTACCTGGACCACATTCAACCAGCATTGAACTTATTGGGTTCATCAATATACAATTCTGATAATAGAGATTTTTGTTTCTAATAATAATTTTCATTAGCACATGAATAATCTGGACAGAATAAAAGTGACTATATTTTTAAATATCCAGATATTTACATTATTGATGCAGATAGACTATGCAGAAATCAATATCCAAGGGATTCCATTTAGCTGCAAAAAGGCTTTGTGAGTAATATGTGCTTTTGGGATGTTTGCTTACTGGATGTACATTATTTTTAAATGTTCAATGGCTGTTCATAACAAATGGCTGCTTTGGGGGCTGTGTAGGATTGCACATAGCAGCATTGGCTGTTTCATAGATTCTGCATGCCTGTTTAATGTTATCTGAGTAGTTGCTTAACATTATTCACATGGATGCTTCACAGTATCTGCATGTATGGATCCTAGAATCCGTATGACAGCTTTGTGGCATCCACCTGCCTTTCTCATTGCATATTCATGGCTGCACTAATACATTCGCCTGGATGCAGCTGGTTAAAGTCCCCAAATTTTGAATTTCATTTGCATTTTACTTGTCAAGTTTGAATTTTATTTGCATTTTACTTGTATTCATTATTATTCTCTTACGGTCATTTATATTCCATTCATGTTTGCATTTCATCTGTCATCTTGTGTTTGCTTATAGTGTCAGTATGCATTTAGGTTTTGTGTTATGCACATTTATTCATATATTCCTTTCTATTTTGCTTTTTGGGACCAAAAGTAAATGCATGTAATGAAATCAGGGTTCTATTTTCAAGAATGCTAACAGTATATAATTATGGCTTTGTATCATGTATAAGGAACAATGTGCTTTTGATAAAGCATCAATTTCATAAAATGCAAAAGATAGATTTTAGTTGACAACAAAAAATAATTACAGCTGAAAAAAGTTTAAAACCAAAGTTATAGAGTATCTGTCTGCAAATTTCCTATTTCATCATTTGTTTCAATCAGATAAAAACTGTACAAATTCTATCAATAATGATCTTATGACATCAGTAGCATTTTTACAAATATTTTTTGCCTGCCACAACATAACAATGACATCTGCAATATGCTTGTGATGGTAAAAAATTGTTTGGCAGTGTGAAAAATCTGATCCTAGATTATCACATGAAATGCTTTCAGTCATGGAAATTTACCAGCAGCTTATACATTATTGATTTATAAAATGCTTTCAATCATGGAAATTTACCAGCAAACTTATACATTATTGATTTATGAAATGCTTTCAGTCATGGAAATTTACCAGCTTCTTATACATTATTGATTTATGAAATGCTTTCAGTCATGGAAATTTACCAGCAACTTATTCATTATTGATTTATGAAATTCATTCAATCATGGAAATTTACCAGCAGCTTAAAAATTGTTGATTTATGAAATGCTTTTGTATTTCATTCCCATTTTCATTTATCATTCATCGTTTGCAGTCAGCATTCTGTATTTGCTTTGTTCATTTTCTTGCAAATGCATTTGTAAAGAAATAACTCCATGCAAATAAAAGATTGCTTATTAAAAATTACAGACTATTAAAATTAAAAAGCAACTAACAACAACAGCAAGCTTTTACTACTATCATCCAGCATATTTTTGTGGACTAATGAAATAAAAATTTACTGTCAGACTTTACCAGACATGCATGTTAATTAATTATGAAGTATTTACGAAGTAGTTAGTCTGATTGTAGTCATAATAAATTATTTTGAGAAACAATAGAAGGGCATAAAATACTGTTAATTATATAGTATACTAGTAGTTTTGAGAATGAAAAGTTGAGTGTTTCTAAAAAAAATATTTTAGAGAACACCATCAAAGTATTAAAAGAATGGAAAAACAGAAGCAACAGCAAATCTGGAACAAAAAATAAAAATATAAATACATTTCATTTTTTGTTAATGTCCTTTGAATGTTTGTGTATTGAATGTTTGGCAAACATCTAGCTGGCATAATCATTGGGAAAATGTCCAGCAAGAATCATTAGAATTTCATTATCCCTGATAAATGTATAAATGACACACATGTAAAACACAAATAGGAAAGTATTTATGCCTGGATCCCACATTATATGTATTTAATAAAAATGATCATTTTAATTTCATGTCTGTACATTGCATTTTCTAAATAGATATGTATGTCAGGTCAGTCTATGCCTGCCTAAAAAGATGTATGTGTGTCAGGTTAGTCTATGCCAGCATAAAAAGATGTATGTGTGTCAGGTCAGCCTATGCCAGCCTAAAAAGATCTGTGTGTGTCAGGTCTTGCTTTGTATGCCTAAATGGATATGTGTGTGGCAGGTCATGCTTTGTCTGACTAAATAGATCTGTGTGTGTCAGGTCATTCTATACCTATCTAAATAGATGTGTGTGTCAGTTCATACTAAACCTTTCTAAAAAAATCAGTGTGTGTCAGGTCACACTATGCCTGCCTAAATAGATCTATGATGTGTCAGGTCATGCTATGCCTGTCTATATATATATATATATATATATATATATATATATATATATATATATATATATATATATATATATATATATATATATATATATAAAGAATACAAATCATATGGCGAATAACAACCCTCTCAAGCGTACTGGATCCACCAAGGGATCACGTTTGTCAGGGATTAATTAAAATAGATGCAATAAACTGACGACGAACAGTACGAAACTAGTAACTAACTAGCCTAAGCGTTACGACAAACAAATAAACACAAAAACGTTGCGTTTGTAAACCTCTACATTTCTATCTTCACATGTGCTAAAACTATAAATACAACCAGCTTGTATAGACTAGTTGCGGAAACTGAAAACGTTGTATAATTCCCTAAAAGTCTACAAGCCAAAGCGACATCTATTTTTACTTTGTGTACATATGTAACGCAGATTATATCCCGGATATTTGGTTCTATACCGGTTATTCTTATAGTAAAAATTGAAGGATAAGAAGATTTAGAAAATGTTAAATTCTACTAGTGCATAGTTTTCATTTTCTAGTCTTCTTGGTTTAGACCGCTTGGTTTCAATGTTCTAAGGCGGCGTATCCAGTATGATTCCTTTTCCTTCCTGGTTTCGGAACTCCAGCTGTGGTTGTTGGCAATAGCGATAAGTATTATATCACTGAAAGTGTGGCCAGGGGAGGAGAAGTGTTCTGCGACCGGGCTTCTGTACAGCTTTTTTGTCATCCAATCAGATCTATGAAGGTTTATCCTTATGTATAGCTTTTCAGTTTCTCCCACGTACTGTGGGAGTCAATCTGGACCCTGTGGCGATAAAAGATGCAAAACCTGTCAACATATGATAGAGACCAAGACATTCACTAGCACAGTGACTAAAGAAAAACTAAACATACATGGTCCAAACAAAACGTGCAAAACAGAGAATGTGATTTATCTCATCACATGTAAGATCTGTGGCCTTCAGTACGTGGGAGAAACTGAAAAGCTACACATAAGGATAAACCTTCATAGATCTGATTGGATGACAAAAAAGCTGTACAGAAGCCCGGTCGCAGAACACTTCTCCTCCCCTGGCCACACTTTCAGTGATATAATACTTATCGCTATTGCCAACAACCACAGCTGGAGTTCCGAAACCAGGAAGGAAAAGGAATCATACTGGATACGCCGCCTTAGAACATTGAAACCAAGCGGTCTAAACCAAGAAGACTAGAAAATGAAAACTATGCACTAGTAGATATAAGAATAACCGGTATAGAACCAAATATCCGGGATATAATCTGCGTTACATATGTACACAAAGTAAAAATAGATGTCGCTTTGGCTTGTAGACTTTTAGGGAATTATACAATGTTTTCAGTTTCCGCAACTAGTCTATACAAGCTGGTTGTATTTATAGTTTTAGCACATGTGAAGATAGAAATGTAGAGGTTTACAAACGCAACGTTTTTGTGTTTATTTGTTTGTCGTAACTATGTTTTGTATTTGCCTTTGAAAAAGACTCATTAAGAGTCGAAAGCGCTTAGGCTAGTTAGTTACTAGTTTCATACTGTTCGTCGTCAGTTTATTATTATAGTATATATATATATATATATATATATATATATATATATATATATATATATATATATATATATATTAGGTCATTTTATGCCTGCCTTATTAGATCTATGTGTGTCAAGACATGCTATGCCAGCCTAAAGAGATCTGTGTGTGGCAAGTCATGCTTTATCTGCCTAAATTGATATGTGTGTTTCAGGTCATACTATACCTGTCTAAATAGATGTGTGTGCGTGTGTGTGTGTGAGTCAGTCAGTCAGGTCATACTATGCCTGCCTAAATAGATGTGTTTCAGGTCATGCTATACCTGTCTAAATAGGAATGTGTGTGTGTGTGTGTGTGTGTGTGTGTGTGTGTGTGTGTGTGTGTGAGTCAGCCAGTCAGTCAGTTGGTCAGGTCATACTATGCCTGCCTAAATAGATATGTGTGTTTCAGGTCATGCTATACCTGTCTAAATAGGTATGTGTGTGTGTGTGTGTCAGCCAGTCAGTCAGTTGGTCAGGTCATACTATGCCTGCCTAAATAGATATGTGTTTCAGGTCATGCTATACCTGTCTAAATAGCTAGGTAGGTGTGTGTGCGTATGTGTGTGTGTGCATGTGTGTGTGTGTGTGAGTCAGTCAGTTAGGTCATACTATGCCTGCCTAAATAGATATGTGTGCCAGGTCACACTATTCCTGCATATGTAAGTAACATAGTAATACATATGACTGTTGACCCAGAGTGGACAGATATACATTGCTTCTTCTGGATGTCTTGACATTGTCATGCCACTGGATTTAGACAGACATAAAAAAGAATGAAGATGACTGCACAATTTTTCATCACTTAAATCCAATTCAAGAATAAGTCATGAAGGGGCTCAGATGGCCAAGTGGTCTAAAGTGCATGCCTTTGTTGATCACTGCCATCTCACCTCTCTCTGCATGGGTGTGAGTCTCAGGTCATTATGGGTATATTTGAAAGCAGCCCATAGCTTCCCATGGGTTAGTGGTTCTTACTTGGTTTTCCCAGGTTTTACTTCACCCCTCACTCTGGCCACCATATACAGCCTATCTTGCATGGAGAAATAGTGTTAAACCCTAAAAAACAACAACATAGGTCATGACATTATTTCCCTTTTCCCACAATATCTTCAGGTCCTGTAGCAGTGGACAAGTGGCAAAGCAGCTGGTGTGGATACATTGAGAACTATAGCTGCAGACCTGCACAGTTAAGACAGTCTTTGGGCCACAGTCATCAGGAATATCTGCAACACTGAGTGCTGACAACACAGAGCTACTCACTGACAAAGAAAAGATACTTGGAGGCAACTGATTGACTGACTCCAATGAAAGTCAATATATAACTTGCTGCTATTTCATTGCTGACTAAAACTGACAAAGCAATTGACAGGTGTCAATTGGCAAAGCACCTGGAGCAGATGCTATAATAACATAAGTCTGCAAAGTCAGAAGGTAGCATTTTGCAAAGAAACTCATTGAACTATACCTGTGAATGTGGACTCAAGTAACTAAACCCCAGGTATACAAGGATTCATCCATTGTCCACTAGCACAAGTGAACAGGTAATAGACAATCCTACATCAACCATTGGGTATCATCGAGCTGTCAAAAGCCATCAGATTCCTTGACAGAAATCTGTTTAATCACCTTGTATGCCACAATGATCAAGAGTTACTGTGGCTTCAGGAAAGGACAAGGATTTATGGTGTTTACAGCTTGTCAACACAGGTGATGTACCAGGAACAAAACTCCAACCTGTACATGGAATTCACTGACATGACAAAAGCCTTGACACAATCAGCCATGGAGGTCTTTGGAAGATCTTAGTAAAATTTAGTTGTCAGAAAAATTCATTATGATGGTTCTTCGATTCCATTATGGCATGCATGTTTATGTTGTGGATGTTAGTGACTCAACCATTCCCAGTCACCAATGCAGTCAAGTAAGGCAGTGTGTTGGCCCCAGCCCTCTTCAGTATGATGTTCTCTTCCTTGTTTATTTCCATGACTATAACACTGGGATTGACATCAAATACAGGACTAATGGCAAGCTCATCAATTTGAGTATACTTCATGCAATGATGAACTTACAGAAAGTGACTGTTCATGATCTTCTATTTGCTCTTTGTTCCCTGAATGCCAAATGTGGGTCTGATAATGTAACAGAGTATGAACAATTTTTCCCCAGACTGGGACAATTTTGGTCTCGCAATCAGTATTAAGAAGATGGAGGTCATGCGCCAACCTGCACCAGGAAAGTCTTACAAAAATGCCTACCATCACAGTTAATTGGCCAAACCCTCCTGTTAGTGGACTAGTTCACCAGCATAGTCATGTGCTGCAGTCCACATAGATGTTGAAATCAATGCCAGAAAAACAAATATGCCATTTAGCAGACTACATGCAGATATGTGGAAGCACAAAGGCACCAGTCTACCAAAAAAATTAAAGGTCTGCAAAACTATTGTGTTGCTGACCCTATTGTATGCTTACAAAAATTGGTTGGTGTACAGACAGCATGCCAAGAAGCTGAAACATTTTCATATGGTCTGCCAGAGAAAACTGATGAGAATAAGATGGTAGGACAGGATAAAAGATGCTGAGGTTCTTACTCCTGGATGTCAGAATAGCCACTTCCAAAAAGCTCTTCTGTGGCATGCAGAAGGAGGGAAAGCAGTCTCAGGGTGGTCAAAACAAATTCTTCAAAAATTTGCTCAAGAATTACAATATGTCCTATATGTATCATCCAAAAGCAAGAAGCATATCCTGTCAAATGTGCCACCAACATACACCTTGAGAGTTTATCTTTGGCTTGTTCCACCTTCTTGGTGGTGGGGGGGAATAAGCACATAACTGGGAGGGTTAGGGTGATTGTGAATGAGAGTTTGGCAATAGGTGCCAGACTTTGTTGCATGGGTTAAGTGTCTGCTTGGAATGATAACTTTTCTGTGACTCACTAACCAGTTCTGTCATATTGGCATAATAATGTGGCTTCCAAAACCATTCAAAACAAAGTCTGTATTTTTTGCATCTTGTCCAGATTTTTGACACTCTTGATCTTTACCACTAAGAGATCATAATTTATGCAGACAGTCTGTTGGCAGATGATTTTTTTTAGTGCTGGTGGAAGTTAAAAGCTGCTTGCATTTGCTTATGTAATTTAGTTGTAAAAGCAACCATTTTATCTGTGAGAAATTGATTTATATTCTAGCCATGAATTAGTTGCAAAAATACACTTTTCACATTGATAAAGACAAATCCCATAAGCAAAATTTTCATTTCCTGGGCCAAGAATTACATTTTTCTCAAATGTCAGCGTGTTGAATTTATTCATCCATCTTTCTCTGTTCAGATCATTGTGGATATCATAGTCTTGGAAGTTTAAATTCAACATGTGTAGCATAAGGTTAAAGATGATGGAAAGATAACAAGGCTCCTGCAAAAGGCTTCCAAACATTTCATGTAGTGTAAACTAGCCTTAGCATTTTCAGAACCTATGGATATCTTTGCTAAAGACAAAGACTCCAAAAGACACAAACACAAACACAAAACATGGAACACATTAAAAAAACAATGAAAATTTAAAATACCTGCCTGATACCATTTTTCACTGTAGGAAGCAAATTTTGTATGTTTAACCAATGATATGTCCTAATTGATTGACCACTCAGTAAGGTGTAACCTAGAAGAAAAGAAAAGGATATTCTTTTAATAACAACAATCTATAAACATAACAACATAAGGCAGGTAAATAACAAATAAGCCAGAATAAGAAACAGATGGCTGCTTATGCCCTGGAATCCAAATGGGCAGCAAGAAAAAGCAGATTCATTTAGTATGGGACCACTATGGAATCTTAAAAAAAACCCACAAAGCATGATTTCAAAAGCAGCCATTAATGAACAGAATTATAATGGCAGCCAATGGCATCCACAGATGCATTCATATTTGTTGGGAAATCATATATACAATTATCACAGAATTATCACATAGTCATCAGTGAGACATTGTTGCATTTTTGGGAAGATACTCTGTAATCATATTTTCCTGCAGCACTATTATGGGATGGTCTGTGGTATGAAAATATAGAATGGTGCTTTGTCTGAAAGATATTAAAACAGTGCATACCATAATAGTTATTGTTGTTGTTGTAGGACTTAATGCCATTTTTCACCACCAGATAGGCTATACATGGCAGCCAGTATAAATGTTGGAGGAAGAACCTGGGAAAACCCAGGAAAGAACCATTGACCCATCAGAAGCTACTGGCAAGCTTTCTCACATATCCACATTGGCTGAGTCTGAGACTCGAACCCACACAGACAGATGTCATACCATAATAGTGTAATTATCCAGTGCATATCATAATAGTATAATTATACAGTGCATACCATAATAGTGTAATTATCTAATGCATATCATAATAGTATAATTATACAGTGCATATCATAATAGTGTAATTATCCAGTGCATATCATAATAGTGTCATTTTACAGTGCATGCCATAATTATAGTTAATTATCCATTTTGAATCCTATTCATCAACAACACCGTATGATCTCTTCCTTAATGTCATTTAAAATGGATGGAATCCATCATGGATTGTTGCCATCTTACATTTTAATTTGTCTCCAAATATTGTATATATGTCACAGATGTCATTTCTGCTTAGTAACCTTGATTATCTTTATTAATTGATGTTAAAATCTGGCAGCAGGTTAAATGTCAAGATTTAACCAAGTTTTCCCTTCACCTTTTCCTAAATTAACCAAGTTTATATCTCAAGTTTGACTCTCAAGTCTGCCCACATTTAATAACTTTGGTGGCCATGATACTTTTGAAGGACTTGATTGATTGTATTAATTTTGGTATTGAGCTCGCTAGTGAACCATACATATATTTACTGAGTTATTGCCCTTTGTACTAATGTTTCTTCTTTATTCCTTATACCAATTATTTAACCTTCCATACAAAATACAGTTTGATATGGATGTACATTGAGTTAAAAGGTATGTACAGAGGTGTATTAGTTATTGTTTTTGTAGGGTTTAATGCCATTTTTCAACACAAGATAGGATATATGTGGCTGCCAGTATAAATGGTGGAGGAAGAACCTGGTAAAACCCCAGAAAGAACTGATGACTCATAAGCAGCTACTGGCCATGCTTTCTCACATACCCACATTGGCTGAACCAAAGACTCACACCCACACAGAGGTGAGATGGCAATGATCCATTATTGTGAGCACTTTAGACCACTTGGCCACTCAGGGCCCCAGGTGTATTAGTAAAAAAACACATAAAGGTGTGATCTTAAAACGTCATCAAGTTAAAAAGGTATATTAGTGAAAAATATGAAAGATATAAAAAAGTGTTGTAGTATTATTAAAAGTATCAAAGGCATAATAAGATATATTAGTAAAATGTATTGAAGGTGAAAGGTAGAAAAAAATATGCAAGGTATAAAAAGGTGTATTAATAAAAGGTTTCAAAAGTATAAAATTATGTATTAGTAATTTCAGCATGATAGGTATAAAAAGAGTATGAAAGGTGTAAAATGGTGTACTATTAAAGGTATGAAAGGATAAAAGATATGACAAATGTTGAGGAAAAACTATTTTAATATTGTGTAAGTATAGGTGAGGAAAGTATAGTATTTAAATTGAAGGACTCTGCCATATCATAGTCAGAGTTTCAGCTTACTCAGAACAAAACATATATAAAGTTTTGTATTTATGTTTTGGAGTGGGCATTTTTCTTTACCTCTTTGGAGTTATTGCTGGTTACTTTGTTAAGATAGCTTTTGATAAAAAGTAACAGTTTTCTGTACTATTTGTTTTACAGGTCCTGGACTTACCACCGTTGTTGGAGGACGTCCTAGAGTGCAAGTACCTTTTGTTAATACAATCTATGAAAAAAATGTCTTAAGATTGCAAAGAATAATAGGATCTAGTCCTTTTTATACAAATTTGTTTTATCTCATGATGGAAAAATTACAAAATGAGTAGGAAAGATTAAATGAATGTTAGTCCCAGATAAATCCTTTGATTCAACAGTCAGATTAATGCTGTGTTATTTCTATGTATCCAGTGAGTCTAATAAATGTGGCTGCAATGTACTTTAGATTATGTCATATAGTAAACATAATCATTTTGCACTTCAGTGATATTAATGACTGGATGTGAGAGTTCATTCAATCATTAAATGTGCTATTAGTTGCCAAATATTAGCAAAAACTGCCATTTCTAAGCCAGTATATTATGTAATAGGCAACTTGAGTTACTTTCCTTAGGCGATACCCACAGTTGCATTTTATTTGGCAGTAGCAACAGCACTATGTTGTTGTTGTTGTTCTAGGGCTTAACATCATTTTTCAGCACACAATAGGCTATACATGGCAGCCAGTATTAATGGTGAAGAAAGAAACTGGAAAATCCGTGGAAAGAACCAACCCACAAGAAGCTACTGGCAAGCTTTCTCACATATCCACATTCGCCAAATTTTAGACTCGAAACCACAACAGCACTATGTAGCTCCACAGATATTACAGTAATAGAACAAAATGAGCACAACCCCATTAGCTCTCTTAAATCGAAGTTTTTATATAGGGCTGTTGTTATCAATGGATTTTACCATATTATTTTACATTTTGTCTGCAAATAATTCTAGTCTCATTTTTTATCATCAGCTTATACATACATCACCATTGATATTAGCATATTCAGTAGATAATTTAAGGAGTGAAATCTGCTGACAATTTTCTATTAGATAATACAAAATATATGTATCAAAAAATGCCATGTCTTTGTCCTACTTCAAAGCATAACAGTTGTTGGGGCCAAACATGCTACAAAACATTGCTGTGGTTATGATTGAGTTTCATTTTGTAAATTTTGATATTACTTGTCAGAAGAATCTAGATATAGCTATCTTTTTTTTAAAGATTTCAGCAAAAGAAATTAAACAGATATAAACATTGCTAATCGGGTCTGTGTTTTAATACATTAAATCCCAAAAATTTTGAGTATTATATGTGCTTGCTTTTAAGTACAGTGTGACTCTCCTATTACACGGTAGTTGGGAACCTGACCATGTTATACACTGAAACATATTATAAGCAACCAGGTTAGTTAGCAGAAGAAAATGATGCATGTACCTCAAACAATTTGCATGTGGGGTAGGTAGGTAATAAATGCGGGCACAAAAATACTTGCTTTGTTGGCACAGTTACCATCTTAAATTGATGTATATTAAATGAAAAATACACCTCTAGTGAAGACAGATATAATATTTTGCATTATTTAGAGACCCTCACATTGGTATATGTACTTGTATACTATTTATATGTATATTTCTGATGTATAGCATGAATAGAGTATCAACACTATACTCACCCGTGAATCTCACATACATTGAATCTATATATCAAATAGTCATTAATTTTGTCACAGGTCATATAGCTCTGAATTCAGTGAAAAAAATTATCACAATCATATAATTAATGATGAAGCACATTTACTTTTCGGCATGTACCAAGTTGGTAAAAATTGGTTTGCATTTTAAAGCAGCCCTTGGTAGTATTTGTATGCATAAATTTTTTTCCTGTGAATAGGAAACTTTCACAGAACAGTAAACATGCTACATTTATGTTGGAAAATGAAACAATGTATCAGATTCCATTGCTTTTATTTAAATTTGGTACTGACTTCCTTTGGACAAAGGTTCTTTGTTTTTTATTGAAGATTGTATTCGGCTTTCTTTGTTGAATTGTGCATGCATCATTGAAGTCACAGCTAAAGGACAGCTTTGGAGAACCAAACAAATGAATATTTCTTATTGTGGCAGCAACATCAAATAATTGTGTTGCATCATTGAGACCAATATTTTCCCCTCTGCTTAGTATGTTTTCATAACAATTGTTACTTCAAAGGTGATTTTCTTTTCTCAGAAATTTTAGCAAGCTATTTAATTTGGGTACATTTAAAAAAGTAATCTGCCATCGTTTGAATGGTTGTAGTTCCTGTACCGCCCTCCCTATTGAATAGTGCAACAAATAAGATCGGGGGGGGTACTTTGTGGTATCGGAGTAAAGTAAAGCTGCTTTTCATGCATGCATCAGAAATTTAAAAATAGTCAATGGTCAATAGAGATGCAGGTGTTCTGGTCTGATGACAGGGATTACTACAAAAAATAGAGTGTTCTGAAGGATTTAATTCTGTGTGAAAACAAAATGAATTTTACTCACCACCGAAATACAGATGCCAGACTATGTATATATATTAATTACTATCGAGTGGCTGAAAAGCCGACAAAAGACAGATTATAAGATAATGCCTTGTCTGGTTAACCTACCAGAAATGTAAAAAAAATCGGATATCTCACAACATACTGTACTCATGCTAGATGTCAACATAAGCTGATTATGATATACGATGAACTGTTAAGATGGTTTGTCAGTATGGACAAAGAATTTGTTTATGTAACAGTGGATAAATTTCAATGCATTTTATATCAAGTTTGCAGCTTCCTTTCATGGGGCCTCTAAATTTCTCCACTCCAATTCAATGGTTGTATATGCAAGTTGAAATGGCCAACAATGTTGCCAATAAAAAATTTGCCAGAAGGTATATTTTGCCTCCATTAAGGAACATAAAACGCAATTTGCAATATTGGGGAAGCCCTGCACCATCGCTGAATAAACAATTTACACATCATTTTTCGTACTTTTAAGAAGAAAACTTTTTTTTGTGTATGATAAAAATACATATAAAATTCCTGGATCCAGGCCATGATCATCTTGTATTATTCATATGTGATCTCATCCCCAAAATGATAATAAACTTTTTATGTTTTTTCACTCTTTTAAGAAAGATTTTGTTCATGTATGAGAAAAATACATGTATATGAAATTTCGGGAGCCACACCACAACCAATTTATATCTGAAATCATGTTATAATGGATTGTGTTATGGTTGGAGTGACACTGTATAGACAACATAAATCCTACCAGCAGGTCAGGGTCAGTGTTGTATGTACTACTGAGTACACCTAACAGACTTCATTGACCCAGATTTTATGGTACATTAGGCAACAGAAGATCTGGATCTGATACAGTTTAATAGATTTGACTTCTGGTTGACTTCAAACTTTGCTTTTAAGTTTTCACTTGAGTTGGTAATTTTTTAAAGGATTTAATGGATTGAAATTAAACTTAATCTGAGGCTTAACATTAAGAAGTCCTAGGTCACATTCATTTTTCATGGTTTTCCAGGAAGGTTTTTGGAAGTTATGGCTCTCTGTTTGATGTAGATGATTGTGCTTCAGTTTCCATGTTATATCTTTTAAAGGATTTCATTCTTTGATGTCAAATTTATTATCATGCTTTAAATTATGAATACCTAGATTAAGTTCAACTATTCACCATTTTTCACAGAATTTAATGGAAGTATGGTACCAGTTTTGCTTAGCTTTGCACATGAAATTTATGCTCATTAAGGTTTTAAGGATGTGAAAAAAAGGGGCTATGAGGCTTAAGAGACCTATTTTGATTGTCATCATTTTCAGGTAATACTGTATAAGGCCAATAGACCGTTTTACTTTGAACTTCAATTTCTACTAAATAACTTTTGAAGAATTTTATCGATTTAGATTAATTTTGTACAAGGTTTTACATCATGAAAACATCAGGCAAATTTGATTACCTTGTTCTCTTATAGAATTTTTATGGCCCTGCATTTAACTTTGAACTTTGACCTTTAATTTATGCTCATAAACTTTCAAAGGACAAATTTGATATGAGGCTTTACACTTAGAAGGCCTATGTCAAGTTTAATTTTTCAATATTTGCTGGCAGAATCTGACATAGTTACAGTCCCTAATTGATTCCAATTTTTGCCCTTACATTTCCACTTCTGAAGGATTTTATGGACTGAAACCAAATTTGGTATGGGGCATTAACAAGGTCTAGGTCAGGTTAAATTTTTTTCATATGGCAGCACTATTTTCTTAGGTTAAGAATCCTGATTGATTTAGATCTTTGCCCTTCAGTTGCATCATGTTCATCGGCGGCATACAATCAATATGGCCACATTTCTAGCAACTTTCTAAATGAAGTGTTGTACTGTTTGTATTATAAACTCAAACAGATTATGGGTATTTTTAACTTTTTTGTAGTTTTAAGATTGCTGTCAACTTAACACATCAGACAGGGGAAAAAATGGAGTTTTTATATTGCAGATGACATGCAAGTAGCAGAAAATCATAACATGATCATGCAGTTATGCATTACCCTTAACTAAGTTTTATTACTTTTTCTATTCTAATTCAGATTTTTCATTTATACTTTGGCTTCCGATTAAGTTCAATAAAATATTGGATGATTTAGAAATGAATGCTAATGTCTTGAAATGAAATCATTTATTACAATTTTTGCATAGGGACTAAAGTATTTAAAGTCAGTTTTATCACAGAATTAATTGATAATATCATGATGGAAGCTAATTGAAATTGCCTTAGCTCTGTAAGTCCCATGTTTATACTGATGGTGATGACGTTAAGGCTAAGGTAAAATACAGACACATTTTTAGTAACCAACACTGGTACTGTTGCTCCTAAAACTGCATGAAAGGAGAAGAAAAGTTTTGTAATATACATTTTTTTAAAAATTTGGTTAAAGTTTGTGAAGAAATACTGTAGATATAGCTTACATAATCTCAGGTAACTTGAAGTAAATTTAATTTTTGCACTCTTTCACAGGTCTCCAGTCTTGAAGCTCTTTTCCTTCTTGTATCCAAAACAAAACATAAAGGCAAGTATTCTGTATTTCTATATTTAATAATATGATTTAGAATGAAGATTATAGCTCTCTCCTGGGGCTCTGAGTGGCCAAGTGGTCTAAAGCTCTCTCCGTTGTGGATCTCTGCCATCTCACCTCTGTTGGCATGGGTTTGAGTCTCGGATTTGGTCAATGTGGGTATGTGAGAAAACTTGCCAGTAGCTTCTCATGGTTTTGTGGTTTTCATGATTCATCAGTTCTTCCCGGGGGTTTTCCTGGGTTCTTCCCCCACCATTAATGCTGGTGCCCATGTATAGCCTATCATGTGCTGAAAATGGTGTTAAACCCTACAAGAACAACTAACAATAGCGCTCTTCCATTTTAACATACCAAGTTATAATTTGATCTGGTTTATAACACTATACTCCAGTTTAATTTATTCTATGACCAAAGTTACACCATTTATACCAATACAGTTGGAAGATTCTTCCATCTTCATTTCCTTTTCAAAACACCATTTTTTAACATAATTCGTTACTGACCACTCTACCACTGTTTCATATGTTATGCTCTCCTTAATATTTCATTGTTCCATTCAAATTGCAGTAGAATGTATAATGTGGCTTGGTACATAATGCAGCTGATGGTTACAAAATCTGCAATATAATAAAGGAGTGCTATAGTCTGAAATGTTTTTCTGTCTTTCTGTCTTACTGTCTCCTAAAACATTTGGTGGAAATTCAGTTAACTTTATTGGAAACTTGTATTCATAATAGTAGCACATAGCTATAGTAAACATTCTAAATCCATACAGTTTGTCAATGTATTAATTTTTTTTTTTTTTTTTAGGGGCCCCGAGTGGCCGAGTGGTCTAAAGCGCTGTCCGTTACGGATCACTACCATCTCACCTATGTCTGCGTGTGTTCGAGTCTAGGATTCGGCGAATGTGGATATGTGAGAAAGCTTGCCAGTAGCTTCTCGTGGGGCGGTGGTTCTTTCCGGTGATTTCCCGGTTTCTTCCTCCACCATTAATACTGGCTGCCATGAATAGCCTATCATGTGCTGAAAAATGGCGTTAAGCACAACAACAACAACAATTAATTTTTATATAGTCTTGATGGAATATCTCCAAGTTTTTGGCATGCTATTAACTCTTCTTTGCTAAGAATAGATTGTGTTTCTAATAACAGGCACTTTTCTGTATTTAGCTGTTTTGGTCTTGAGTAATGCAAGCTATGTCAAGGGGTTGTTGGTTAAATGCCAGTTATCAATACACAAAAGGCTATGCATGGTGGTTAGTATAAGGAGTGGAGAAAAAACTGTTGGGAAATCCTGGTACAAACCAATGACCCATGAGAAGCTACTGGTAGGTTTTCTCAAATACCCACTTTTGCCAAACTTGAGACTCAAACTCATGTGGACAGAGGTGGGATCACAGATCAGTAAAGGCAAACTCTTTAGACCGTCTGACCCCAAAGTTATATCTCAAGATGGAACGATTAAACACAGAGCAGTTAATTCACTTGTTATTGCTGTACAGCTTATGTATTGTAATTAAAAATAAAAAAATTACATTGTTTCAACAGAAATTACTGCTTAAATATTTTTTCTTAGAATATTGCATCATATTAAAAGTGGTATGTTTGCTTCTTACACTTCAATAGCTAATGATGCCAAGGAAAAATCGTGCTGAAATCTATTCATTTATGAGAGGGCTCTTTCTGTAATTGTGATGCATTCACTACCTTGCTTTTTCTGACATGAACTGATTGAAAAGTTAAAGTTTTTGCTGTTACAGATTGAATAAAGTTAGATCTCAGGCACTCTGATTTAATCTATTTTCAACTTGAGTAGTGAAACTTTTGGAGATACATGCAGAGTTCAGAACAAAACAAGCCCCTCTTTCTTCAGGTCTTGATGAAATAGAGAGACGTTACATTAAGAGCTGAAGAAATACTTGTACAAACAGTTAGAGATCCCAAGAGCAGAGGTGTGTGTCACAGTTAATAAAGAAGAAATTATGAAATTATTAGAAATCTTGTTTTGATCCCCGCTATAGCAGAATGTAAACAGGGTTCAGTCTTGTTAGCAGTATCAAAAATTTTAAGAAACTTTTTCCAGTAGGTCAGGCCTAAAAAGCTTACAACTTGAAACATTGATTTGGCTATTTGATGTCAGAAAATAGAATCAAAATTTTCCAAAAACAATGACATATATTGTTTGAAAACACTGCATAACATAAACTATTTTGCTGCTTTGGAGTGGTTTGCTTCAGTCAGAGGAGGAAACATGACTTCCAATGAAATGAATATAAATCAGATCAATAGAAAACAAGTTCATACACAATTTTTGCTTTTTTAAGGGGCAAATAAACATAGAAAAATTAAATTGAAAAAACTTTTTGTTTTATTTTTTAAAAGTATATTAATTTCAACACTGCAGAAATAATTGTACAAAGTTTTTCCCTCAGTTGCTAGGAGAACTTTGCCTTCGGCCTGTTTCGGAAAAGATTTTTTTTTTATAAATCAACATGAAATTTAGGAATATTATACCGTAAGTGTGTATGGCAGAATCTTGTGAATACAACTAATCTCTTTGCTCTTGCTATTTTTTGTTTTACTGTTCATAGACCAGAACAGCTTATGGGATGACATCTCATCAAGTATTTCATCTATTTGCATGTTTGTTATTATTAAAAATGTCTCAATGTTCTACAATTATTTGATGTTGCCGCAGCAATAACAAATGGGTATTTGTTTAGCCCTTCAAAGAGAGTCTTTAACGGCACCTGCAATAACACATGCACCTTCATCAAAGCAAGCTGGCAACCTTTGATCAAAGAAGTCAGCAACAAACTAAATTAAAAGCATTGCTTCAGTTTTCATTGTGATTAGAACATATTTATTCTGCTGCAAAACTTTCCTGTTTGCAACAAAAAGTGTGGGTAAGGAGGACTCCTGTGTGGAGAGGCCAACATTATAGGACTAAACAAAAGATTGTTTTTGTGCCTTTTTTTAAAAAAAAAATCTGACCATAACATTAAAGCCTGCCATCAAGATTAACTAATTGTTGAATATAGTACATGCCACTTGCCAGTATAAATGATAAGGTGGTAAAATTAAAGCCTGCAGCAAGATCAACTAATTGTTGTACAAAGAATGGGTAGGAACTGGCAGCTTGTCAACATAAATGATAAGACAACAAAGGATTTATTCAAGCTGGGACCAAGGGTTTCTGTCCACATATAAATTTATTTTTTTATCTTGACATGGACATAAGCATGACAATTTTGGTAGTAACAGTAGACCAAAGGATGGGGACATTGCTTTTTTGTCAAGATAGGCTGCTTGTGGACATAAGTGATATCAACATAAGTGGGTAGGACTGTATAGCCACTTGTAATCAACAGATGATCAGGGTTTAGTATCTAGTTGGTCCTTAATGAGGGGAGACAGCTGGCTCTGTGGTTTACCTTGGTACATGTGGGATCAAGTCTTAAGCTTGATTTTCTTGGCTATGTGAGAGAACTTGCCAGTAGCTTCCTGTGGGTACATGGTTCTTCCTGTAATCTTCCTCCTCCAAAATTTAGTGTCTGGCATTGACAGCCTGTCATGTCAGAGAAATTGCATTAAACTGCACAAAACAAGCAAACAATGGTCCCTAATAAAAACAATGATGGCCATCATAGCCAGCTTAAAACTATTATCACTATTCTACTTGAAGGTATGGTCATATCAACATCAGATTTTCATGAAGACATTTGCTGGTCCATAATGAAAACAATGCCAATGTTTTGTCCCAAAATGTGAAAAATCTGATTTGTCCATAATAAAAACAATGCCAATGTTTTGTCCCAAAATGTGAAAAATCTCATTGGTCCATAATGAAAACAATGCCAATGTTTTGTCCCAAAATGTGAAAAATATCATTGGTCCATAATGACAACAATGCCAATATTTTGTCCCAAAATGTGAAAAATCTGATTTGTCCATAATGACAACAATGCCAATGTTTTGTCCCAAAATGTGAAAAATCTGATTTGTCCATAATGAAAACAATGCCAAAATGTTTTGTTCTAAAATGTGAAAAATCTGATTTGTCCATAATGAAAACAATGCCAATGTTTTGTCACAAGACCCTTTACTTAATTTTTAATTCTAATTATAATTTCAATTCAACTTAAAACAACTAAAACTCTTGCTGTAACATTATACTCCATCTATTCTAATAATATGATATTTCAGATGTTCCTAATATTTTTATTTTCTATTTACAAGCCTTGACTATAGAAGGAATGGTTGTGAGATACACACAAATTATGAATAGGAAAAGAAGAACTGAATTATTATTATTATTATTATTATTATTATTATTATTATTATTATTATTATTATTATTATTATTATTATTATTATTATTATTATTATTAATTCTGTTAAACACTGCTTGTAAAGGTCATTTATCAATTATATCAAATGCATATTCTTTCCTCCGTCACTGATTTATGTAAAACTATCACTGTCAATTAAATTTGCTGCATACATCAACTAAAAATCATGTTCTCAACTAGATGATTAATAATCAAGATTTTGGTGTAAATTGTTTTTGAGTTGTGCTTCTTTTTCTCATATCAACTTAAGTCATTTTCGATAGGTTAGAAGCATGTAACTGTTATTTCTGTGGTACTTCAGCTTTTTTTTCTATTCTCCATTTCCTTCATATAACTAATCTCATTTGTACAGATGGTTTTTCCACAAAACACATTTCCTCTTCTGGAATGTGGGTTTTTATCATGCTAATGTTTACATGGAACCATCAGCTCTGTGGCAATAGCCACTGTGACAGTTGTTTGAGTGTACATATGTTATTCCAGTGCACTATTTGTAAACTTAGAAATAAGTCTCAATGATTTTCAAACTCTGAAAATTTTACTTTGATTATCTATGTATTCTCAAATGTTTGACAGTACCTTATGAGTCCAAAAATTATGGTTTTTTTTCAGGGAATACAATTCTTTTACAGTTTCTGGTATTTTTATTTTTATATTTGATGCATTAGTGCTCCTTGAAACTTGTACACTGCATAACTAAATTATGTTCTTGGCAATGAATATTCCTCTACTGTGGGAAGTTGAGTAAAAATATGAATATTATAAGTCTTCTGTGTATATTTTCTTTGAAATGCAGACTAAAATATTAATGTATTTGAAATTTTAAGAAAACATTTTGCATTCAAGCTTTCAAGTTTAGTTAAATTATATTGAATTTAGTCAGTCGAAGACTATAGGAATTAAATTGTTAACAATTATATTTGTTTTTTTATTATAATCCAGCAATGGCTATTGTTTTGTAAAGTTAATTTGTGAAGAATTGCTGTTAACAGTAATCTTTAACTAGGGTTAGGGTTCTGACTAAATATACTCAAATTACTTGCATTACCCACAATCATTGAATTAGATTTAATCCACATATATGTACTCATGTAAACATCAATCCAACTACCAACCACACAGTCCCTGATGTGCTGCCATATAATATGCCAGTTGATTAAGGCTTGGTATGTTGTTTGACCTACTCATTACTCCTTACAAATGGCACAGACCCAAATTTGCCAGTGCATTATGTGATGGCAGATCTGGGTCTATGCAGTTTGCAGTCGAACTGGCCTAAAAAGTGAGTATATAAAGTACATATTTGACAAGTTTAGCTATACAAGATACTGATAATTGAATTCTTATTGAACTATAACAATATCAATGGCATACGTTTTGTACAGGACATTCACCGTCCAATAACTGTCACAACTCAGCAGCAGTGAACCTTTTAATTTTCAAATCATCTGACCAATTAATGTGGTTTTATAATTGTTACATCTATTCTCTTTTGATAGACAATATGTCATGCAACCCAGCTATAATTTTGTCAGTTTCTCTTTTGTCCCAGGTTCAAATTTACATGAATGGAGAATTTGTTGAGGATTACATACCCCCTCAGCAGCCAACTGCTGAGTACTCCAATAAGGGACGAGTCCAGGAGGAGACCGTCTTCAAAGAACCCCTTCCCACTGGACCACACACCTTCAGACTAGAGGAACTGGCCTATACACGTAGTGGAGATAAAGGAAATACTGCAAATATTGGTAAAACTATCAGCTGAAAATGATAAGGGCACTTTTGTATCGTTCTTTATTAGCTCACCAGACTGTAAGGATTGTGGTTTAGTCTTTGATCTGTTAGCACACCTGACTGTAAGCTTTTGGTAGAGTCCTTGGTCAATTAGTTCACCTGACTGTAAGGATTGTGGTATAGTACATTAGCTCACCTGACTGTGAGGATTGTTGTATAGTACTTGGTCTATTAGCTCACCTGACTGTGAGGATTGTGGTATAGTACTTGGTCTATTAGCTCACCTAACTGTAAGGTTTGTGGTAGAGTCCCTTAGTCCATTTGCTCACCTAACATTTTGTGGTATAGTCCTTGGTCCCTTTACTCACCTGACTGCATGGTTTGTGGTATAGTCTTTGATCTATTAGCACACCTGACTGTAAGCTTTTGGTAGAGTCCTTGGTCAATTAGCTCACCTGACTGTAAAGTTTGTGGTAGAGTCCCTTAGTCCATTTGCTCACCTAATATTTTGTGGTATAGTCCTTGGTCCATTTGCTCAAGTGACTGTAAGGTTTGTGGTAGAGCCCTTTGTCCATTATCTCAACTGACTAGCTTTTGGTAGAGTGCTTGGTCCATCATATATCATCCATACTTTCATTTTTCTTCTTTGGAACTGCTAAATAGAATTCAGCTTAATTTCACAGATGGTACCTTAATGTGTGCTGTATGTTTGTACCAGTGATGCTGATCCTCCATCAAATATTACCGACATAACTAAAACAGAAATGTCTTTAAACATCATCTCTTAAACAAATTAAAGATTTTGAGCACATTTATCAGGAAACATCCTGGCATGAAATACTTTCAGGTTTGTGCAAATGATGTCATTCTATTATCAAAAACAACTGCCATTTAAAAAAGTGGAAAAATCTTCAAATGACTTTTCAAAAACTATAATTCAGACTTTGTCCAAATTTGACATAAAATATTTAGGCATGAAGAGCTGAAGGTAGGAAAACTTTTAAGAACTTCTCAAAAGAGCAATTAATAATATATTATCCAAATTGTCAAAAAGAAAACCACTCATCAGTGGGTTTTAAGTTTGTGCAAATTATGCTGATCTGTTTTTTTTATGCTGGGGCTTAGCAGCAGGGAGGGTGAACCCTACAAATTTTTGCGACAAAATTGATTAAAGCCTCAGAATGCCAAATGGAACCTTCCTACGAAATCTCATATTTTAACCAAAAAAAAATTAAAGACCCCATTTTACAAATGGAGCCTTAGCGATTTTGTCGCAAATACATTGTCATAACCACCCTCAAATTGCTGCCATCTACGGTCGCAAATATGTTGTCATCTCACCCTCCCTGCTGCTGATTAATACAAATTATTTAACCAAATATTTGATCAAGTCCAATACGATATCGTGACCGAGGGTCGTGTAAATTTATTGTTATAAATCCATATGGGACTGACTGAGCATGACTAAAGTAATTTTTAAATCCATTGAAGTCCATATCGGAACACCATGTCTGCCAAATATTTCGTAGCGTATGTGTATCAACGCCGTTGAATACAGCAAGAATATTACAGTTATCGCGAATCACTTTTGGAATTTGAGTATATCGTTGAGTGACATATATCACGTCAGTGTTTTTATGCCTACCTCGGGAAAATACTCTAGCAGGGTTCTTTTGATTATCTAACATTACATCATCGTACACTACAAGATTGTTTATGTCTCCATCGAGGTCATCTACGCATGGTGCATCATTAATATCAGTAATAAAATCAATTACACTTTCACCTTTAATTTCTGATGCATTTTCATTATAATCTTTTAGCACTTCATAGCACCGTTGATCATCTACGGATGGGGCAACTAAATATAATTTATCCCACTTCATAAATCGCATTATCAAATTAAGCAGTAATTGTGTTTTGCCTGATCCAGATGGTCCGATTATAATGGCACGGACAGAATTCGGAAGCGCTGCGTGGTGTTTTACCGGTTCTCTTCTTTTAGTCGCTGAAAAGTCAATTATATTCATAACTCTATATATAAATTATGGATCTATATTGTGTTAAGTGTAAACAGCGTACTGATACAACCGATCAGACAACCATTACAACTAAAAACAATAGACTAGCGCTTACTGGTAAGTGTGTAACATGTGGTACAAAAAAATTTCGATTTTTAAAAAAAAGCAACTCGGAGGTGATATTGCCGCAAAACTTGGAAAACTCCCCGGAACCCCATGGGCAAAATACCCCGGAGAAAAACACCTTCCAGGATATAGCTACTGTGGTCCCGGAACGAGATTAGATATCAGACTTGATGATCAAAATCAGCCCCGGCCTGGTGAGTATCCGATAAATGCTATTGATAAGGCATGTCATGCTCATGATGTTGCATATAAAAGCAATAATTTGCAACAAAGACATATCGCGGATGTAAAATTAATTCATGCGTTAAATGCTATTCCCGATAAATCCTTCAAAGAAAAATTGGCTTCATGGTTGGTCAAATCAGCTATGAAAGGCAAATTAGTGTTAGGTGCTGGTAATTGAAAACACCAGTGTTTTTATAGTATGGAATCTATTTATTATTCTCCGAAAGGATACTGGAGGGGTAAAGCAGCAATCAGTAAACTCGCTAACGCTGCAAAAGTGAAAAAATCCACTGCAAAAGATTGGTTATCCAAACAGGCTATATGGCAAATTTATCTACCACCGCCTAAACAAATTAATTATTCTCATTTTGATGTTACCGTACCCAATGAAGTTCATCAGGCTGATTTATTGTTTTTACCACATGACCATGGTTACAAATACGCGCTAACTGTAGTTGATATTGCGAGTCGATTTAAACAAGCAGAACCATTGAAAACAAAGTCAGCTTCTGAAGTCGCTTCTGCATTTGAAAGGATTTATCGACGAGGTCCTCTAAGATGGCCAAATCTATTACAAGTTGATCCTGGCAAAGAGTTTCAAGGTGCTGTTCTATCAACAATGAAAACTCATAGTGTTACAATACGACGGGGACATACTGCGTTACATCGTGATCAGGCAATTGTAGAACGATTTAATCGAACTCTTGCAGAACGGTTATTTGGATATCAATATGCAAAAGAATTCATCCAAGAAAAACGATCTCGTGAATGGGTCCAAAGATTACCGAGTGTAGTTGCAGCGTTAAATAACGAGATTACTCGAACTATTAATATGAAACCAAATATTGCAATAAAAAAAGAATATATTCCCGAACAACCACAGCGGGTTAGCACTCAGCCACTTCTAGGTGATGTTACTGTGAGATATTTATACGAACCAGGAGAGCTTGAAGGTGGTAAAAGAAGAGCTACTGATCCTATATGGAGTGTTACTACGCATAAAATTTCAACCATAACGCGATCAACTGGTAGACCTCCAATCTACAGATTGGATTCAACTGCACCTCAGCGTGGTTTTACACGCGAACAACTACAAGTCATTCCGGATGATACTCAATTACCGCCACATGGTCTTAACTAGCTCCGTTACGTCTATTACACTCAAGACAGGTCAACATCACATTGTTTCTGACATGACCAAGACTGTTATTTTTTCTGTCTACGGTGAATTGTCGAGGGTCTTTAACCGAATACTGCCAGTGCATTATACAATTGCAACTGGCGCAGTGATTATTCTGTTGTTCTTTTAATGCGATTATTACTTCAGCATCAATATCAAATTCTCGTTGTTTTTTTTTTGTCCTGCTGTTTGTAACCAGAGAGTTTTTTATTAATGATGCTAATATCAGTGTTATCATCGTTTGCATTAAAATCATCATCGAAAACAATCCTTCGTAGTTGATTTATTCGTCGTACTCTGGACACTGCGAGATAGACCAAATTTGACCATTCAATGCGATTATCAACTATCCAGACAATTGTATCCGTGATGGTTAATCCTTGTGACGAGTGTATTGTTGTTACATAACCAAGCGTCCATGGTGATTTATCAGCGCATAATGCATCTTCTACAGTATTGATATCAACTAGCACAATATCATTTAACACTAGAATCTGTTTCTCCGTCTGGCCTGGAATTTCAACTTCAATATTCTGCTTTCGTGTATCCAATGGTCTATAACACAACGGTACTAGAAACGTTGGAAATTTTTTCTTGTGTAGCTCAAACAACTTTTTCTGAAGTGCGTCTCTGACTATCTTTCTACTTGCTACTACAAAATCATTTGGTTTCCATGTTTCCCAAAAATCATTCATAGGCGTTTCAGAAATTATTTCACGCGCTACTTCACATTGAATTCTATCGGGTTGTAATCTAATTAGTTTTTTAAACTCACGTAACTGCTCATCGAGTGCTCTATAGTCAGTATCAATTTCTTCGTAATAATCAACAAATCCTTTTAACCAATTATGTGGACTTCTACCAACAAATGGTGGTGGTTGACCATGATCGCCGCACAATATAATTTTTGTATTATTTTGCAATAACCAATCAAGAAACATTTTTAATACATCTTCTGAAACAGTACATGCTTCATCCCAAATAATAACCGCTGGAATAAATTTCTCACCCATTCGCTCAGGAGTCCAAGCATCGCCCTTGTATCGAAAAAAACTATGATACGTGCAAGCTTCAACATTTCGTTGTTTGATCTCTCTCGCTAGTCTATGAGTTGGTGTGAGTACAATCATGGACGTTCTCTCTCGATATAATTCTATCGCACGTGTTGTCTTTCCAGATCCACCACAACCGTTTAAATAAACTGTTTTATATCTACAAATTGGATCTGATATCGGTGGTGCTTTAGACATAGAAAATCCTTCGGATTTTTCACTGATAGAATTATCGTTCTTCAGGTAACTGCTTTTAATCTCAAGGTCTGCTGATTCAGAATAATCGCGTTGTATTTCATGTTTAATTCGCCATGTTCCCCAAGTCTCTTCGCTATTAGTAAATTTAGTTATCTCTTTGATATATTTTTTATCGACATACATTGAATCAATTGCAACTCTGACTGCTATACTAGGAAATCTATTTATCATTGCAAATAAATTGATAGATGCATAACCCAGCATAGAAGCTCTCAAATGTAGATATGCAGAGCTTTCTCCATCACTGTAAGTAACAATTCTACCTAACTTTGTTTTATTGGACAAGAAGGCTGTTTTACAATTTGCGTATCTATTTTTCTCTACTGCATCTTTAATAACGAAGTCGTATTCGGCATCATCTATAATCAATCGTGAGGATTGTCTTTTAAAGTTGAATTTTTTTCCACCTTGTGTAAATTTACCGATTATTCTTCGGCCGAGATCCTTTGCTTCATTATTTCGTTGATTAAATATCTTTTTTGACCATTCAATGATGTACTCCTCGTCAGCATCAATATGTTTTCTAGACTTATCGATTATACTATCAAGACATTCTGGTTCTGGTAACCAGACATTGGTTTGTTTCTGATATGAGATAATCGCTTCGCTGACAATCAACGAAACTAACATTTTACAATCAATCATATATCGCAATAACACTATTGGTAACCACATCCTTTCAGCCATGTGTCTACCAATCCAAACATAACAACACGGATGAAGTCCTTCAGCGAATTCAAATGATACTACGCAAGCAAAACCGGTCAAATCAAAATCAGGCAGTGGTCCATTAATAGCAACACGAGTCATTTCATGTGTGGGATGTCCAAACCGTTTAAAATACTCACCAGCGAATCCATATCCTAGAAAACTTCCTGGATAACAGGCAACGATATCAACTGATATCATACTTTCACGATTGTATTTAACGTTCCATAGACCGCCATGATAATATTCCAAACAGCTGGATAGAACATCTTGTAAAAACTCTTTTCGTGTTGGTTTCCAATTATTTTTCTTTCTTGCAAAATGAGCTGCAACTGATGGAATTGTAAAACAATTTGTAAGTAACTGTTCGTAATCTTCGGATTTTTCATTAAAAACGCTAGCGTTTTCACTGAGACTTATTGCTAGATTTTTCATCCTATTATGTAGACTTTCAGTACGATATAATTCACCGTTAGGTTTCACAAATTGATTGAATTGACATTCTTCATCTTCAAAACTATGAAGTAGCCATACTGATACAGGGTCGTTTTTACACAAACTAGCAATAGCATCGAATAATCTTTCTTCAGTGAGAATGCCATCCTTGGTGAATTCTTCTGGGATATACTTCACTGTTCTGTCTCGCGGGAATATTGTAACCGCGGATGTCCATGCGTGCTTGTTATGATCAATAATTTTGATTGGAGCTCCGTTTTTATTGTATTTCGATTCGTATAATACTTCGCCAGTTATCGTTAAAACGGTTATCGGAAATCTCAACGACTTTTCCAATCTAGCTATATCGGAAATAGTTGCTCCGTTCTCTTTCACTGTTAGCTCCCATTGATCTATTTTTTTATGTCTTAGATCGGTTAATTTATTCCCACGGAGTGCATTTGTAAAGTGTTCTAAGACTCTTTGTGCCACACAGTTGAGTGGCTTTTCCACTGACGTTGACTGTTCCATTGGTGCTAGTTTTCCAATGTCAGGGTTATTTAACGGATACATCCCATAAACGATTGCTGTTTCTGGATACGCTTTTTCATAGTATGGTTTATCAATTCCAGTTAACAGCCCTGGTCTGGAATCACGGCTAACAATGACTGTTGTCCTATCTTTGAGAATTGGTTCAAACTTGTCTCTTATAACCCATTCGCCCGATTCTAAATTGATAATGAATTTCACTCTGAGAAAATACCGTTTATTGCCAAGTTGTGATAGTATCATAGCTGCTGTTTCATCATTCATTCTAGCATCAACAACACCATCAATTTTAAATGTTGACCAGGTGTGTGATGCACCGTCCTGTTTAAACTCATTAACACAATCTCGTATTTTTCTAATCAGACTTCTATTATTTATTCTCTCTTTTGGTACGTCTTCGAGAGTTCTATCAAGATTGAATTTAATATTTTTCCAAGGCTTGATTGCCGATAATCTCTTGAATTCTTCATTCATATAAATAAGACAAGTATTTAAATAGAAAAGTTTGTTTATATATAATGAATCACTGCAAATGGCTTATGATTGGATCAGTAATCCCATGCAATAAATCGTGTAGAGGTGAATTCTGTGGATATCACTTACAGAGTGTCAGAAATAATTCGACAGGCCCGTCCCCATGCATAAATTGTGGGGTGGGTGTGAGAGGAAAATCACAATTATGTATCAATTGTGGGGGTAAGCGGTTTAGAGAATTAAAACGTTATTATGATAAACGAATAAAAAACGCTATCATTGACCCTAACCATGACTCTGTCAAAGACAAAATCATAAAAACCCCTCAAGACTACATTAATAGATTTATAATTAAAGCAAATGATGAATTAGACAAATAGTATTATTATATATAAATGGAGCAAGAATTCAGACCACATCCAATACTCGTTAATTATGAAATATCTCGTAATGGTGTTGTTAGACACTGTAGACTGAAAAAACCAATTGGTTTTGTTAATAATCAGGGATACTTGAAATTTACTGCTGGAGGAAAGGGATATCTCTGTCATAGGGCAGTCTTTGAGTGTTATATGGGACCGATTAAAGATGGCTGTGTTATTGATCACATTGACTCCAATCCCTTAAATAACGCGATTTCCAATTTACAATGCATTTCTCAAAGAGAGAATATAAAAAACGGAAAGACAGGGACTTGTAAGTCAGTTGGAAAGAGACCAGTACAGTCATTTGATACAACGACGAATGAAGAAAGAGTTTTTCATTCAATGAATGCTGCGGGAAAATATTTTGGAATATGTATTCCTTCAGTACGAAAAGTTGCTGAAGGGATTTATCAAACAGCTATCTCAAAGAAAAATGGACATAGAATAAAGTTTTCCTATTTACAAGATAACTCTCAATAGTGAGTTATGCTATTTTAGTCATTTTTGCATGATTTTACCATTCAGATCAATTACCATAGGGCAAAACACTAAAAACGTTTCGCGCGTTAATATCATTGTGTACATATTTTTTTTTCAATATTTATTCGCAATATCCACTTATATATGCATTAAAAGAGTAAATGACAATAACTGGAACAGCCGGAACAGCCACATAGTAAATATAGTTATTGTACCGGAACGCGTGCGTGTAACACAAGACACTGGGTCAAGGTTCTATTAATAGATTTTTTAAAAATCCCAATTACAAGGACAGCGTTAACAGCGCTGTTTAGATTTTGTATGAAAATGAAATTACTTTATAATTACAAATTAAAATAGATTGTATGTGAGGTCGAGGTAGTAAAATGCGCTACATGTAGTTTAGTTTTTTTAGTGTGGCTACGTGTAATAAAATTCAGAAAAATATCATTCTCGAATAGCAGGTCTTGAATTGACAGGGATCCCCATGACAGAGTTATCTCGTCATGTAAATCCATTATTACTACGATTATTTAATCGTAATATTATAGAAATTAATAAAAAAAATTGCTATTATTTAACAGTTGTATTTCTTGTTTTAATGTTTTATTTAAATATTTAGCTTCCATTGAAATTACTACACAATATTCATTATGAAATGCTAGGAAAATAAATACACACCTACACATTGACACAGCAGTATTAGTCACCTTATATATAATATGAGCCGTAATAAGTTTGGGGCTTTAAAACGAAGCCCAATTTACCAATCAAACCTCCCACGCCATTGACATGGTGTGGTTGAATTTTTTCAACTGCAACCAGGGTTAATTTCTTGGGTTGCTTTTGATTGGTAGATTGGGTGTAGGTCCGCCCCGTCGTTTCATGTTTGTATCGTCCTGTACTGTCCCTATCATACCATCCTATCATTTCATTGTATATAACCATCCTATCATTTCATTGTATATATAACCATCCTATCATTTCATTGTATATATACCATCCTATATAATCGCATTGTATATATAACCATCCTATATGTAATGTACTGTCCCTAGTATATATATATATATATATATATATATATATATATATAATCGCATTGTAAATATTCATTCATTGTAAATCCTATATAATCGCATTGTAAATATTCATTCATTGTAAATATTCATTCATTGTAATCGCATTGTATATATGTAATGTACTGTCCCCCCCACAACATATCTTCCGGAAGACCTAATATAGCATTTGTTCCAATTGGGAGATCTATGTTTGTGGCCCTTGGGCTTATATGATGCGAAGGCACTAAATGAGTTCCAAGAATGTGCTGTCCCCCCTCTGGGCCTCTTTGACGTCGTTTGGCGCGAAAGAGGTTTCCAAATGAGGCTTTATGTTATATGTTCAATGTTTGTAAAGAAATCACTTGGATTTCACGTCTAATACCCATATAACCCGCCCTTGAACTCGATTGGGGAGTTAGGGTATTGTATAAGTCTTTAATGTATGCCTGAGACAGGGCATTGTATATGTTTTTTTTTTTTTTGTATATACAAATATTTTAAAGATAAGAAAATACATTAGTAATAATATTCAATAAATGGAATTTCAAGATATTACATCTATCATCACAGAAATATCAAATTTAAGAAATCAAGGAATCGTACTTTCTGAATTTTTGAATGAAGACAGACTTTTGAATGAATTTGAACAAATTGATATACAATTGAAACGTGGAAGATATGTTCTACCTAAAATGTATTCACTGATAAAAAGAATCCAAAAAGCGTTTAATGATTCTTTGTATAACAATGATATTAATTTATTCATTCGGCTATTTAGTATAGTTGAAGCCATTAGAAAGAAACTCGGGGAACAGTACCAAGTTCGGTCAGAGATTGCTTTGAAAGTGAAATCTATAAGACGTTTGATTGATGCAAGCATTGAAACCGACAATTGAAACAACGTTAGCATTTCCAATAATGACATCAGAAGCATTAACTACCAGACTAGCCCGTGAGAGGTTAGCATTACTGAAAAAGTTTATACCAATTCGAGATTACGTGCGAGATAAACTACAACTTAGACAGCAAGCGCAGACTGACTTTTCTATTGGAAGCGAACAACTTTTTGCCCCTGTAACTAAAGCCACTAAAGATATGAAACTTGCAACAGAACGTGCTATATACGGCGACATCCCTAAAGAGGGAGCAGTACCTATTATTGATGTATTAGGAAAGATTGCTACAGAAACTGAAAAAACTCACGAGGGAATAAAACAGCTTTCAGGTGAGTTACAAACTCAGCGAGAAATACAACAAATGGGTAATATTGATACTGATGATAACCCCGTTGAAGATGCTAGTGATTCTATTGAAAAAGTTTCCACTAAAAAAAGTGTTCCTTTTAGCGAGAAATTCACTGATGAAGCTATAGAAGAAATCAGACGAATTCAATTGCTGAAACCTGAAGACTATGCGTCATTTGGTGACTTCGCTATAAAAAGTTATTATAACAGAAGGGAATTTTTAAAAGACGAGTATAAAAAAAACACAATAAAACGAGATGACTGGGTGGATTGGTTATTTAAAATTAATAAAAATGAACCCGGCAAATTAAAAAAGGATACATTGGATTACAGAGCTTTTAAAATGGGAGTTGATAGATATGGTATAGAACAACAACAACTAAAAGAACAACTAAAAGAACAACAACAAGGTCGAGGACGAGGTCGAGGTCGAGGTCGACAATCTCCAGAAATTCAAAACGTTTCCGAACCAGCTCTAGAAATTCAAAACGTTTCCGAACCAGAAAGTACTTCAGGAGAGGGTTATGGAAGTTCTCATCATGATTCTCATATGTGTCCTAGTAATATCATTAATGATATATCACGACTTGAGGTTCTTATGGGAGGTAAGCGAGCTGGGAATAACTCAGTCGAAATAACTAATGAAGCATTTGATATTTGCAGACGATTATTCCAAGGTGGGATAATTGATATTCATACGTATCGAGAACTCTTGGATGAGTTAATGGACGGAATTCCGGGGGAATTTAGTGGTTATTATAGCGATTGAAATTGCATTTAGAAATTACAAAAGTCATTTCAAATAAGATGATAGTACACTATAATCACAATAAACCAACAAACGTGTATGTAGTAAATTCAAGATTACCCGTTTATAAGGCATACTATGGAGACGGCCTTGGAAATATCATAGCGGGTTTATTCACAAGAACAGCTCCAAAAGTAGCACCAATTGCTAAACAATTAGCGATGAAAGCCATTGATGTTATTCGTAATAAGGGAATTAACGCTGTTGGAGATCTTGCAGGAACGGCCTTTTCTACCGCAAAGAATAGAATAACGTCATTGGTGAAATCTAGATTCGGACGAAAACCACCAACACCGCTACCTTCAACAACAATGATGCCTGCAAATGTCAGTAAAGTGATAAATAACGCAGTGGAACAAAAACTAGCATCATTAGCAATGACTTCACCAGATAGTAGTAATATTGCAAGTATGATAGCGGGAAGCGGTCTTGGAGGAAATAGTAAAAATGTCAGACGAAAAAGAAAATGATTTAGAAAAACGATACGTTTTAGTATAAATGGCATTTAAAAAAATTGCTGATCCAGCGTTTGATATGGCAGCGCCGGTGAATAAAGATGATTCTAAAATTAACTATCAGTATTATGCCTATCCTGCAAGAGAGCCTAATCAACGGGGGAGAGTTGAACTTCAAGTTCAAGATACAAGTAGATACTTTTTGCCGTGTGAGGCATTTATTGAAGTAGAAGGAGAGCTTGTAACAAATGTTGCAGCTGATACACCATATGGGAATGACCAAAATATCCGAGTTGGTTTCGTAAATAATGGCATTATGGCGCTATTTAACAGTGCAAGATATATCATTGATGGAAAAGAAATTGAATCAATAGAACAAAATATTGATATTGCAACAACAATAATCGGACTTGCGAGATATTCTGATGATTATACAAGGTCGGCTGGTCCGTCTATGATGTTTGCTAAGGATACTTCTGATCATGCTGACCATATTCAGTTTATTAAAGTACGAACTGCGAGAGCAACTGCAGAAGCTGATCAACAACTCGATGCTAATCTAGACCGTGAAGACCAACCAGGCGCTGAATTCGACATTTTAAAAAGGGTCAATGATAATTTCAATCTAGGATTTGCAACACGAAAAGGAGCATTGAAAGGAGAGCATCGACGGTTTTCATGTGCAATTCCGTTACATCATATATTCGGATTCTGTAGAAATGTCAGAAAAGTCATCTATGGAGCAAAGCATACAGTCGTGTTAGTGCGAAAGGAGAATGACAATGATGCAATTTGGCATGCTAATGGTGTTGATGATGGTAAAGTCATTTTAAATAAATTGGTTCTATGGATACCCGTCTTGACACCAGCAGTTACAATAGAGCAACAATTACTATCGTTTATGGACACAGGTGGAAAATCATTGCTAAGTTGGCTAACAACAACGACTGATACGAAGCAGGATAATGTAAATGGCACATTTACATGGCACTTAGCATCAAAACAAGGTGTTTCAGCTCCACGTCATATCTTTATAGCGTTACAGGATGCAAATCGAGTGGGTCGACAATTATCTAGTCATATGATATTTGATAAATTAGGAGTAAGTGAAGTTTCGTTGAGAATAAATGGACAACAAGAGCCAGCAGAGATTGTACATCTTAATTATGAAAACAACAACATAGCACGTGTATATCATAGAATATTGTCGTATATGGGTCGTGATCAAAATGTTGATACTGGTTTGCAAATATCGCAAATTGATTTTGAAAAACACTATCCGATTTATTACTTTTCATTGGAACATCTTGACATGATGAGACAATCTGTTGTTGATATATACTTCCAAGCTCGGGTACAACGCCCTGCTGGTATAGCCGATCATAGAGCAGTTGCTGTCATTCTCAGTGATAAATCAATGTTGTTAGAAGGAGTTGGCGGACGAATGAGACTTATTGATGCACCAGTAGAAAACCTTTGATTTTCCAAACATGTAGTTAGGATTTTCACAATAAGATCAATTGAAAGTGTAAATTACATTTAGAATAGAATGACATATAGTATTGTTAATGTCCAGTTGACTGATGGTCAGGTCAAGAAATTGAAATCAAAGTCTGCTAAAGAATGTGGAACCACAATAACGTTGAAACCCACTCAAATGTCCGGTGGTGCACATAAATTATCATTGACAGATCGTCAAATAAAACATTTCAATGATGCGCTAAAGAACAAACGAGGAGTTCAAATTGATTTTTCGAAAGCAGCAATCGCCAATATGATAAAATCAGGTTTTATATTCCCGCTGTTAGCTGCTATTCCAGCATTGATTGCAGCGGCTGCCCCAGCGGTTGCGAAGGCGGCAGCGTTAGGAGCCGTTGGTACTGCTGCAGGAATGGCCCTGAAAAAAGCTACTGGGAAAGGCTATAAAAAAAAAGGAAAGGGTCTAAGACTACCAGGAACTCCACACAATTGGTACAAGGGCACGGGCCTAAGAATACCAGGAACGGCTTACTAGTGGAAAAATCCCTAGGATTTTCACCAATGTCCAATTTTGATTTAATTGATGCTGTAAAATCATTATCAATAAAAAAAACTTTAGAGGAGTTTTCATGAGAGATCAATTACCGTCAAAACCAATGAAAAATGAAACGGGTATTATCAATCTTGATAACAGCAGCGGAAAAGGAACTCATTGGGTCGCATATGCAATTGATCCACGTGGAATTGTCTATTTTGATTCATATGGATTAGCTCTACCAAAAGAATTCATGCGATATGTATCCACAATAACAAAGTCATCTCCAATTTTTTATTCCACGCTACCAACACAACAGTTAAATGATCCACCGATATGCGGTCGTGAAGTATTAAATGTCCTTGCAGAGATATCTAAATTTCCAAGGAAACCACCACAAGTTGTTGTTAATGAATATACTAGCAGGCAATGGCAAAAACGATAGCGTTATGATTTAGAAAAACGTAGCGTTTTCGTATAATGATTGATATTTGGGGACGACCTTTATCAGAATAAAAAAAAAAACAGAAACCGATAGTAAATTCGATGTGGAAAGTGTAAAAAAAATAATCGAAGATGAAATCGCCGAGACATTAAATTTGTCAAGTGTAGATCCTGGGGAAATAGTTGTATTTCAAGATCGCCAGGGCAAATTGAAATCTAGTAATGTTTCATTGGATGATGTCTTAATACGAAGACGTGACGTCGTTGAAGATACAATAGTGTTATATTCAAATGATGGAAAACTCAAACCAGGTGTATTTGTTTCTATAATCACAGATGCATTAAAAAATTTAAATGAAGAACTTGAAAAACATATAACAGCATATACTTCCCTTCGTAGAAATATTATCAATAAATTTTTTGGAACACCAGCGGTAACCTCTCCATCTCTCGCTGAAATTAAATCCAATTTTGATGAAATTAAATCCAATATTAAAAATATTAATGATACTGGATTTAGTATTATTAGAGATAACATTAATAGTATTAAAAAAATCTATCGAGGATATTACAAAATTTAAAACAGACAATCTTCCGCTACTTGAAAAAATAAAGATTCCTCATGAGAGGAATATCATAAATATGATATACACAGTTCTCTCTGGATCATTAGATTGGGAACCTAAAAAGAATACAATAACTCTCACTGTGTCAAAGAAGGGTATTTATCGATTAACAATAGTGTCACTGAATCAGTTTAATATATCATCATCGACTTCATATGGATACAACAACGTGATTTCAACGACTATTGACATGGATGAATACAAACGGTTTACAATAACAAGCACTGATCCTAATTTAAATAAGACATCATTTGTATGGTACATGGAGTTTGTAGCTGATCTAAATTAGAATTTTTAACAATTAGAAACCACTTGAGATTTTAAAATAATATGATTCCGTCATCGCAATATCGCTATGATACCGTCAAAGAGTTCTTAACAAAACTCAAAACACTCATTGATGAGTATGAAATAAAAATTAAAAAGTATCGCAGGAGAATTACCGTAATTGATGTTACAGTATACTCAGTATCCGGTATAATGGCCGGTGCTGGTATTATACTATCTTCAGTAACAATGGTAGCTCCGATTGCTGTCCCAATTGCTATTTTCCGCGGTGACAACATTTGCCGGAATTGCAAATGCTATTACTAAAAAAATATCATCGTGTTCTCAAGAAAAACTTAACGATTATATAGTAAAACATCAAGCAGTATCTAACGGTTACTCACAATTATCCTCGTTGATGTCATCATCGATTGATGATACGATAATTACCGAAGACGAATTCTCCGCGATGATACGTTTTATGATACTACGATTAAAAACGCTAGCGTTTTTTCATCTATTGCAAAATTATACATTGTAAATAATAATAATAATGTCGCAAGAGATTCAACTACTTCAGCGGATAGCAGAAAATACCACTCCGCGGAAAACAAGCATGATATCAATATCGTCAACAAACCCTAAATTCAGTGTGAATTTTCCCTCACCTGTTTCAGTAAAGGAAATCGCGTTGGCAAAATTACGAGTGTATCATAGTTGGCCTAATATTAGATCGGTTCCATTTGGTGGTCAGAGACCTAATAATTCTCTGGTATTTGCATATAGGAATAAAAAAGATGACACTCCAGATTGGAACGTTGTTTCAATACCAACTGGATCCTATCAAATTGAGCAAATTAATAATGAATTACAACGTAGAATAAAATCCATTACTAAAAAAGAATCAAAAATTGCGATAACAGTTCATGAACCAACACTATCATCTACAATTGAAATAAGCTCTCCTGGGTATGTTGTAGATATCTACAACAGTTCAATAAGAACAGTATTAGGATGGCCCGAAGATCCACCTAGAAGTGCTGGTAATTCCACGCCCGAGCCTGTAAAATCTGATTATGTCACTGATGAAATAGGACCTGAAAATCCATCAAAAGGATATAAAACCCTCCTCGATATAAACTTTACAAAAAGATATCGATATAAGAATCAATATGGTAAAGATGAGTGGGTTTATCCATTTTATAATGATTATATCCCACAGGAAGGTGAAATTTTGGAAATACATGAAACAGCCCCATCCTATTCAGATATTGAATCCTATATCTTCGAAAAAATGAATCAGGACTTTAAATTGTTATTACCGTCGTTAAGATCCGGTCTTCTCACACAAGCTGAGTTTACTAGTGTAGTCTCCGCGGGTAATAAAATCATCGATGACATGGAAATATTTAATTCGAGGATTACTAATCTCTTCACTGATGAAAATAACCCAATTTTAAGAACTTACTCCGCCCGAGATTATAAAAAAAATATAAATGAAAATCCAAATTATAAACTTTCAGGATATAACGCACCTGAACTAAAAAATCAACTCAGAACTGCCATCGACGAAGGATTTAATAAAATTTATCAATCATGGAAAGATAGCCAGCCGAAGCCTATTATCCTCACTTATAATAATTCTCCCGACGGCGACGGTAGACATATCGCACCGAACAATGTGAATATTTCATCGGTGATCGCACTTAATTTAACGTGTGATGTAATCGAAGGAAGTTATCAAATTAATATGGAACAATCAAATCAAGCCCGACAAGGTTACATTCTTTATTCATTTTCACCAACAGCACCCCCCGGATTTTTAATTGTTGAGAATCCGACTAATCCAGTCTATATGCAATGTCAAAATGATTTACTAACTAGAATTAATTTTACACTCACCGATCAGTCAAATAATTTGATTGATCTACGTGGTGAAGTATTATCGATTAGTCTGTTTGTGAAAAGCTAACAAATAATTTGTATTAATCAGCAGCAGGGAGGGTGAAATGACAACATATTTGCGACGTAGATGGCAGCAATTTGAGGGTGGTTATGACAATGTATTTGCGACAAAATCGCTAAGGCTCCATTTGTAAAATGGGGTCTTTAATTTTTTTTGGGTTAAAATATGAGATTTCGTAGGAAGGTTCCATTTGGCATTCTGAGGCTTTAATCAATTTTGTCGCAAAAATTTGTAGGGTTCACCCTCCCTGCTGCTGGCTTCAAAGAGAAAATCGTTTCAGCAAATATTGTCTAAATAACTGCTTAAAAGAATATGAGATAAAGCATCCAAGCATGAAGGTCTTTCAGTTTTATACAAATAATGCTGATCCACAACCAGAATATGGCAGCCAATACTAAAATTAAAATTGTAGTAACTTCTTTTTAACAACCATGTAACAGAATTTTACCAAATTTGACAGAAAGTATCCTGGCATGAAGGTTGTACAAATGATGCCAATCTTTTATCAAATATAACTGCCATTACTAAAAAAAGAAAATTCTTTAAATAACTTCATAGAAACTGTGTAACATTTTTTGACTTACAGCATTCTGTCATTAGGTACTTTATACATTGATACAAATGATGTTGATTGGCTAGCAGATATGGCTGCCATTAATAAAAGTAGACCAAGAGCAGTGGAACAACTTTTACCTCAAAAACTACTGAATGGAATCAGACCATCTACCTCAGAAACCATTGAATGGAATCAGACCAGTTACCTCAGAAACTATTGAATGGAATTAGACCAATTACCTCAGAAAACATTGAATGGAATCAGACCAGCTGCCTCAGAAACCATTGAATAGAATCAGACCAGCTACCTCAGAAACCATTGAATGGAATCAGACCAACAGAAAGCATCCTGGCATAAAGTCTTTTTAATACTGGACATTTGATGCTAATATTCTGTAAGACATCCGATATGAATGAAGACTGTGTGTCTAGCATGGTAAAATGGAAGAATAATTGTGGGTTAAATCAAGGTCTAGCTTGATGTACAGAAGGTGACCAAGAAAGAGACCATTATGTGCCAGGAAAGCCCTGGTACTGGTTTAATTGATAGCAAACCCTGCTATAACACCCATAGTTGTGATCCAGAGAGTGACATCATGCTATGTACTATACTATCCAGTATCCAGCCAAGTTAGTTATCTGAAGTGGGGAATTTAAACACTACAGTAACTGTCATGAGCACTGTTTTTCATATTAGCATAGTACAGTACAATAACGTCAGTAACTTTTATTAGGCCTGTTTTTCATATTAGCATAGGACAGTACAATAACGTCAGTAACTTTTATTAGGCCTGTTTTTCATATTAGCATAGGACAGTACAATAACGTCAGTAACTTTTATTAGGCCTGTTTTTCATATTAGCATAGGACAGTACAATAACGTTAGTAACTTTTATTAGGCCTGTTTTTCATATTAGCATAGGACAGTACAATAACGTCAGTAACTTTTATTAGGCCTGTTTTTCATATTAGCATAGGACAGTACAATAACGTCAGTAACTTTTATTAGGCCTGTTTTTCATATTAGCATAGGACAGTACAATAACGTCAGTAACTTTTATTAGGCCTGTTTTTCATATTAGCATAGGACAGTACAATAACATCAGTAACTTTTACTAGGCCTGTTTTTCATATTAGCATAGTACAGTACAATAACGTCAGTAACTTTTATTAGGCCTATTTTCATATTAGCATAGTACAGTACAATAACGTCAGTAACTTTCATTAGGCCTGTTTTTCATATTAGCATAGGACAGTACAATAACGTCAGTAACTTTTATTAGGCCTGTTTTTCATATTAGCATAGGACAGTACAATAACGTCAGTAACTTTTATTAGGCCTGTTTTTCATATTAGCATAAGACAGTACAATAACGTTAGTAACTTTTATTAGGCCTGTTTTTCATATTAGCATAGGACAGTACAATAACGTCAGAAACTTTTATTAGGCCTGTTTTTCATATTAGCATAGGACAGTACAATAACGTCAGTAACTTTTATTAGGCCTGTTTTTCATATTAGCATAGGACAGTACAATAACGTCAGTAACTTTTATTAGGCCTGTTTTTCATATTAGCATAGGACAGTACAATAACATCAGTAACTTTTATTAGGCCTGTTTTTCATATTAGCATAGGACAGTACAATAACATCAGTAACTTTTATTAGGCCTGTTTTTCATATTAGCATAGGACAGTACAATAACGTCAGTAACTTTTATTATGCCTGTTTTTCATATTAGCATAGGACAGTACAATAACGTCAGTAACTTTTATTAGGCCTGTTTTTCATATTAGCATAGGACAATACAATAACGTCAGTAACTTTTATTAGGCCTGTTTTTCATATTAGCATAGTACAGTACAATAACGTCAGTAACTTTTAATAGGCCTGTTTTTCATATTAGCATAGGACAGTACAATAACGTCAGTAACTTTTGTTAGGCCTGTTTTTCATATTAGCATAGGACAGTACAATAACGTCAGTAACTTTTATTAGGCCTGTTTTTCATATTAGCATAGGACAGTACAATAACGTCAGTAACTTTTATTAGGCCTGTTTTTCATATTAGCATAGTACAGTAGAATAACGTCAGTAACTTTTACTAGGCCTGTTTTTCATATTAGCATAGTACAGTACAATAACGTCAGTAACTTTTATTAGGCCTGTTTTTCATATTAGCATAGTACAGTACAATAACGTCAGTAACTTTTATTAGGCCTGTTTTTCATATTAGCATAGGACAGTACAATAACGTCAGTAACTTTTATTAGGCCTGTTTTTCATATTAGCATAGGACAGTACAATAACGTCAGTAACTTTTATTAGGCCTGTTTTTCATATTAGCATAGGACAGTACAATAACGTTAGTAACTTTTATTAGGCCTGTTTTTCATATTAGCATAGGACAGTACAATAACGTCAGTAACTTTTATTAGGCCTGTTTTTCATATTAGCATAGGACAGTACAATAACGTCAGTAACTTTTATTAGGCCTGTTTTTCATATTAGCATAGGACAGTACAATAACGTCAGTAACTTTTGTTAGGCCTGTTTTTCATATTAGCATAGGACAGTACAATAACGTCAGTAACTTTTATTAGGCCTGTTTTTCATATTAGCATAGGACAGTACAATAACGTCAGTAACTTTTATTAGGCCTGTTTTTCATATTAGCATAGTACAGTACAATAACGTCAGTAACTTTTACTAGGCCTGTTTTTCATATTAGCATAGTACAGTACAATAACGTCAGTAACTTTTATTAGGCCTGTTTTTCATATTAGCATAGTACAGTACAATAACGTCAGTAACTTTTATTAGGCCTGTTTTTCATATTAGCATAGGACAGTACAATAACGTCAGTAACTTTTATTAGGCCTGTTTTTCATATTAGCATAGGACAGTACAATAACGTCAGTAACTTTTATTAGGCCTGTTTTTCATATTAGCATAGGACAGTACAATAACGTTAGTAACTTTTATTAGGCCTGTTTTTCATATTAGCATAGGACAGTACAATAACGTCAGTAACTTTTATTAGGCCTGTTTTTCATATTAGCATAGGACAGTACAATAACGTCAGTAACTTTTATTAGGCCTGTTTTTCATATTAGCATAGGACAGTACAATAACGTCAGTAACTTTTATTAGGCCTGTTTTTCATATTAGCATAGGACAGTACAATAACGTCAGTAACTTTTATTAGGCCTGTTTTTCATATTAGCTTAGGACAGTACAATAACGTCAGTAACTTTTATTAGGCCTGTTTTTCATATTAGCATAGGACAGTACAATAACGTCAGTAACTTTTATTAGGCCTGTTTTTCATATTAGCATAGGACAGTACAATAACGTCAGTAACTTTTATTAGGCCTGTTTTTCATATTAGCATAGGACAGTACAATAACGTCAGTAACTTTTATTAGGCCTGTTTTTCATATTAGCATAGGACAGTACAATAACGTCAGTAACTTTTATTAGGCCTGTTTTTCATATTAGCATAGGACAGTACAATAACGTCAGTAACTTTTATTAGGCCTGTTTTTCATATTAGCATAGGACAGTACAATAACATCAGTAACTTTTATTAGGCCTGTTTTTCATATTAGCATAGTACAGTACAATAACGTCAGTAACTTTTATTAGGCCTGTTTTTCATATTAGCATAGTACAGTACAATAACGTCAGTAACTTTTATTAGGCCTGTTTTTCATATTAGCATAGGACAGTACAATAACGTCAGTAACTTTTATTAGGCCTGTTTTTCATATTGACAAGGCACTTTTGACAACATCAGTAATTCTCTAAGCCCTCAATTTATCATGTTGGCATGCGTTTCTACAATAACATCTTTAGCTGTCAAAACCCAATTTTTCATATTGGCATGACACTCTACAGATACATATTTAACTGTCAAAAGCCCAATTTTTCATATTGGAATGGCTTTGTACAATAACATCTTTAACTGTCAAAAGCCCAATTTTTCATATTTGCATGACACTGTACAGTAACATCTTTAACTGTCATAAGTTTCATTATTACTTCTGATGAAATCATGACATCAATACTGTACTAATTGAACAATACAAAAATTTAGATTTGATGTAGATGATTGTCTCACGAAATAAATTTTGCTTGTTTTTGAAAAAAAGGACTCTTATTGGTGGTGTATTGGCATTTAGTCTAGTTTCCTGTTCTCTTGACCCTTGATTTGGCAGGATGCTATTAAATACCACTCCAGGAACCAGACTCATGAAGAAAACAAAAGTCAGTGTCAGAGGTAATACACAGATATTTTTGTTTACATGTGATAAATGTTGAAACCAGTTTGAACAATCTTTCACATGTTGGACATTTTAAAAATTTGTGTTATTTAAACAGAATAATGAACATCTTCATTAGAAAAAGTGTGTTATTAAAAATTATTATTGTCATGATTATAAAATGAGCATTCAGTCATTAAAGAGCTCAGTTCCCTAACCCTGATTCCCTTCTGCTGTTTTCTTGATGCCTAAGTTAATTTTTTTAACTTTTGGAGATCCCTCAGTAACTCACACCCTCGCTTATAGTGCAGTCTGTATTTGTGAACCCCATTGTGCTCAAGTTATTGAGGGAGAGGCGTATTACTATTTGTTTTTCTTAAATAGTGACTTGAAATGGTTTCATCATTTACAACTCTCACTCTCTCCTTTGATATTTATTGTGTGCAGTAGTGAGAGTAGTTTCTAAATTATCCATTCATGGAAGCTATCCCCAAGATTAACATATTAACATATTCATCCTTTGGAGCCAGTTTAATCTAGTTTTACATGAACTTAGTACTTTTGTTTTGCCAGGTGTGATTGCAAGACACCCAGACATCTTACCCTATTTACAACAAGCCCTGACTGCCAAAGCTGTTGATGCCTACTTTGCTCATTTGTTTGAGAACCGACTAGGATCCGTAGAGTCCAGGATTCAAAGGTAGTTTTCATGATCAAGATTTCATGTCATGTCCGATGGAAATGGATACATATGGAGGATACTAGGCAGAAAAGTTAGATAATTAACATTAAACTGGCCTTCAAGGTTACCTATATTCAAACCATTTTTTTTACCCAAGGTCCTGTAAAGTAAATAAATTATTGTAGTAGTGAATCTAAGATACCAAATTACCAGCTTTCTCATTTTACAAATGTGACTGCATAAGATGGCTGGACTATGTTTATTTCTTGTTTAACAATTGGTACAGGGTTGCTAGATTCATTGTATCAATTTTGTTGACCACAATTCTAGTTCTTCATGGTTTTCATAAATCTTTTCTGTATGTTTTATTTATAGCACTGTAAAATGGTCCATTACTGTAATGTCTTTGGTTAATTGTATATGCTGTGAACTGTGTTATTGCAAAAGATCAATTTATTTTGTGTATTTTATCACTTCAAGTGAGTTATTTGTGTTTGCAATAGGATCTTTTCTTACATATAAATGTCCATCAGAATAATCCGATCATTGACACCAGACACCTCTGCCAGCAAGAGTTCAGGCCCTGCTTTGATTAGTTTTGGTATCTGAAAAAACTTGCCACTAGCTTCCTGTGGGTTAGTGCTTCATCCTGTTGTCTTCCTGGATTCTTCCAGCACCAAACACCGCTCTGGTGACCTAAATCATTAGAGTATCTGCCTCAGATGCAGGAGATTGCGAGTTTGAATCCTGGCCAAGTCATACCAAAGACTTATAAAAATGGCACTAACAGCTACCTCACTAGGTGCTCAGCATTAAGAGGTAAGCCTTAGGATTATAGACCTGGTAATAGCATAATGTGACTAGGTGGGGCATGATGTTACATGTATGTGGCATAATGCTCCAGTACTAAACATCGTTATAAACTGCCACACTGCAGACATCTTAGCAATATGACTGAAAAGTTTTTAAAACTTTATTAAAAATCCAAATCACACACAAAACTGCACCAAATATACTGGCTGCTGTGTAGCCTAATTGCAGATAGTTTACATTATATTATGACTTCCAGTGATCCAAAAGAAATTTGTTTGTGTTATAAAATGACTGTTCGAATAATGGAAATGAGATTTGTTTACATTATAAAATAACTGCTCAAATAATCCAAAAGAAATTTGTTTACATTGTAAAGTGACTATTTCAATAATCTAAAAGAAATTTGTTTACATTATAAAATGATTATTCCAGTAATCCAAAGGAAATTTGTTTACATTATAAAATGACTGTTCAAATAATCAGAAATGTTTATCTGGTTTTGTAACTTTTAATAGCTGCTTGCTTACATTTTAAAGTGACTATCCAAATAATTAGAAATGTTTTATTTGATCATGATAGCAGCTAGTCTACATTATAAAAAAAGCATCCTAACAATCAAAAGTTTTTGTTAGAATTTAACTTGTGTTCTTATTATGTTTGTTATTAATATATTCATTTTTGTTGGATCAAACAAAGACAAGGAAATATCAGTAAATAGGGGCCCCTATTGGCCGAATGGTCTAAATTGCTCTCCATTACGGATCACTGCCATCTCACCTCTATCTGCATGGGTTCGAGTCTTTGATTCAGAGAATGTGGACATGTGAGAAAGCTTGCCAGTAGCTTCTCGTGGGTCGGTGGTTCTTTCCGCAGATTTCCAGGTTTCTTCCTCCACCATTAATACTGGCCGCCATGTATAGCCTTTTGTGTGCTGAAAAATGGTGTTAAATCCCAGAACAACAACAACCAGTAAATAACATACTCAGCACTATCTGATAAATTTAGTATTGGAAATTTATGTGAAAAAATACATTTAAAGCCTATTAATTTGGACATCAAGTTGTGCCACAAAATTTTTTTAAAATATATTTAGCTTGATATGCAGATAAAGAAATATATTAGGGCTATTCCAGTAAAATATACTTGGTACCCAGGAAAGGAACTTTTAATATGGGGTACTCACCCATGGATGCAATTAAAACTTTGTATCATTTTCATACGAACTCTCTGAATAACCAGAGTATGGTGCCATGTTTTTTTTAAAAAGTGCCTTCCTTGGATACCATTATGTGTAAATGGAACAGCCCACACTAAATTCAGCAATACCTTGAAATACAAATGACATATAATGGCATATACACTCCTGTATTTACCTTGTTAAATGAATTCTTCAGGAAGGAAACTGATTTATTGTTTGTCATGACTTTTGCTTTTACAGGTTTGATATTCCAGGAATCCATGCAATGAACTTCGTTCTGTACAATTCTCTGGGTGGTGGAGGGGTTGCCTCACTACGCAGTGACCCTCAGGTAAATAAGAAGTAGAGTATTAATTGCGTGTAAACTTCATACGACAAAAACTCTCAAATTGTTACAAATAAACTTAGTGCCTCCTAAATTACTTTTATTGACCTTAGTGTTGCATCACAATGTGATGAATTTTCTGTGTGAAATTGTGCTATCAACCTAATTTTGAACTAATGTTTTATTATTTACTTTCTTACATCAAGGTAGGATTAATAAGGAAATGGAGAGGGGGCAGGGTTCATACAGACAATGAAAGTTTGTGAAATTTTTAGGTGGCCATTTCATGTTCATAAAAATTGACTTTTGTTGAAAAGCTTGTGGATTTGGTGGAAAATATTTTTTCTTTGTCAATTTTTATTTTTAATCCATTCATTTATTTTTTTAAATATCTGAGTTTGTTAATTAGTATGATGGCACCTTCCATTTGTCTTCTCAGTAAATGAACAAAGGGAAGTAACTTTTGAGATAATTATTGAATCATATACTTGATTCATCTTCCAGCCACCACTTTTGTGAAGATTTTGTCAATTTCTTCAGAATTTTTGGAACATTATTAATAATGCAAAATTGATCCATTGATCCATGTAATTGGACACTTTGTTGAATCTTTTGGACTACAATCATTTGGACTTCAAAGCATGGTTAGCAAAAATCCCATAGGAAATGAATGCAACACATGTTGTAAGAAATCCTTATTTTAGCTGCAATGTGGGAAAAAGGCCAATGTGTATGAAATCATTGTATCCGATGACAGCCACCACTAAAGGGATTTTGATTAAGCAGATCCACAACTAGATATAATGTCCCGACCTTTATGGTAAATATGGTATGATAATTACTATCTTGATGTGTAATGTACAGAAGTTCTAAGTTTTGCTTGTCAGTAAGTCATAACATTTTCGAAATGGTCAATGAAAGTTTGGGTAAGAATTAAACACATTGACTTTCAGATCAAATATCAAGGTCATGGTCACTACGACTGATTTCTGGATAAGAATTTCAGATACCTACATAGATGACTGTTAAACTCATAGTGAGTAAATCATTGCCTTTCTTGGTACTCATTGTGCTATAATTTTTTTCTTGTCATCCATTTATAAAGAAGAAAAAGGTTTTCCCTATTGAATGCAGACCAGATTGTATACCCAGCATGGAGAACCCCTTAGTATTTCATGGACAGAAAGGTCGAAGTTGAAGATCTTGGGTTTCAACATGAGGGGATGAAGACAGTAGTTGCAAACTAGACAGTTTGTTTCAAAGTCTATTAATTACTCTTTGCATGAATCCTCAAAATCTACCCAGATACTTTTCACAAATTATTGAAAGATGCTTTATTAAACACCTGTTTATGGCAGCCATAGAGTTGGTTTCTTTACTGAAAAGTGTGACATGTAATATTTATTTACCTTTGTATATTATATACCCTTTACAGCACTGCTACCCAAAACACCAATTTTAAGCCTAATCAGTGACCGATTTATACATGTTTGACTTTTTTCTGTGACTGATTGCAAATGAAAATAGATCCCCACCTCAAGGAATAGATTTGGCAGTATGTTTCACTACCAGTTTCATCAAACATTAACTCCATAATAATATCCACTTTTTTGTATCACTGCCATCCTAGAATTAAATGGTTACTCAGTCAAGGTCCATGATCTCATTCTCCCATAAATCACCTCATGTCAACTTCCATACACAATGTGGAGGATTATATAATTTGTACAAAAATAAAAAACATCTTATAGATGTGTATGAATATTTTGATGTACACAAACAACTCCCAATAAATGTTTAATTTCTGGATAAGGAACAGACAGGTTAATCTGGCACTGAGCCAATTTTCATGGGTGCGGCCATTGTCACCTTGTGCATGAGCCATCATACTGCTGTGAATTTGTCTGTAGCAGTATCAGCTATAATAATAATAATAATAATAATAATAATAATAATAATAATAATAATAATAATAACAATAATAATAACAATAATAATGACCATAACACAATTAGCTAAGAACTAATATACCTTGAAGCCCTTGTACAAAGGAATTTATTTTCAGCTGTTTGTATTTACTTTTAGTGTTTCTTAATTGTACATGTATTGATGTTTTTATCATGAATATACAAGCAAAGTATGAAACAGGCAGTGGAACTTACTTGTGCAGTCAATGGATGTACAATCAACTCAAGAAAAATAAATATATTGAAAGAATCCTTAAGTGAAATGCACAAATAAATCCACATTGAATGCACGTGTTCATCATCATCTTGTAATAAAATTCACGAAAGTGTAATATCTGATTTTTCACAAAGTGATCATCATATTGAACATCTACAAACTTGTGGTCATCTTCATTATGCCAGATAAACGTTTTAACTTTCTCAATCCTGTGCAAAACATAGTTAACTGAACTTGTAAATAAAATCCTTTGCTTCCTTTAACTTTTAATACATTTCCATTTTCACTCTTTACATCATATTTGCAACAATCAAAGAGTTTCTTCAACACTGTCCATTTAGGATTAGGAAATGGACATGGTCCATTTAGGATTAGGAAAAGGACACAGATCATTGAGGATAAAAAAATGGAATTTTAAGTTCTAGAAGAGTATCTAAATTTAAAGTCGCCTCTGGACGTGCACAAAACCATTTCTCCTCCTCTGACATGTACAATCCACACAGCATATATCCATTTCAATTTTAAAATATTTTGCTTTACTGTCACTGTCCTGCCCATGTTTTATAAATTTGCTGCCAATAAATTTTCAATGTAAATGATCCCTTATGAAATTGTCTCTTTAATGGGTACTTGTGTGCACTGCTTCCTGTAATTCACAATTTTGTAGTCTCTCCACAAAGGACATTTACACCAACTGAAAGTTTCATATTGCATTCAATTAATATGATCTGCATCCAGGGTTACATACTTCGGAAAACCTATAAACCTTTTCCAAAAAAACACAAGTTTTCATGACTGCTGTGATCGTAAAGTGATGTATCACCTGCACAGTTCAAAGGTTCACTTGTTAAACTTTAGTTCATTGTTGTTCCTTTAATTTGAAGTAGAGATTTAAGTGATGAATTTTCAACAGCAGTTCTAAACTCTGCCCATGTTGAATAAAATGGTTTTGGGCAGTGGGCACTACTTTTGTCATTTTTAATGCAACTGTTAACATTTTGGGGTTTTCTAAAATTTGATATTTGCATGGGGTTTCGGTTCAACAATTCTCTTCTTACTTCTGCACACAATTCAGCAACATGACTGCACAAGTGTCCTTTTCATTGCCATACATGTACACCACCCATCTTCAACAACCACTATCCACAGTACAAATAATGTAAGCTTCATTTACTTTATTTTCAGATTGTGATGAGCGTATTTCTCCTTTCATTATAATTTTATTCTCCAAGTTTGCTGTATTTTGCTAAATTGTATACCAATTTCTACTCTGGAAGTAGATATAACTTTGTAAGCTTTTAAAATTCTTCATTTCTTTTCCATCTAATGCTTTCAATGACATTAACTTGTTGTAAATGTCACCATACATGACATTTGTCAGTCCATTCATTTATATTGCAAAATACATCAGTTATTAAACATCATGCTTCAGACATTTCACTTTCAGTGTAAATTTGATTTTGTTTACGGTGCTTCACAGTAATGTAATGGCAGATACAGAATTGGTGCTTGATCAATTCTAAGGGTCATAATTGAAAACAAATCTGTCTGTAGAACAAATGTGTGAAGGAAAAAAGTATTCCCTGGATGTATTTAATGCACCACTTACAAATGTTGAAGGGGGATCTTGAGTGGCAGAGTCTAAAGTGCTCACCGTTACGGATCACTGCCATCTCACCTCTGTTTGTGAGGGTTTGAGTCTAAGATTCCATGAATGTGGATATGTGAGAAAGCTTGCCAGTAGCTTCTCGTGGGTCCGTGATTCTTTCCCGGTTTCTTCCTCCACCATTAATACTGGCTGCCATGTATAGCCCATTGTGTGCTGAAAAATGGTGTTAAGCCCCAGAACAACAAATGTGAAAATAGCATCTGGTTTTACCCTTGTCCTATGTTCTGTAACATTAAGTTTTATGTTTATTTAGCTTTCTTTTCATTTTTTACGTCAAAGTTGTACTCAGTATGTGGATACATGCTACAGAGTACAACACCTACTTACCAAAAGTTGGCCGATAGCCAGTATTTCACACTTCAATGGATTAAAGGTTAAGTTTCAGGGATTTGGTTAGGGGTAGATATTGTTGACAAAATTAAAAGTGATATAATTTGGCAAGTTTTAATTCCATCTTTGCAGTCATCATGGCATTTGCCCACATTTCTAGTTTTTGATGTCTTTTTCTTTTTTTTCAGGGAAAAGCACTTGGCCAGATGTTGTTAGACTTTGAGATCAAGAACTTGCCCAATTTAGTTGCCCTTCTGGGACACAGATGATAATTTTATCAGGTCCTGTATTTTAGGGTGTAATTAGGGAAAGAAGAACTACCATATGACATGGGAACCAGTGATCAGGGTGGATCCTCAGAGATTACTTCCAGTAGAGACAATGACACAAGATAGAGTTCCAAGCATATCATTAAATGCCTAAATATTTAAGTCTCATACTTAAAAATAATTAAAACTTAATTTATTTTAATTGTGGTACCAAAATGACAATAAATATATTGATGGTGTATACTTTTTCAACAATTCTGTAGAGATAAATAAATATTTATGTTAAGTTACTTTGAAAATTAGAACATGTACACTGCTTGCTCATTTTCGCATTCCTTAAGTATTAAACATGCTATTATGTGGAGGCAAGTCTGATCCTATTTAATTGAGAAAGCAAAAAATATATACAAAATTATGTTTTTATTAAAAATTGCTGAAATCTAAATTGTTTTATCAAATGAGAATGCTATTAGTGGATGAAAATATGAAATGACCATGAAATTTGCAGATTGTATTTATATAGACTTAAGATTTTCTTTAGTAAAAAAATAATTTTGCAGTAAGTAGTACAACACACAAAATATAGATCAATCAAATATTGTGAATTGCCTTCTGGTGGCAACACCATAAGAAATAAATGTCAATTAAAATTATTGTTTGAATTTTTTTTTGGTTTCAATACAATTATCACAGTGATGTACATTCTTCTGTTCACAAAAGAAATGGGTCACCTAATTGTTTATGGATACAATAGCTTTTTTGAGAACATTAATGATTGCATGGTTAACAGCTAACTAGTTTTATTTTGATAGCTGTTATAGTGTGTGGATGTGAGTGCAATTTGGATTTAATGTAGCTTTAAAAATTTTCCAGTTATATTGCTACCATGTCTGCAGTGAGGCAGCTTATAGTATTGTCTAGCACTTGTTCATCATACAGCAGACATTTCACATCATGTCCCACTCAGTCACATTATCCTGACATCAGGATGTCCAGTCCTAACACTAACTTTTTAAAGCAGAGTTCCAAGCGAGGCAGCTGCTAGTACCATTTTTATTAAGTCCTGGGTATGACTCAACTGGGCTCGATTCCGTGAAATCCCACATCCAAGGCAGATACTCTAACCACTAGGCCAACAGAGCAGTCTGTTGAAAGTGTAATGGTCCTTTAATTGTCTTAGCTGATTACAGTGTAGCAGGGACCATGATAATTTCATGCCAAAGTCTGTTTTCTCTTTAATTTTGGTTGATTTTTTTCTGTCAGGATAAAGTTTTTCATAACCATGTAACAGCCATTGTGCATCTTTTTATTAGTACAAATGATGCAGCATTGTACTGTTCATTGCCTTGAAGATGTGCATAGTATCATTTTTACATGATGGGTATGACTGCACTGGGCTTTTAAGATGCGCATGGTATCATTTAAAACTGCTAACTTACGAAATTTACTTGGTTCTTGCATTTTGTAAGTATAAATTTAGCAAATGAAATTGTAGTCTGTTAATGTTTGCTTAAGGCACATGTTAAAGGACATGTTCAAACCTTGAAAAGGTAAGCATCTCCAACTTTACTGTTGTATGATATAATTGCACATAAACTTGATTTATGCTAAAAGTCTGTCATCAGTTTATTGATTTTTAACCACTTCTTCAGATCTGGCATCCATAAATATTAAAGTCCATAAAAGAATATTGTGTAGGACAATGGAGATTATAATTCTGATTTTTCAATGAAAGTTATAAGAAACCCACTACAACTGTGAACAATAACAAAAATTTGAGTCCTCCTTACCTATGCTGTAGTCCACATTTATGGATTCAAATTATGATTATGGAGGTTTTCATCTATATATATATTTATGTTTAAACTTAAATGAGTACTTGTTAAATTTAGAAATTCTCATCTCACTTTTTGAGTTTTTAGTATGATCCGTTTAAGAAATATTTCCATATAGGATGAGTTTGCCCAACAAAATAAACGTCTAAATCTTTCTAATGAAGGACATTTAACTGGTGATCATCTATATTTTATCATTATTTGTACACAGCATTAATTTTTAATACAACTTTATTCCTTGTTTTATTGTTTTTAAACAAAGAAATTGATTCTTGTACAATAAACCTTTTTTCAGTGTATTATCATATTACAAAGAATATAGGTTAGTGTGACATTTCTGTGTTCAACATTTTGGTTAAGCTTGGTATTTCAAACATCACTGACTGGAGAGTCCATAAACTTGTGTCAAGATAACAACATCATGCAGAAAAAAAATATGCTGGCAATATTAGGGCCAGATCATTTGACAAGTGTCCCAACATCACTAGACCTTTCTTCTCACATCACACAGCAAGACTGTGAATACCCAGACTGGCTATCCAACCTTTCTTCTCACAACACACAGCAAGTCTGTGAATACCCAGACTGGCTATCCAACCTTTTTTCTCACAACACACAGCAAGTCTGTGAATACCCAGACTGGCTATCCAACCTTTCTTCTCACAACACACAGCAAGACTGTGAATACCCAGACTGGCTATCCAACCTTTCTTCTCACAACACATAGCAAGACTGTGAATACCCAGACTGGCTATCCAAGTCATGAATCAGCTTGGTTCCATGTTTGATTTAGTCTCCAAAGTTGTCTCTCAGCAATCTGTCCACCATTCAGACCACTGTTCATCAATATGCCTCGAAGTCTGTCTTGTACTAGTATACCAAATCTAGTCTCCGAAGTTATCTCTCAGAGCAGCAGGGAGGGTGAACCCTACAAATTTTTGCGACAAAATCGATTAAAGCCTCAGAATGCCAAATGGAGCCTTCCTACGAAATCTCATATTTTAACCAAAAAAAAATTAAAGGCCCCATTTTACAAATGGAGCCTTAGCGATTTTGTCGCAAATACATTGTCATAACCACCCTCAAATTGCTGCCATCTACGTCTACAAATTTTTGCGACAAAATTGATTAAAGCCTCAGAATGCCAAATGGAACCTTCCTACGAAATCTCATATTTTAACCCAAAAAAAATTAAAGACCCCATTTTACAAATGGAGCCTTAGCGATTTTGTCGCAAATACATTGTCATAACCACCCTCAAATTGCTGCCATCTACGTCGCAAATATGTTGTCATTTCACCCTCCCTGCTGCTGATTAATACAAATTATTTAACCAAATATTTGATCAAGTCCAATACGATATCGTGACCGAGGGTCGTGTAAATTTATTGTTATAAATCCATATGGGACTGACTGAGCATGACCGAAGTAATTTTTAAATCCATTGAAGTCCATATCGGAACACCATGTTTGCCAAATATTTCGTAGCGTATGTGTATCAACGCCATTGAATACAGCAAGAATATTGCAGTTATCGCGAATCACTTTTGGAATTTGAGTATATCGTTGAGTGACATATATCACGTCAGTGTTTTTATGCCTACCTCGGGAAAATATTCTAGCAGGGTTCTTTTGATTATCTAACATTACATCATCGTACACTACAAGATTGTTTATGTCTCCATCGAGATCTTCTACTGATGGTGCATCATCAATATCTGTTATAAAATCAATTACACTTTCACCTTTAATTTCTGTTGCATTTTCATTATAATCTTTTAGCACTTCATAGCACCGTTGATCATCTACGGATGGGGCAACTAAATATAATTTATCCCATTTCATAAATCGCACTATCAAATTAAGCAGTAATTGTGTTTTGCCTGATCCAGATGGTCCGATTATAATGGCACGGACAGAATTCGGAAGCGCTGCGTGGTGTTTTACCGGTTCTCTTCTTTTAGTCGCTGAAAAATCAATTATATTCATAACTCTATATATAAATTATGGATCTATATTGTGTTAAGTGTAAACAGCGTACTGATACAACCGATCAGACAACCATTACAACTAAAAACAATAGACTAGCGCTTACTGGTAAGTGTGTAACATGTGGTACAAAAAAATTTCGATTTTTAAAAAAAAGCAACTCGGAGGTGATATTGCCGCAAAACTTGGAAAACTCCCCGGAACCCCATGGGCAAAATACCCCGGAGAAAAACACCTTCCAGGATATAGCTACTGTGGTCCCGGAACGAGATTAGATATCAGACTTGATGATCAAAATCAGCCCCGGCCTGGTGAGTATCCGATAAATGCTATTGATAAGGCATGTCATGCTCATGATGTTGCATATAAAAGCAATAATTTGCAACAAAGACATATCGCAGATGTAAAATTAATTCATGCGTTAAATGCTATTCCCGATAAATCCTTCAAAGAAAAATTGGCTTCATGGTTGGTCAAATCAGCTATGAAAGGCAAATTGGTGTTAGGTGCTGGTAATTGAAAACACCAGTGTTTTTATAGTATGGAATCTATTTATTATTCTCCGAAAGGATACTGGAGGGGTAAAGCAGCAATTAGTAAACTCGCTAACGCTGCAAAAGTGAAAAAATCCACTGCAAAAGATTGGTTATCCAAACAGGCTATATGGCAAATTTATCTACCACCGCCTAAACAAATTAATTATTCTCATTTTGATGTTACCGTACCCAATGAAGTTCATCAGGCTGATTTATTGTTTTTACCACATGACCATGGTTACAAATACGCGCTAACTGTAGTTGATATTGCGAGTCGATTTAAACAAGCAGAACCATTGAAAACAAAGTCAGCTTCTGAAGTCGCTTCTGCATTTGAAAGGATTTATCGACGAGGTCCTCTAAGATGGCCAAATCTATTACAAGTTGATCCTGGCAAAGAGTTTCAAGGTGCAGTTCTATCAACAATGAAAACTCATAATGTTACAATACGACGAGGACATACTGCGTTACATCGTGATCAGGCAATTGTAGAACGATTTAATCGAACTCTTGCAGAACGGTTATTTGGATATCAATATGCAAAAGAATTCATCCAAGAAAAACGATCTCGTGAATGGGTCCAAAGGTTACCGAGTGTAGTTGCAGCGTTAAATAACGAGATTACTCGAACTATTAATATGAAACCAAATATTGCAATAAAAAAAGAATATATTCCCGAACAACCACAGCGGGTTAGCACTCAGCCACTTCTCGGTGATGTTACTGTGAGATATTTATGCGAACCAGGAGAGCTTGAAGGCGGTAAAAGAAGAGCTACTGATCCTATATGGAGTGTTACTACGCATAAAATTTCAACCATAACGCGATCAACTGGTAGACCTCCAATCTACAGATTGGATTCAACTGCACCTCAGCGTGGTTTTACACGCGAACAACTACAAGTCATTCCGGACGATACTCAATTACCGCCACATGGTCTTAACTAGCTCCGTTACGTCTATTACACTCAAGACAGGTCAACATCACATTGTTTCTGACATGACCAAGACTGTTATTTTTTCTGTCTACGGTGAATTGTCGAGGGTCTTTATCCGAATACTGCCAGTGCATTATACAATTGCAACTGGCGCAGTGATTATTCTGTTGTTCTTTTAATGCGATTATTACTTCAGCATCAATATCAAATTCTCGTTGTTTTTTTTTTTGTCCTGCTGTTTGTAACCAGAGAGTTTTTTATTAATGATGCTAATATCAGTGTTATCATCGTTTGCATTAAAATCATCATCGAAAACAATCCTTCGTAGTTGATTTATTCGTCGTACTCTGGACACTGCGAGATAGACTAAATTTGACCATTCAATGCGATTATCAACTATCCAGACAATTGTATCCGTGATGGTTAATCCTTGTGACGAGTGTATTGTTGTTACATAACCAAGCGTCCATGGTGATTTATCAGCGCATAATGCATCTTCTACAGTATTGATATCAACTAGCACAATATCATTTAACACTAGAATCTGTTTCTCCGTCTGGCCTGGAATTTCAACTTCAATATTCTGCTTTCGTGTATCCAATGGTCTATAACACAACGGCACTGGAAACGTTGGGAATTTTTTCTTGTGTAGCTCAAACAACTTTTTCTGAAGTGCGTCTCTGACTATCTTTCTACTTGCTACTACAAAATCATTTGGTTTCCATGTTTCCCAAAAATCATTCATAGGCGTTTCAGAAATTATTTCACGCGCTACTTCACATTGAATTCTATCGTGTTGTAATCTAATTAGTTTTTTAAACTCACGTAACTGCTCATCGAGTGCTCTATAGTCAGTATCAATTTCTTCGTAATAATCAACAAATCCTTTTAACCAATTATGTGGACTTCTACCAACAAATGGCGGTGGTTGACCATGATCGCCGCACAATATAACTTTTGTATTATTTTGCAATAACCAATCAAGAAACATTTTTAATACATCTTCTGAAACAGTACATGCTTCATCCCAAATAATAACCGCTGGAATAAATTTCTCACCCATTCGCTTAGGAGTCCAAGCATCACCCTTGTATCGAAAAAAACTATGATACGTGCAAGCTTCAACATTTCGTTGTTTGATCTCTCTCGCTAGTCTATGGGTTGGTGTGAGTACAATCATGGACGTTCTCTCTCGATATAATTCTATCGCACGTGTTGTCTTTCCAGATCCACCACAACCGTTTAAATAAACTGTTTTATATCTACAAATTGGATCTGATATCGGTGGTGCTTTAGACATAGATTTTTCACTGATAGAATTATCGTTCTTCAGGTAACTGCTTTTAATCTCAACGTCTGCTGATTCAGAATAATCGCATTGTATTTCACGTTTAATTCGCCATGTTCCCCAAGTCTCTTCGCTATTAGTAAATTTAGTTATCTCTTTGATATATTTTTTATCGACATACATTGAATCAATTGCAACTCTGACTGCTATACTAGGAAATCTATTTATCATTGCAAATAAATTGATAGATGCATAACCCAGCATAGAAGCTCTCAAATATAGATATGCAGAGCTTTCTCCATCACTGTAAGTAACAATTCTACCTAACTTTGTTTTATTGGACAAGAAGGCTGTTTTACAATTTGCGTATCTATTTTTCTCTACTGCATCTTTAATAACGAAGTCGTATTCGGCATCATCTATAATCAATCGTGAGGATTGTCTTTTAAAGTTAAATTTTTTTCCACCTTGTGTAAATTTACCGATTATTCTTCGGCCAAGATCCTTTGCTTCACTATTTCGTTGATTAAATATCTTTTTTGACCATTCAATGATGTACTCCTCGTCAGCATCAATATGTTTTCTAGACTTATCGATTATACTATCAAGACATTCTGGTTCTGGTAACCAGACATTAGTTTGTTTTTGATATGAGATAATCGCTTCGCTGACAATCAACGAAACTAACATTTTACAATCAATCATATATCGCAATAACACTATTGGTAACCACATCCTTTCAGCCATGTGTCTACCAATCCAAACATAACAACACGGATGAAGTCCTTCAGCGAATTCAAATGATACTACGCAAGCAAAACCGGTCAAATCAAAATCAGGCAGTGGTCCATTAATAGCAACGCGAGTCATTTCATGTGTGGGATGTCCAAACCGTTTAAAATACTCACCAGCGAATCCATATCCTAGAAAACTTCCTGGATAACAGGCAACGATATCAACTGATATCATACTTTCACGATTGTATTTAACGTTCCATAGACCGCCATGATAATATTCCAAACAGCTGGATTGAACATCCTGTAAAAACTCTTTTCGTGTTGGTTTCCAATTATTTTTCTTTCTTGCAAAATGAGCTGCAACCGATGGAATTGTAAAACAATTTGTAAGTAACTGTTCGTAATCTTCGGATTTTTCATTAAAAACGCTAACGTTTTCACTGAGACTTATTGCTAGATTTTTCATCCTATTATGTAGACTTTCACTGCGATATAATTCACCGTTAGGTTTCACAAATTGATTGAATTGACATTCTTCATCTTCAAAACTATGAAGTAGCCATACTGATACAGGGTCGTTTTTACACAAACTAGCAATAGCATCGAATAATCTTTCTTCAGTGAGAATGCCATCCTTGGTGAATTCTTCTGGGATATACTTCACTGTTCTGTCTCACGGGAATATTGTAACCGCGGATGTCCATGCGTGTTTGTTATGATCAATAATTTTGATTGGAGCTCCGTTTTTATTGTATTTTGATTCGTATAATACTTCGCCAGTTATCGTTAAAACGGTTATCGGAAATCTCAACGACTTTTCCAATCTAGCTATATCGGAAATAGTTGCTCCGTTCTCTTTCACTGTTAGCTCGCATTCATCTATTTTTTTATGTCTTAGATCGGTTAATTTATTCCCACGGAGTGCATTTGTAAAATGTTCTAAGACTCTTTGTGCCACACAGTTGAGTGGCTTTTCCACTGACGTTGACTGTTTCATTGGTGCTAGTTTTCCAATGTCAGGTTTCTTATTTAACGGATACATCCCATAAACGATTGCTGTTTCTGGATACGCTTTTTCATAGTATGGTTTATCAATTCCAGTTAACAGCCCTGGTCTGGAATCACGGCTAACAATGACTGTTGTCCTATCTTTGAGAATTGGTTCAAACTTGTCTCTTATAACCCATTCGCCCGATTCTAAATTGATAATGAATTTCACTCTGAGAAAATACCGTTTATTGCCAAGTTGTGATAGTATCATAGCTGCTGTTTCATCATTCATTCTAGCATCAACAACACCATCAATTTTAAATGTTGACCAGGTGTGTGATGCGCCGTCCTGTTTAAACTCATTAACACAATCTCGTATTTTTCTAATCAGACTTCTATTATTTATTCTCTCTTTTGGTACATCTTCGAGAGTTCTATCAAGATTGAATTTAATATTTTTCCAAGGCTTGATTGCCGATAATCTCTTGAATTCTTCATTCATATAAATAAGACAAGTATTTAAATAGAAAAGTTTGTTTATATATAATGAATCACTGCAAATGGCTTATGATCGGATCAGTAACCCCATGCAATAAATCGTGTAGAGGTGAATTCTGTGGATATCACTTACAGAGTGTCAGAAATAATTCGACAGGCCCGTCCCCATGCATAAATTGTGGGGTGGGTGTGAGAGAAAAATCACAATTATGTATCAATTGTGGGGGTAAGCGGTTTAGAGAATTGAAACGTTATTATGATAAACGAATAAAAAACGCTATCATTGACCCTAATCATGACTCTGTCAAAGACAAAATCATAAAAACCCCTCAAGACTACATTAATAGATTTATAATTAAAGCAAATAATGAATTAGACAAATAGTATTATTATATATAAATGGAGCAAGAATTCAGACCACATCCAATACTCGTTAATTATGAAATATCTCGTAATGGTGTTGTTAGACACTGTAGACTAAAGAAACCCGTGGGATATGTTAATAATCAGGGATACTTGAAATTTACTGCTGGAGGAAAGGGATATCTCTGTCATAGGGTAGACTTTGAGTGTTATATGGGACCGATTAAAGATGGCTGTGTTATTGATCACATTGATTCTAATATTCAAAATAACGCGATTTCCAATTTACAATGCATTTCTCAAAGAGAGAATATAAAAAACGGAAAGACAGGGACTTGTAAGTCAGTTGGAAAGAGACCAGTACAGTCATTTGATACAACGACGAATGAAGAAAGAGTTTTTCATTCAATGAATGCTGCGGGAAAATATTTTGGAATATGTATTCCTTCAGTACGAAAAGTTGCTGAAGGGATTTATCAAACAGCTATCTCAAAGAAAAATGGACATAGAATAAAGTTTTCCTATTTACAAGATAACTCTCAATAATTACTATTAATAAAATATATATTTTTTAATTCTTTTAATTTTGTTCCGTATTTCCCCTCATTACTACTGATCGTCACGTGATTATCCTACTTTCGATATTGATTCCCGGATATGTAATTCGTGCGAGAAAACATGTGAAGTTGGATTGAATTAATGATGTGTGTGATCTCATGTACGTATTTAATGGTTATATGTATCAGGTATGTACGGATTTTGATTTTGTGTTATTGTTTCTTGTTTCTAAAGACTGTATTGAGAACAGCAGGTAGACAATTTGACAGAGTTATGTATGGCTGAGGCCAGGGGTCTATTAATAGATTTTTTAAAAATCCCAATTACAAAGACAGCGTTAACAGCGTTTGTATGAAAATGAAATTACTTTATAATTACAAATTAAAATAGATTGTATGTGAGGTCAAAATAGTAAAATGCGCTACATGTAGTTTAGTTTTTTTAGTGTGGCTACGTGTAATAAAATTCAGAAAAATATCATTCTCGAATTGACAGGGATCCCCATTACGGAGTTATCTCGTCATGTAAATCCATTATTATTACGATTATTTAATCGTAATATTATAGAAATTAATAAAAAAAAATTGCTATTATTTAACAGTTGTATTTCTTATTTTAATGTTTTATTTAAATACTTAGCTTCCATTGAAATTACTACACAATATTCATTATGAAATGCTAGAAAAATAAATACACACCTACACATTGACACTGCAGTATTAGTTCACCTTATATATAATATGAGTCGTAATAAGTTTGGGGCTTTAAAACGAAGCCCAATATTGCCAATCAAAACTCCCACGCCATTGACATGGTGTGGTTGAATTTTTTCAACTGCAACCAGGGTTAATTTCTTGGGTTGCTTTTGATTGGCAGATTGGGTGTAGGTCCGCCCCGTCGTTTCATGTTTGTATCGTCCTGTACTGTCCCTATCATACCATCCTATCATCTCATTGTATATATGTAATGTACTGTCCCCCCCCACAACATATCTTCCGGAAGACCTAATATAGCATTTGTTACGTTAGAGCTTCCAATTGGGAGATCTATGTTTGTGGCCCTTGGGCTTATATAATGCGAAGGCACTAAATGAGTTCCAAGAATGTGCTGTCCCCCCCCTCTGGGCCTCTTTGACGTCGTTTGGCGCGAAAGAGGTTCCAAATGAGGCTTTATGTTATATGTTCAATGTTTGTAAAGAAATCACTTGGATTTCACGTCTAATACCCATATAACCCGCCCTTGAACTCGATTGGGGGGTTAGGGTATTGTATAAGTCTTTAATGTATGTGCCCTTTCTTGCCTCGAACTCGAATGAGGAAGGAGACGGCATTGTATATGTTTTTGTTTTTTTTTGTATATAAAAATATTTTAAAGATAAGAAAATACATTAGTAATAATATTCAATAAATGGAATTTCAAGATATTACATCTATCATCACAGAAATATCAAATTTAAGAAATCAAGGAATCGTACTCTCTGAATTTTTGAATGAAGACAGACTTTTGAATGAATTTGAACAAATTGATATACAATTGAAACGTGGAAGATATGTTCTACCTAAAATGTATTCACTGATAAAAAGAATCCAAAAAGCGGTTAATGCTTCTTTGTATAACAATGAAATTAATTTATTCATTCGGCTATTTAGTATAGTTGAAGCAATTAGAAAGAAACTAGGGGAACAGTACCAAGTTCGGTCAGAGATTGCTTTGAAAGTGAAATCTATAAAACGTTTGATTGATGCAAGTATTGAAACCGACAATTGAAAAATCGTTAGCATTTCCAATAATGACATCAGAAGCATTAACTACCAGACTAGCCCGTGAGAGGTTAGCATTACTGAAAAAGTTTATACCAATTCGAGATGACGTGCGAGATAAACTACAACTTAGACAGCAAGCGCAGACTGACTTTTCTATTGGAAGCGAACAACTTTTTGCCCCTGTAACTAAAGCCACTAAAGATATGAAACTTGCAACAGAACGTGCTATATACGGCGACATCCCTAAAGAGGGAGCAGTACCTATTATTGATGTATTAGGAAAGATTGCTACAGAAACTGAAAAAACTCACGAGGGAATAAAACAGCTTTCAGGTGAGTTACAAACTCAGCGAGAAATACAACAAATGGGTAATATTGATATTGATATTGATGATAACCCCGTTGAAGATGCTAGTGATTCTATTGAAAAAGTTTCCGTTAAAAAAAGTGTTCCTTTTAGCGAGAAATTCACTGATAAAGCTATAGAAGTAATCAAACAATTTCAATTGCTGAAAAATGAAGACTATGCGTCATTTGGTGACTTTGCTGTCAAAAGTTATTATAACAGAGAAGAATTTTTAAAAGACGAGTATAAAAAAAACACAATAAACAAAAATCAATGGGTGGATTGGTTATTTAAAATTAATCAAGAAATCACCGGCAATTTAAATAAGGATACAGTGGAGTACAATGCTTTTAAAATAGGAGTTAATGCGTATGGTATAGAACAACAACAACAACAACAACAACGAAAAGAAGAACAACAAAGTCGAAGTCGAGGTCGAGGACGAGGACGAGGTCGAGGTCAAGGTCGACAATCTCCAGAAATTCAAAACGTTTCCGAACCAGCTCTAGAAATTCAAAACGTTTCCGAATCAGAAAGTTCTTCAGGAGAGGGTTATAATAGTTCTCATCATGATTCTCATATGTGTCCTAGTAATATCATTAATGATATATCACGACTTGAGGTTCTTATGGGAGGTAAGCGAGCTGGGAATAACTCAGTCGAAATAACTAATGAAGCATTTGATATTTGCAGACGATTATTCCAAGGTGGGATAATTGATATTCATACGTATCGAGAACTCTTGGATGAGTTAATGGACGGAATTCCAGGGGAATTTAGTGGTTATTATAGCGATTGAAATTGTATTTAGAAATTACAAAGTCATTTCAAATAAGATGATAGTACACTATAATCACAATAAACCAACAATCGTGTATGTGGTAAACTCAAGATTGCCCGTTTATAAGGCATACTATGGAGACGGCCTTGGAAATACCATAGCGGGTTTATTCACAAGAACAGCCCCAAAAGTAGCACCAATTGCTAAACAATTAGCGATGAAAGCCATTGATGTTATTCGTAATAAGGGAATTAACGCTGTTGGAGATCTTGCAGGAACGGCCTTTTCTACCGCAAAGAATAGAATAACGTCATTGGTGAAATCTAGATTCGGACGAAAACCACCACCACCGCTACCTTCAACAACAATGATGCCTGCAAATGTCAGTAAAGTGATAAATAACGCAGTGGAACAAAAACTAGCATCATTAGCAATGACTTCACCAGATAGTAGTAATATTGCAAGTATGATAGCGGGAAGCGGTCTTGGAGGAAATCGTAAAAATGTCAGACGAAAAAGAAAATGATTTAGAAAAACGATACGTTTTAGTATAAATGGCATTTAAAAAAATTGCTGATCCAGCGTTTGATATGGCAGCACCGGTGAATAAAGATAATTCTAAAATTAACTATCAGTATTATGCCTATCCTGCAAGAGAGCCTAATCAACGGGGGAGAGTTGAACTTCAAGTTCAAGATACAAGTAGATACTTTTTGCCGTGTGAGGCGTTTATTGAAGTAGAAGGAGAACTTGTAACAAATGTTGCAGCTGATACGCCATATGGGAATGACCAAAATATCCGAGTTGGTTTCGTAAATAATGGCATTATGGCGCTATTTAACAGTGCAAGATATATCATTGATGGAAAAGAAATTGAATCAATAGAACAAAATGTTGATATTGCAACAACAATAATCGGACTTGCGAGATATTCTGATGATTATACAAGATCGGCTGGTCCGTCTATGATGTTTGCTAAGGATACTTCTGATCATCCGAACCATTATCAATTTGTTAAAGTACGAACTGCGCAAGCTACTGCATTGGCTGATCAACAACTCGCAGCTAATCCAGACCGTGAAGACCAGCCAGCCGCTGAATTCGACATTTTAAAAAGGATCAATGATAATTTCAATCTAGGATTTGCAACACGAAAAGGAGCATTAAAAGGACAACATCGACGGTTTTCATGTGCAATTCCGTTACATCACATATTCGGATTCTGTAGAAATGTCAGAAAAGTCATCTATGGAGCAAAGCATACAGTCGTGTTAGTGCGAAAGGAGAATGACAATGATGCAATCTGGCGTGATGATGATGTTGATGATGGTAAAGTCATTTTAAATAAATTGGTTCTATGGATACCCGTCTTGACACCAGCAGTTACAATAGAGCAAGAATTACTATCGTTTATGGACACAGGTGGAAAATCATTGCTAAGTTGGCTAACAACAACGACTGATACGAAGCAGGATAATGTAAATGGCACATTTACATGGCACTTAGCATCAAAACAAGGTGTTTCAGCTCCACGTCATATCTTTATAGCGTTACAGGATGCAAATCGAGTGGGTCATCAAGTATCTAGTCATATGATATTTGATAAATTAGGAGTAAGTGAAGTTTCGTTGAGAATAAATGGACAACAAGAGCCAGCAGAGATTGTACATCTTAATTATGAAAACAACAACATAGCTCGTGTATATCATAGAATATTGTCGTATATGGGTCGTGATCAAAATGTTGATACTGGTTTGCAAATATCGCAAATTGATTTTGAAAAACACTATCCGATTTATTACTTTTCATTGGAACATCTTGACATGATGAGACAATCTGTTGTTGATATATACTTTCAAGCTCGGGTACAACGCCCTGCTGGTATAGCCGATTATAGAGCAGTTGCTGTCATTCTCAGTGATAAATCAATGTTGTTAGAAGGAGTTGGCGGACGAATGAGACTTATTGATGCACCAGTGGAAAATCTTTGATTTTCCAAACATGTAGTTAGGATTTTCACAATAAGATCAATTGAAAGTGTAAATTACATTTTAGAATAGAATGACATATAGTATTGTTAATGTCCAGTTGACTGATGGTCAGGTCAAGAAATTGAAATCAAAGTCTGCTAAAGAATGTGGAACTACAATAACGCTGAAACCCACTCAAATGTCCGGTGGCGCACATAAATTATCATTGACAGATCGTCAAATAAAACATTTCAATGATGCGCTAAAGAACAAACGAGGAGTTCAAATTGATTTTTCGAAAGCAGCAATCGCCAGTATGATAAAATCAGGTGGAATATTCCCGCTGTTAGCTGCTATTCCAGCATTGATTGCAGCGGCTGCCCCAGCGGTTGCGAAGGCGGCAGCGTTAGGAGCCGTTGGTACTGCTGCAGGAATGGCCCTGAAAAAAGCTACTGGGAAAGGCTATAAAAAAAAGGAAAGGGTCTAAGACTACCAGGAACCCCATACAATTGGTACAAGGGCACGGGCCTAAGAATACCAGGAACGGCTTACTAGTGGAAAAATCCCTAGGATTTTCACCAATGTCCAATTTTGATTTAATTGATGCTGTAAAATCATTATCAATAAAAAAACTTTAGAGGAGTTTTCATGAGAGATCAATTACCGTCAAAACCAATGAAAAATGAAACGGGTATTATCAATCTCGATAACAGCAGCGGAAAAGGAACTCATTGGGTCGCATATGCAATTGATCCACGTGGAATTGTCTATTTTGATTCATATGGATTAGCTCCACCAAAAGAATTCATGCGATATGTATCCACAATAACAAAGTCATCTCCAATTTTTTATTCCACGCTACCAACACAACAGTTAAATGATCCACCGATATGCGGTCGTGAAGTATTAAACTTCCTTGCAGAGATATCTAAATTTCCAAGGAAACCACCACAAGTTGTTGTTAATGAATATACTAGCAGGCAATGGCAAAAACGATAGCGTTATGATTTAGAAAAACGTAGCGTTTTCGTATAATGATTGATATTTGGGGACGACCTTTATCAGAATAAAAAAAAACAGAAACCGATAGTAAATTCGCTGTGGAAAGTGTAAAAAAAATAATCGAAGATGAAATCGCCGAGACATTAAATTTGTCAAGTGTAGATCCTGGGGAAATAGTTGTATTTCAAGATCGCCAGGGCAAATTGAAATCTAGTAATGTTTCATTGGATGATGTCTTAATACGAAGACGTGACGTCGTTGAAGATACAATAGCGTTATATTCAAATGATGGAAAACTCAAACCAGGTGTACTTGTTTCTACAATCACAGATGCATTAAAAAATTTAAATGAAGAACTTGAAAAACATATAACAGCATATACTTCCCTTCGTAGAAATATTATCAATAAATTTTTTGGAACACCAGCGGTAACCTCTCCATCTCTCGCTGAAATTAAATCCAATTTTGATGAAATTAAATCCAATATTAAAAATATTAATGATACTGGATTTAGTATTATTAGAGATAACATTAGTAATATTTAAAAAATCTATCGAGGATATTACAAAATTTAAAACAGACAATCTTCCGCTACTTGAAAGAATAAAGATTCCTCATGAGAGAAATATCATAAATATGATATACACAGTTCTCTCTGGATCATTAGATTGGGAACCTAAAAAGAATACAATAACTCTCACTGTGTCAAAGAAGGGTATTTATCGATTAACAATAGTGTCACTGAATCAGTTTAATATATCATCATCGACTTCATATGGATACAACAACGTGATTTCAACGACTATTGACATGGATGAATACAAACGATTTACAATAACAAGCACTGATCCTAATTTAAATAAGACATCATTTGTATGGTACATGGAGTTTGTAGCTGATCTAAATTAGAATTTTTAACAATTAAAAACCACTTGAGATTTTAAAATAATATGATTCCGTCATCGCAATATCGCTATGATACCGTCAAAGAGTTCTTAACAAAACTCAAAACACTCATTGATGAGTATGAAATAAAAATTAAAAAGTATCGCAGGAGAATTACCGTAATTGATGTTACAGTATACTCGGTATCTGGTATAATGGCCGGTGCTGGTATTATACTATCTTCAGTAACAATGGTAGCTCCGATTGCTGTCCCAATTGCTATTTCCGCGGTGACAACATTTGCTGGAATTGCAAATGCTATTACTAAAAAAATATCATCGTGTTCTCAAGAAAAACTTAACGATTATATAGTAAAACATCAAGCAGTATCTAACGGTTACTCACAATTATCCTCGTTGATGTCATCATCGATTGATGATACGATAATTACCGAAGACGAGTTCTCCGCGATGATACGTATTTATGATACTACGATTAAAAACGCTAGCGTTTTTTCATCTATTGCAAAATTAGACATTATAAATAATAATAATAATGTCGCAAGAGATTCAACTACTTCAGCGGATAGCAGAAAATACCACTCCGCGGAAAACAAGCATGATATCAATATCGTCAACAAACCCTAAATTCAGTGTGAATTTTCCCTCACCTGTTTCAGTAAAGGAAATCGCGTTGGCAAAATTACGAGTGTATCATAGTTGGCCTAATATCAGATCGGTTTCATTTGGTGGTCAGAGACCTAATAATTCTCTGGTATTTGCATATAGGAATAAAAAAGATGACACTCCAGATTGGAACGTTGTTTCAATACCAACTGGGTCCTATCAAATTGAGCAAATTAATAATGAATTACAACGTAGAATAAAATCGATTACTAAAAAAGAATCAAAAATTGCGATAACAGTTCATGAACCAACACTATCATCTACAATTGAAATAGGCTCTCCTGGGTATGTTGTAGATATTTATAACAGTTCAATAAGAACAGTATTAGGATGGCCCGAAGATCCACCTAGAAGTGCTGGTAATTCCACGCCCGAGCCTGTAAAATCTGATTACGTCACTGATGAAATAGGACCTGAAAATCCATCAAAAACTTATAAAAAATTCGAGGATATAAACTTCACAAAAAGATATCGATATAAGAATCAATATGGTGAAGATGTGTGGAGAATTCCATTTTTTAATGATTATATCCCACAGGAAGGTGAAATTCTGGAAATACATGAAACAAGTCCAACATTTGTAGATATTAAAGATCACATCCTTGATAGAATGAATGATTTTTTGTTGCTATTACCGTCCTTAAGATCTGGCTTTCTTTCACAAGCTGAGTTTACTAGTGTAGTCGCCGCGGGTAATAAAATCATCGATGACATGGAAATATTTAATTCGAGGATTACTAATCTCTTCACTGATGAAAATAGCACGATTTCAAAAACTAGCTCAGCTCAAGATTATAAAAAAATATAAATGAAAATCCAAATTATAAATTACCAGGATATAATGTTCCCGAGTTAAAGAAAAAACTCAGAACTGCCATCGACGAAGGATTTAATAAAATTTATCAATCATGGAAAGATAGCCAGCCGAAGCCTATTATCCTCACTTATAATAATTCTCCCGACGGCGACGGTAGACATATCGCACCGAACAATGTGAATATTTCATCGGTGATCGCACTTAATTTAACGTGTGATGTAATCGAAGGAAGTTATCAAATTAATATGGAACAATCAAATCAAGCCCGACAAGGTTACATTCTTTATTCATTTTCACCAACAGCACCCCCCGGATTTTTAATTGTTGAGAATCCGACTAATCCAGTCTATATGCAATGTCAAAATGATTTACTAACTAGAATTAATTTTACACTCACCGATCAGTCAAATAATTTGATTGATCTACGTGGTGAAGTATTATCGATTAGTCTGTTTGTGAAAAGCTAACAAATAATTTGTATTAATCAGCAGCAGGGAGGGTGAGATGACAACATATTTGCGACCGTAGATGGCAGCAATTTGAGGGTGGTTATGACAATGTATTTGCGACAAAATCGCTAAGGCTCCATTTGTAAAATGGGGTCTTTAATTTTTTTTTGGTTAAAATATGAGATTTCGTAGGAAGGTTCCATTTGGCATTCTGAGGCTTTAATCAATTTTGTCGCAAAAATTTGTAGACGTAGATGGCAGCAATTTGAGGGTGGTTATGACAATGTATTTGCGACAAAATCGCTAAGGCTCCATTTGTAAAATGGGGCCTTTAATTTTTTTTTGGTTAAAATATGAGATTTCGTAGGAAGGCTCCATTTGGCATTCTGAGGCTTTAATCGATTTTGTCGCAAAAATTTGTAGGGTTCACCCTCCCTGCTGCTCTCAGCAATCTGTGCATAGGCTCGAGTCCACCATTCAGACCACTGTTCATAGATATGCCTCGAAGTCTGTCTTGTACTAGTATACCAACACTACATTCCGATTCCATATCTGCTCTAACATCCAGCTCATAAAAATGCCTTCCTATCCATTCCACACTGCTCCATGTTTACTTGTGTTATGCAACATTGGTTAACAATTAAGTTGCACATATGAACAATATCAACAAAGTAAAAATAAACTATATAAAGCAACACATGCTTCAGGTGCTAATGAACATAAAAGCTGCTTATCCAGTAAGAACACTGATACAACAATTGGACAATGGCTGACATAAGGCCCTGAGGGAAAACACTGCTTTACATGAAATATTTTGAGATCTGAATAAACAAAAATGTCATTTTAATATGACTTCATTTTTCTCATATATGCAGTACAGCAGTTGTTGTGTGACAAATTAATAGTAAAAGAAAAGGACAGTTTTGGGCACATAAAAATTGGGATCTGTAATTGTGTTTGTGATTTATTTTTAAAATCACCAGCCATGGGCCTGTTAAGGAAAATAAAACATTTCTGTGAGCACTGAACAAGGTAATAAACATTGCAGTTTCTTGTAGTTATCTTAAGTCCCATAAAAACATGGACATTTCCACAAATGCAGTATCAATTTTCATCAGGTACATGTATGTAGCAGATCAAAACTATCACAACATTTCCAAGGAAGTTTTATCTAAATTGTCAGATACATTTAAGTAAGGGATGTCTTGGAAACTTAATCTTACCATAATAAAGGTAATAAATACATACAACTGAATCCTGCCATAATAAAGGTAATAAATACATACAACATAATAAAAAAAAAAGGAATGCATACTCTCAATGGTTTGCACATAAATACACATCAGCTCAAAAGGGGCCCCGACTGGCCGTGTGGTCTAAAAAAGCTCTCAGTTACAGATCTCTGCCATCAAATCTCTGTGTGGGTTCAAGTCTAAGATTCGGCGAATGTGGATAGGTGAGAAAGCTTGCTAGTAGCTTCTCGTGGGTGGGTGGTTCTTTCTGCAGATTTTCTGGTTTCTTCGTCTACCATTGATATTGGCCGCCATGTATAGCCTATCGTGTGCAGAAAAATGGCGTTAAACCCCACAACAACATCAGCTCAAAATGTGCAGATTAGGAAAGGGTTGAGATAAGGGATAGTTTAAAATCATCTCAATTAAATGGCATTGTTTCAGTTACTAAATTTTTTTTTAAACACTGTGACCTTACATTTCCTCTAGGTTTGACAAATTTCCCTATAAAGTCCTTAAATTCTTTGCAGTAACTAAAAAAAACCCATAGGATGCCTCATACAGTCTAAAGTGCTTCCCTCTACCAATCACTGCCATATGTAAAAAAAACTTGCCAGTAGCTTCCCACAGGTTGGTGGTTCTTACAAAGGAATTCCTGGGTTCTTCCTTCACCAGAAATACTGGCTGCCATGTATAGCCTGTAATGTGCTGAAAAATGGCATTAAACCCAAAATAACTACAAAATCCCATGAAAATGAATCCCAAATGAAAGAAAGTGTATTCACAATAAATATTTTTAATAAGCATTCTTAGCAGATTCTGGCATGTAAATTGCAATAATAATTGTTTAGAAGTTGATTTAACTGCAAACTGCACAGATACCTATAACACTGGCTGATTTGTGGGCAGTTTGTTAGGAGTAATGAATATAACAAACAACAAAGACTTTAATCTGTCACTGCAAAATACACTGACAGATCACAGAATATGTTTGCATCGGACTGTACTTTAAAACCATAATTGCAAGTTTCAAACTTTAGGAAAAACTGAGTCTTCAAAAAATGTACAGCTTTAAATCTTTATTTGTAAGACAAGAAAATTACAATCATAAAAATGTATCAAAACTCGGTGTCCTTTATGTAAACATTGATATTTGTTAACACAGAAATCATATTTATGATAATTTTAAATATGTCTATAAACATGCTATTAAATTTCAGAAATAAATTTATTAAGCACTGAAATGATGAAAGTGGCACATCCATTTATTCCTTTGCCCCCCCCCATCTAATTTTGGTACACATTAACTGGAGTAATATACATTCCAATGTATATTCCAATCAAGAATGTCCCTACATTTTTTTTTTTCAATCAATGTTCATGTCAAACTGCCTCATGTGGGATGAATCTCTTTTATCGCTGAAACTATGGATAGTGTCCAATTTTATGTCAATGAGATCTTCCTTCTTATCTGCTTAAGCGTTGGATTATATATGGTACTGAAAGAAGAAATTATAATTTAGACAATTCACGTTTTCAAACAAACATACAAAAAGAAAAACCAGGAAGAAACATCTCATTTATTGATTCTTAGTCTATGGCTAAGGAAAATAACTTTCATTAATTGCACAATGAAAATTAAAAATAAAATAATGACCCATTTTAAACAAATTGATAGGCAATGAAGTGTGAAGAATTTGATAATTCTGAAAGCACAATATGTTGCACATTTAATCTCGGGTGGCCGATTAAGACTGCCAATGGGAACTGTCGACATAGCATCAGACTTGCAGTCCAAGGATTGTGGGTTCTATACCTATGCAGGCCAGCCATGATATGCTGATTTAGACATTAAGTTCCCACTTCTTCAACAACTAACTGATTTTAACAATCAGGTTTCTATTTTTCCAAAATGGATCTTGCAAAAACATTTAAAACAATTACTTGCTATGCAAGTAGAAATTTTTTCATTGTTTCATTATTTATATAACTTAAACAAATGATCAATATTTTTATCACTTTATATTTTTATATGTGAATATGCTCTTCAAATGGGTTAAATTACAAACAAAATGGTAGGTATGCATTGGTACGTAAACAAAAGTTTGATGTGTCATTTTAAAAAATGTGTGGCTTGTCAACTAGCACTGAAAACATTATTCTATTTGCACACCCTACTGTATGTGTATACTCCATAATGATTTGAAACATTAAAAATTCACTATGCAACAAAAATACACAAAACTTTATCAATTTATAATTTTGGTCTGATTGTTGCCAGGGGGTCCCTAATACTATCAAGTTATTTGTGTCTGAAACCTAAACTGAACTCTCTATGCAGACAATGTGCCCTGTCTTTTTCTGGACTTTAAAACAGTCCCTTACAATAAAACCTGTGTCAGGTGCATTCAGTATTTGCATTGCCTATATATAATATTTTTATACTTTTAACAAAATTAACACAAAAAAAGGAGGAGCTTTCATATTTGGGTAATTCCATATAAAATCACTAAAACTAAGTCTGAGATATTGAAAATCTGAGTACAGATTTAAATTCTCCTGCTCACAAATGAGTTATGTTATAATTTTAAAAATGTTCTATGAAGACCCTCCACTGCAAGCCAAAAAAAAAATCAGCATTAACTTCAAAAATTACTGGAATCTATTAATGAAATTTTGCATGGAAATTGGAGATGGTCATCCGAAATGTATGGGTGATTTAGTAGTCCTACAACGCAAAAAGTGTATTTTCACATTTTGGCTTTGGTGTAATGTCTTATTTCCTAAAAAAAAAAAAAATGGCCTTGTGAAGCGTGTTCCGACGTTCACTGGCATCGGAGTGAGACCAAATTTTCAAGAATATCTCATTTTTAAAAAATCATAACGTGATACGTCTGTAGGACTACGTGAATTCGCATGTACCTTCACAGGAGTCTGCAGTTTTATCGATAAAGCACGACGAAATCTCTGACTACATGAAATCACCTTAACGGTATTATAAAATAATACCGTTAAGGTGATTTCATGTAGTCAGAAATTTCGTCGTGCACTGTTGATAAAACTGCAGACTCCTGTGGTACCTTACTGTGCTGTGCTGGGAATACACATTGCGGAAATACATACATGCTCTAATTGTTCCACATATGATCACAAATGTCAGGAGAGTTTGTTTTATTGCTAATCTGGCATTTTTCTTTTCTTCCTCAAGATCAACTTTTTCTCTCTGCATTAGCCTTATCATTTTTAAATCTTTATATCCTTCAACAAGCGTGCGACAGTTACAATGTGATGTGCACCTTTAACAAGGACCGGAAGTACATGCTGTTTCGTAGCCTGGTTTCCTGCTCTAGGTTTGAGCAAGATATTCTAACAGCGATTTTAATTCGGGAACACATTAGCTGATTGTTGCACTACAACTTGGAATAACACATCAATTTGGAATTACACTTGCTCTCTTGGTGGCGCTCTACAGCTTCGTATTTAGCATTTTAAAGAAAAAGAGTTTCCCCGGGTTTCCTCACTAGTTATACTGGCTATTTAAAAGAAACTTTGTATATCTTAGGTATTGTTAAAAGAACCTTTAATTCCCTTTATTTTGATGTATGATTGATGGGTGTAATATGAGTTAGAGAGTAT